>OU612044.1:83912127-84512127 GCA_914767935.1 Coremacera marginata | reverse complement strand
TTAAAAAATTAAAATTTATAGAGTAGAGTAAAAATTTAAAATTTATTAGTGCAGATTGGAAGAACTTTTTAATTACTATTATTTCTAACCGTTTGTTATTTTTAACTACCGCACCTGTAAATATTTTTATAAAAAACTCGATTTTAACAGAATATTTCAATTCCGTGGCATACTGGTTGACGTGCGAGGCTTGTATACCATAGAACCCAGGTTCGAATTCTATCTGACACAGAAAGTTTTTTCAATTGAATTCATTTTTCTGTTCGGCCGCCATCTCTATGCAGACAATGGCAAACCTCAGAGAGTAAAAACTGGCATGAAAAGCTTCTTGAGAACATAAGCCGTTCGGAATCGGCATAAGCCTTGTAGATCAAGTTCTCGATCATTTGTGTTCAAACATTTCACAACACGCACGCATAAGAAGCTCGGTCAAAGTCTGAAATGGCCATTTCCTTTTTGTTTTTTTTTTTTTATTTTAAACCATTCCAGCTCACGGATGACTATCGCTACAGTCGAAATATTTGGGGAATCATCAAAACATAAAGCATTATTTTGAGTAACCGACCCGAACACATTTTTTTTGTGAGGAGCCTTAGTATACATACATACATTTTTTACAGATAGATAGATGAGCAGAAAAAGTAGGTATGGCAACATTTATATATAAAGTGACCGCCACTTGGTCCCATTGCACCTATATACCAAGTTCCACTATCAAAACGCGTACAGCTCAGAAGTTACAATGATTTTTGAAAAGTCGTCTTAAATAAAGTGTGACACTCCCATTTTTTAAGGGTTCTGGCAGTAACCATATGAACTAATCTACCAAGTTTTAGTCTTTTACTGTAAAAAAAAGTCTGATATATATCCTTTTTATGGATTTGTGGGCATTGAAAGTAGGCGTGGCAACATTTATATATAAAGTGAACGCCAATTTGACCCATAGCACCTACATACCAAGTTTGTCTATCAAAACGTTCACATTATCAACTTAGTTATAATTTTTAAATTGTAATGAACTATAGTACATTAATACATAAGTAAATAAATAAATTAAATAAAATTATTTCTGAAAAGTGGGCACAGATATAGTGCTACCATGCACAATTTTTGCAAAGCTGTCGAGAGTAAGCGTATGAACTTAATAACCAAATTTTAGTATTTAACGATGAGAATCGTCTGATTTATAGAAGTTCTATTAATTTGTGGGTAAAAAGAAACCAAGTGGCGGCCGTGGCGTAGCGGGTAGAGTGTGTGGCCCATACGCGAGGGAACCCTGGTCCGAATCCCACCTAACACGGAAAGTTTTTCGATTGAATTCATTTTTCTGTTTGGCCGTCATCTCTCTGCAGACAATGGCAAACCTCAGAGAAGAAAAACTGCCATGAAAAGCTTCTTGAGAACGGAAGCCGTTCGGAGTCGGCATAAAACATGTAGGTCCAGTTCTCGATCAATTGTGTTCAAACATTCCACAACACTCACAACACAATTGATCATAAGAAGCTCGGTCAAAGTACTGTCAAGGACTGAAAGTGGACATTTCGTTTTGTTTTTTTGTGTGCGGTACAAGTGGGCGTGGCAAATTTTATATATATATATTGACTGCCACTTAGAGCACCTGCATATCAAGTGTTACTATCGAACGTGTGCAACTCAGGAATAAGCATGATTTCGAAAAAGTGGGCGTAGATATGCAGCGACTACGCCTATTTTTAAACAGTTGCCGACAGTGACCATATGAACTAAATTACCAAATCTTAGACATCTACGGCAAGAGCCGTCTGATATAAACCATTTTTACTGATTTGTGGGCGGTAAAAGGGGGCGTGACAACGTTTATATTTACAAAGTGACTGCCATTTGCACCCATAGCACCTGCATACGAAGATTGGCTATGCAGGCTAAAGTGGGCGTAGATATAGTGCGGCCATGCCCAGTTTTTATACATTGACCGACAGTAACCATATGAACTAAATTACCAAATCTTAGTCATCTACGGCAAGAGCTGTCTGATATAAACCATTTTTACTGATTTGTGGGCGGTAAAAGGGGGCGTGACAACATTTTTATTTACATAGTGACTGCCAGTTGCACCCATAGCACCTGCATACCAAGATTGGCTATGAAAACGTGTACAACTCAGGAATAAGCATGATTTCGATAAAGTGGGCGTAGATATAGTGCGGCCATACCCATTTTTTATACATTGGCCGACAGTAACCATATGATCTAAATTACCAAATCGTAGTCTTCTACGGCAAAATCCGTCTGATATAAAGCATTTTTACTGATTTGTGGGCGGTAAAAGTGGGCGTGACAACGTTTATATTTACATAGTGACTGCCACTTGGATCCATAGCACCTGCATACTAAGATTCACTATCAAAACGTGTACAACTCAGGAATAAGCATGATTCCGATAAAGTGGGCGTAGATATAGTTCGGCCACGCCCATTTTTTGTATATTGGCCGAGAGTAATCATATAAACTAAATGATCAAATCTTAGCCTTTTATGGCAAGAGCCGTCTGATATAAAGCGTTTTTACTTATTTGTAGACGGTAAAAGTGGGCGTGACCATATTTATATTTACATCGTGACTGCCACTTGTATGCAGATTCACTATCAAAACTTGAACATTTTAGGAATTAAAATAATTGCTGAAAAGTGGGCGTAGATATAGTGTGACCACGCCCATTTCTTGTACAGTCACCGAAAGTAACCATCTGAACAAAATTACCAAATTTCAGTTTTATATGATTAAAACCGTCTGATAATAGCAATTTTTTTGGTTTGTGGGCGATAGAGCCAATTTGGGTTGTATGGGAGGTACCACGCCCCCTTGCCCAATCAACACCAAACTTCACAGGAACACTTCCCGAATGTTCAGAATCCCTCAAAATTTCATAGAGTTTGGTTCGGTGGTTTTGGAGTCTATACGTTATATACACACATATCCACATACCCACATACATACATTCATTTTTATATATATAGAATAAACTCGAGTTAATGGGGTTTCCACAATATTTTGTGAACTTGATAAAGTCGTATTTGAAGGAGCGATCTTATCAAATACGTTTCCGAGACGTATTGTCTTCGGGGTTTAGTGCTGAATCAGGTGTTCCTCAGGGTAGCCACCTGGGTCCACTTCTGTTTATTTTAGCAATCAATGATGTAACTCACATCATTGAACACTCTCATCTCCTTAGATATGCAGATGATATAAAAATATACAGAACGGTTGATTCTAAAGACAATTCAGATCTACTCCAGTCTGATCTGAAATCCTTTGCAGTTTGGTGTTCTAAAAATAATATGTTTCTAAATAAATATAAATGTCAAACTATGACCTTTTCGCGAAAAAGGAATAATTTTATTTTTGATTATAAGATTAAAGAAACTGCCCTAAGTCGTGTAGACACCGTCAAAGGCCTAGGTAAATGCATGGATTCTAAGCTGTCATTTAACATTCATATTGATAATATTTGTAAAAAAGCATCTTCAATGCTTGGTTTTATAAAACGCTGAGCCAAAGAATTTAATGGCATTATTACAACAACAACGTTGTATTATGCAATTGTTCGTCCTTATTTAGAATATGCAAGTCAAGTTTGGTCCCCAAGTTACAATGTGCATGTTGATCGAATAGAAATAATCCAAAAACGTTTTGTTCAGTTTGCTCTAAGAGGATTAAGTGGAACTGATATATTAGACCTTCCTTCTTATGAGGATCGGTTGAAACTGTTAAAAATGCAGTCTTTAAGTGATCGAAGGAAATCTGCAGATATCGTATATTTACACCAGTTCATAACAGGTGTATTCGATTCTCCAGAACTCCTTTCTCACAAAAATTTTAACATTTACCCTAGAAGCAGTCGAAACGCTAACACCTTCATTTATTTGCCATTTAGTAGAACAAATTATATGGCTACCTTTAAGTCGCATGAGTTCCTTTTTTAACAATTGTAGCTTTTTTGATGTTAATTTGTCAAAAGGTCGACTCAAAAGTAGATTAAAATTTGTTGTGTAATTAGTTCTATGTATACGCATTAGGCCGGGTCGATTTGAGGGGAGGCAAAAAAATCGCCAATTGCTCTGTGAAAATCGTATTCTAGGGATCAAAATAAGAAACTTTGCCGAAGGAACCATACCTCTACGAGTAAAACGAATTCTGATGTCCCCCAATTTGGGTCGAACTTTTGGGTAGGGGAAAATTTTGAAAAATCCCACTTTGACCCATTTAGAGTGCTCCAATCGAGTCCAAATGTATGACCGACCCCCACTAACTTTGGAGGCCCGACCCACCCATGCCAGTGGCACACCCCCTGGAACCCCCTGGAGGTTCCCCATACAAACATTTCAAAAAATCGCCAGTTTTGGCACTTTACATGAAAAAATCAGCGAAATGCCTATGTTTTTTTCTTTTTGGAGTTTTTTTTCTCTTTAGAAATTTATTCAACCCTTTTAAAAAATGAAGGTATCACTGTGACACAATTGCAAATCGGAAAATTGCTTGTGTGCATTTTTTAAGGCACCACAAGACACAGCTGCATGTCGTAAACTTACTTGTATAGTTTTTTTATAGCACCTACTTAAGAAATTAAGGTTGTTTTTACAACCCTTTTTGTGGGTATTTTATGGCACCTTCTTAAGAAATGCGCGTTTTATGCAACCATTTTAACAATGAAGGTATCACTGGAATGCACCGTAACCCTTTTAAAAAATTAAGGTATCACTGTGACACAATTGCAGATCCTAAAAATGCTTGTGTGCGTTTTTAAGCCACCACAAGACACAGCAGGTAGAATTGAAATTACCATTTCATTCTTATTACCTCGTCTCGTAGACCATATATAACGCAACAGTTTTTGTGAATGCATTAAGTCGTTGTGAAGAACTCAAAGTGTGAAGTGCCAATTTCAGATAAAAAAATATTAAAAAAAAAAATAATAAGTGAAGTTGACCATTCCAAATCAAAAAGTTTACAATGAATCCACCATCCTCTACACCGCAAGATGAAGCAACAACAACTATCGAAAACCCAATGAGTCATATACCCAAGCACGATGTTACTGTTTTTGGTGTGTCTACTGATTTGACTGATCTTAATTTACCAACCCATCTTGATATCTTGAGATATTATTTTTACTTAAGCGAACGTGCTAAAACAGAACAAAAAAAGTTTTCCCATAAATCATTCACTATTCAAGTACAAGATAAGTTGAATGGAATTTGGGAAAAACTTGGTATGGAAGTAATGCTGAAAAAAAGTGTATTTAATAAATTGAATAAATTGCTTGACAAGTATCAAGAGCAAATCAAGAGAAGAAACAAAACCCAACAATTTACAGAGTATGTAAAATCTCTGGAAACAATTTTTTACATTGGAACATGTAAATGCGATTTGAAGGCAGCTCATGCACTTCACTTGAAGTGCAGAGTTCATGCACGATCAACATAATCAGAGAAGACTAACAATGGATGCAGTTGTGATGGAAACTGAAGAGCAAGGAGCAACGTCTATGTCATCAATGCCAACATACCAAGATCCCGATGATTCAACATACGCACCGCCACTGGTTCAAGAAGATATGGATAGAAGCAGAAGTTCACAATACACAGAGAGATACGATTGTTTTAACTTTGTCTTGGTATGTGACACATTTGGTGTGCCTGATAGAGTAGCATCGGCATTGGGAACCGCTCTTTTCCAAGATTTTAAAATGAAAGATTAGCATGGCAAACTTCTCATCATGGATAAATCGAAAGTTCGCAGAGAAAAAGAGAAATGCAGACAAGAAGTGGTTCGCAAACGGTTAGATCATACCAATTTGTTAGCGTTTTCATTCGATGGCAGAAAAGATGATACTTTAACGACAGCTAAAGTTGATGAGAAGTATCATACTAGGATGTAAAAAGAACCTCATCTTGTTATTTTGAGAGAACCCAATTCTGAATTGATTGGTTACGTAAGACTGGAACATGAAACCGCTGAATACAAAACAACCAAATTAAATGATTTTTTCAACGATAAAAATATATCACTGGATGCATTAATTGGAATATGCACTGACGGTGAGCCAACAAACACTGGCCCACACGGTGGAATTATACGACGATTCGAATAGCTGTTAAAAAGACCATTGCATTGGTTCGTTTGCCTTCTACACTTCAACGAACTTCCGTTTCGGCATTTGTTTGAAGCTTTGGATAAATCAACCAGCACTGGACCAAAATCGGCAACCGGAAAACTGAGCCGTCAAATCGAAACTTGTGAAACTCTTCCGGTAAGTTATTGCTATCACTCATTTATTATAATTGTCAACCATTTTTAATTATTTTATTATTATATATTTTCAGGTGGTGGACGGCTTCCAGAAAATTGAGTTGCAAAATATGCCCCCGCTCCAGAAAAAAATTGAATTTTCCACCGATTCGAAGTACTTATACGACAGGGCCCATGCAATTTCTAGCGGCGTGGTTTCGGTGGATCTGGCTAACATCAAACCAGGGAAAATTGTACATTCTCGGTGGCTCACCAAGGCCGCTAGATTATTACGATTATATGTGGCAACGGAAAATCCAGATGCAAATTTAAGAATTCTGGTTGAATTTATAATTAAATTTTATGTGCCAATGTACTTCAATATCAAGTATTACAGCTCTGTCGTGTACGGCAGAGCATTATTTTTCAACTTCATTAGTTAGTCACGATTTCTAGAACCTCGTTTACGCAAAATTGTCAATCAAGTAATTACAGATAATTCATATTATGCGCATTCGGAAAATACCTTGTTATCAATGTTGTTTGATGATGGCAAAGAAAAGCGCGACTGAGCTATCAACATAGTTCTACGCTATCGAACAGATGTTGACGACCCAACGAAACTTAGAGCTTATAAAAAACCAGATATTAAGTTTAATTGCACAAGTTACACGGAAATGATCAATATGAATGACATAAATAACGTATTTGAACCACCATTCACGCGAAGCATTCCGTACGATACATTGAAAGAATATTTAAATCAAGATGATCCACCGTTTAACGATCCAAAAATTGCATCACACATACAAGGAACGGAACGACATGTTCAATTGCTAGCTAGCGTTTCCAAACGGGTTATACCGGAAAATGTAGAGGCTGTTATGGCGACGACTTGAGAGAGCCGTGCGAAATTGCCCAGACTTGAAAGTAAAAAAGACTTCAAACAATAATTTTTTTAGTTTCTTTTCTATAACTAACTTAAATTAATTTTTTTATTTACATATGTTCTGACTAAATAAATTTCAAAAGAGAAAAAAATAGATATTATTATAAATAAATAATAAATATTATTATAAATAAATAAAGAAAAAACATAGCCATTTCGCTGATTTTTTCATGTAAAGTGCTAAAACTGGTAATTTTTTGAAATGTTTGTATGGGGAACCCCACAGGGGGGTTCCAGGGGGTGTGCCACTGGCATGGGTGGGTCGGGCCTCCAAAGTTAGTGGGGGTCGGTCATACATTTGGACTCGATTGGAGCACTTTAAATGGGTCAAAGTGGGATTTTTCAAAATTTGCCCCTACCCAAAAGTTCGACCCAAATTGGGGGACATCAGAATTCGTTTTAGAGGTATGGTTCCTTCGGCAAAGTTTCTTATTTTGATCCCTAGAATATGATTTTCACAGAGCATTGAGCGATTTTCAAATCGACCCGCCCTAATACGCATGGTTAGTTGTTACGTCTTGTGTTGTCCCTGAGCCCAACCCATTTATTGGTGGGTAAATTTTTCCCACATAAACTTGTTTGTGGTCAATAGTATCCGTAACATTGATATTTTTCAATGATTACTGGGTCGTGGCGTTAGATGGATTAATGCTGAGGAAGTGCGATAAAGCTGTAGTAGCTGAACTCTATTGTTATTGCATGTTTTTTTTTTTTTAATAAATCTATTCGCTATCGCTTTCCCATTCATTACTCGACGTTGAGTCGCTTGCAATTAAATAAGCAAAATCTATTTCTAAATTACTGTCTTCACATTTTTCTTCCGTTTCAATATTCAAAAGATAAGGGCTTCGAATTTTCTGTGGGATGAGATAATGGGCTCTGAAGAGAGCAATAAATTAACTAAGAGGTCCCTACTTGAAGTTTCTCTAGAAATTTTTCAGGCAAGCGACTTTTCGAAATTCCTTGTGCTTTGTCTCTAATGCTTCTGAAAGCATTCCAATTGGAATATTATAATATTCAATTATTTGTAGCTCATGCACTAAAACCTTATGCACGGAAACAGGCATATAATACCATGAATAATTTTCCATATAAATTTTAAAAGTATCTTGCAATAGTGTTCCATAACTGTCTGTATTAATTGGTTGGCCAGTGGCAAGTATTCGCAAAATCAAAGAGAACTTTCTTATTAAATTTTCGTTGATGCCTGTTATTTTTGCAGATTTTTCCATATTATTAAAAACCCGTCTTGCAGTATTGCCATCGTTAGATGCCGTTTTTACGGCATCTACTACTAAACTTATTTCTTTTTTGAATTCCTTGCAAAATCCTTTGCTTGTTGTCATTGAATATTTTTCGATTACTTTCACCACACACTCTCCACATGTCAAGGGAAGTCTATAAGAAATATATAATACGCATTCGAAAAATTTTATCCATGCGTGTAAAGTAGATAAACCATATCTCAAAAACTCGTCGTTAATAGGTCTTTCAGTTGCATGAAAAGAATTCATTAAAGTTGCAACTGAACCGCATAGATAGCAACTGCTAGAAGAAGAGTTGTTGGAGAGTACATTCGCAACTGCACCGTCAATCATTGTTAAATGCATTTTAAAGGTCAAAATTCATTAATTGAACGGTGTACTCTGAAAGTTTTTCTATTTGGCTTGCCATATCTTTTTCTATTTGACGTATTAGGTCCGGATTTTCCTTCATAAAAAAAAATTTAATAGGATGGCAGTGAAATGTTGACGAGGTATGTTGATTAACCCAAATATGGTGATGACTTTCTAAAATAGACATTTTTAATGGGACCAATGCAACTACGAAAAGAAACTCGTCAGTATAATTTTCATTGGAAAATTTTTGTTTATAAATGCTGTGACCTGAACTGCCATCAAATCCCCATTTACATTCTAAAAGTATTTTTATATTCGAATCTTTGTCGCATAGTTGCAATAAGCTACGCACAGTCCTATTGAGCATTGCTTGCAAAGACACTTCGGCAGATATTTCTGAGAGTGATATTGGGCGAGGAATATAGTCTTCCATAACTTTTTTCAGCGAAAGAAGAGAGAGTAAATGCAGAATCGCATTTACTACAAATCGTAAGACGTTGTACTTTCGCACGGATAATTTTATTTATTTATTTATGTAGCCAAAGAAGGCAATATACTTATTCTAACTTATTTTTCTAGCGGGTTGTTGTTGTATTTTTTTTTTTTTTTTTTCTCTCCACTTTCCTTGCTTTAGGTGTAGAAGATATGCAATTCTCCGTGTGCGTAATCCGCCCACATGAATCGACACATTTTCAAAATCACGTCAAAAAGAAAAGACAAGAAGAAGAACGAAGGGGGAGCTTATATTCTCAGCTTACATACTAACAGATTTTATACACATAGTAAAAATATGTACTAATTTTCAATACTATGCTAAAATATTATTAAGATGGAAAGTTAATGGGAGAACAACTAAATTTTGTTTAGGTATGGGTGGTAGACGGCAATGTAAGGAGAGGCATTTGGATATGGATAGAGTTAATATTACAATGCGGCGTTTTACTTATTTAACATTAAAATTTTTCATTTACAATTTTTTTACAAATGCTTTTAAATTATAATACACGCCAAGCGATTCAAAAACCGAAAGGCACCTTTTATCCGCATTCCCCTCCTGTTTTTTAACTAAAGGGTGGTTAAATTTTAAGGGCCGATGTTGATTTTGAATAAAACATAAATTATTTAGAAAATTATTGTCATTTCTTTTTATTATGATAATATTGGTATGGTTCAATTATGTATGGAACAAAATATCGGCCAAATGGCAGCCGCGACCTCGGTGGAACACCTCCATCCAAAGGTCCAAGTTTTCGATGACGCTGAAGCATAAGTGATGTTCTATGTCGTTAATGTGCCGAATTATCTCATGCTTTAGCTCTTGAATTGTTGCTGGCTTATCGACGTACACCTTTTCTTTCAAATAACCCCAAAGAAAGAAGTCCAACGGTGTCAAATCACATGATCTTGGCGGCCAATTGACATCGCCACCACGTGAGATAACACGGCCATTGAATTTGTCGCGCAAAAGAGCCATTGTGTGGCAAGTGGCACCGTCCTGTTGAAACCACATATCGTCCACATCCAATTCGGGCCATAAAAAGTTCGTTATCATCTCATGATAGCGAACACCATTCACAGTAACTGCCTGACCGGCCTCATTTTGGAAAAAATACGGCCCGATGATGCCGTCAGCGCATTAACCGGACCAAACAGTCACTCTTTGTGGGTGCATTGATTTTTCGACAATCACTCTTGGATTATCATTCGCCCAAATGCGGCAATTCTGCTTATTGACGAATCCACTGAGGTGAAAATGTGCCTCATCACTGAAGATGATTTTCTTCGAAAATTGATCATCCACTGTTACCATTTCTCGCCACCATTCTAACCATTGACGACGCTTGAAATGGTCAAGAGGATTTAGTTCTTGAGTCAATTGCACCTTGTTAGCGTATAAATGCAAGTCTTTATGCATAATGTTCATCAACGACGAGCGTGAGAGGTGCAATTGTTGGGCACGATGACGAGTTGAGGTGGACGGCTCTTCAGCCACACCATCGCGAACAGCAGCAATATTATCTGCAGTACGAGCTGTACGAGCATGCACTGGTTTTTTCACATCTCCTACAGACTCGGTTCGCTCAATTTTTTGCACGATTTTTCCGATTGTACGCTCATTTGGATCGAAAAAATCACGAAGTGCACGATATGCATTTTGATTTGAACGCTCATTTTCATAATAAGCCTGAATAACTTTAATGCATTGCTCGATTGTGTATCCTTCCATGGTTCAAATTGAGTTAGTCTGAGATTGAGAAATGTCAAATGAAATGCAGAAAAAACTTGACGTTTAGGTGATGTTCAGATTCAACATCGGCCCTTAAAATCTAACCACCCTTTATATTTGCAGCACGCTTGGTGACATCTGGTGGAGTAGTAGTAATAAAATTTTTAATTTTCCGACGTTTACTTCTATCAGCTGATTCATCATAGCTAAGTTGAGGTCGATCTCTACCCGTAAATATTGTTATTTTAACACTAATTACAATCAAACATACTACAAGTCTTGCATAGAATGTGTCAGAAATGTGTCAGAATCAGACATATATGTGGTAATGGCTCTGCTAGTACTTGCTTTCTGTAATATGATGTAATAATATAATATAATGTAAAATGCAGGTAAATGTAATGAACTCACGCATATCTCCTTTAAACTTGCAATATCAACACATGAACTAAGCCAATTGTGGTATTTTTTTTTCAAAAATTGATCGAGACCTGCTGCAGTCTATCCAATTCTTGTGAAACCTTGCTGATAAAAAATGTAACTCCTTTTCAAGTAAATGGCTATCCAATGGAATGGTAACCTTAACTTTAACACCACTGATCATATCCGATAATAATTGCTTATGACTTTTGTTCTTTGATACCAGCCAAACCACAAAAAGTTCACGTATTTCTACAGTTGGTTCCACTAAGGAATTTTTAAACATTATTATTTAGGAATTGAATATTGTTTAACCTTTTTTCATACTTCTCTGAATAATCCAAAATAAAAAATAGTCCAAAACGAGTTCAATAAAAAAACTTAAATATTTGTTTTCTCTTTTAAAACACTGCCAAATGGTCTCCAAATAAAATCAAAAATGTTTATTTCACAAATAGAAAATATTTCACTTGATATGTATTAAAATTGTTAATAATAAATTCATATAAAAATCAGAACTAAGTATTTTTAACAAAGAAGCAAAACAATGGTAAAAATTCATATAAAAATCAGAAGTATTTTTAACAAAGAAGCAAAAGAAAGGTAAAAAGTGATGCACATAATTGATGAAGAAAACTGGTTAATTTAGTTTTAGTTAAAGGAGAGCAGTTATACAAATTGTTATTGTTATTGTTACCGGTCGTGTGCAAAAATGCAATTTTTTATGCAAGCATCTTTCTCTGACTTCTTAGTTAGAAGTTACTTAGTTAGACAAACAAAACAAAGAATAGTGATTGCAACAGAGATGAAGAAGGGGATTAAAGCTAGTGTAAGTACACGGAGCAAATTGTTTTCGCACGATTTATGATCAAACTGTTCATAAAATAAAAAAAAATGTGTTTCTTAAACATTTATAAGTTTTATCATCTATTATGCGCTATGGTCACAATTTTTGCTATAATTCTATATTTGCTATAAAAAACACTGATCATATGTTATAATCATTTTATCAAATTCAACAAGTGTGATCAACCCAATTGATTACATACTTATTATAAGCTTCTTTAACTCACCCAATTAGTGGCGGCCGTGGCTGAATGCGTTAAAGTGCGAATTATAAATTGCGAGATCCGAGGTTCGAATACTTCACCGAGCAGAAAATTTTATTTTATTTGTTTTGCTTAATTGGGCATAATTTATGAACAGAAATGCATATGTTTTGATCAGTTGCTTGTAGTCGAAAAATATGCGCAATTAGCGAATAAGTTATGTGCAAAGAGAATAATTATTATTTTTAACATTTTTTTTCAAAAATGTTTTTAATACTTGCAGAAATATAATATAAAAAAAATTGAAGACATAATATTTCGCTTTTTTTTTAAATCACTTCCGAATTTAGAGAAAATTGTCACTTTTTGGCTGGAAAAATTAGTTATACCGATCCAGTTACTACCGCTAAACGTGATGAAAAAAAAAGGATAATAAAGAATGTATATGGCTTCCACTAGTTTCGTATTTTCTATATGTATATAATTTATACATATTTTCTTAATCAGTTATTGGAAAAACTGACTAAAATTACGGCTGTTGTTTCTTTAACACAGCAGGACCTAAGGAAAAGTTCAAAAGTTATCACTACAAAAATACAATTTTTGTTCAGATTTACACTTATTTTGAGCAAATTTTCTTTGCATTTATACTTATAAAAATATCATATTAAAAATTACACATATAATATGTCGTGTTTTTTTTTAAAATCACTGCCAAAGTTGGTGAAATTTTAATTATTTTATTAGCCAGTCACTTTATAAAAGTACCGGTATCATGATCACGGTACATAAAAAACAAAAAAAAATACTTTTTCAGAGTTCAATTAATTAAGAAAAATGATAATATTTCTTAACAATGTAATTTCTGCTTCTCTCATTAGCATATGTTAACTTTGGAAACTCTAAGTTGTATGATGCCGTGTGTCTACAAAAATACAAATTTTGAAGAAATATTTTGAATTAGACTTAATTCAAGTATTCTCTCACGACATACATACTTTTTTTTCTATATATTGAAAAAAAAATTTTTGAATTATGGCCGCACTCGTTACACTGTGCGCCGTATCCAGCGTAAGCACTGGCACGATTTTGCGTATGGTGCGTTTTCCGAACGCAGCGCAATTATTTACGCGAAATATGGAATGTGTCCAATTAAAACACGATAATTCGCTTATGGGTGGCTACAAAAAAATGGTTATTCGGTGTAAAATAGCTTCGGTTTCAGCAAGTTAGATTATTTAAATAGAAAACAGTTTATTGAGAACAAAAATATCGAAAATTTAAAAAAAAAACTTTAATTGTTCATTCATTGAATTTTCATTTCCCTTCAACTATTGTCCGCACGATATTGCGGGCAAAATCAAACAAGTTTGATTTATAAAAAACTTAGAAAAAAATTTAAAAAAAAACACGAGTTTTCATTTCCTTTGCGAGCAAAATCAAACAAGTTTGATTTTTAAACAATGCGTGCGATGCGGAGACGTCGCAACGCACGCATTTAGCGCAAATCGTGCCTACGTTGGACATCTACATTTATCAACATATGTTTGATTTTGAAATCTGCCCGCATTAAACGCACCGCAACGCATGCTATGCATTTTTCGTATCTACGCTGTACAAGGCGTTAAAGTTGCAAGATATCACGTTTTGAACACAAAAATGTAATAATTCTTTTAATATCAAGAAACTACTAAGTATGACAACAACTGAGTATGTTGGCCTGGTTTATGGGTTTTAGTTCATTATTCTATGTATAATATATAATATAACTATAGGTTGCAAAGAAAATATGGCCGCCATTTTGAAAGAAGAAAAAAACATTTTTTGAAAGTAGTTCTGAGATTCAAATATACTGGCAAACTGTCAATAAAAAAATATCAACTTTTCAAATATGGTCGAGCAACCAACTTTTTTATTTTTTTTGATCAGTTCATTTGGACTGACTATACAGTAGAGGTGCACAAAACTTGTGAATCTTAATAAAAAATTAAGTTTGCATTTAAACATATGCATATAAATATTTTCTGATAATGCAAAACCACCGTTCATAATCTCCGGGTACCAAAGCCAAAAATTTGTATGGCTTATTTTGTAATTTTTGGCCATTGCTGTGCTTGAGGTCTTTTTCATAGTTTTAGGTCCGTTTTTATTTTTGTGTAATTTTTATGGAATTGGATTTTTATGAACAATTATGGGTAGAAGATGCTTTTGAAGCCTTAAGTCCTAATTATAAGAGACGGATCGGAGCGGCGTCTAATTTCATACAAATAGTGTAGCTATTATAATAGCAACGGAAGAATTTTTTTTCTTTTCAAAAATTTCTTATTTTACAACAAATTACATTAAATTTTCTCATTTTTTTGTTTTTAAGAATCCATTAAAAAAAATCAGTAAACAAAAAAATTGCCGAATAAATAAAATTACAGCAACTGTCAATAAACGGAGCGTTGCAGAGTATCAAACTTGTGTAGGGTCGTTTGTTAATTCACAAAATTTTTTAATTCCCGCGTAGTAATTTTAAATTCAACACTGATTCTGTCAACTTCCATCAGTTAGTAGACTACTGTCAAAATTTCAGCCCGCTGCAATGCTTACTTTGTGTTTGGCAGCCATTGACAGCAGACGGTCTCGTGAATTTTGGCAAAAATGGAAAAGTGTGCTCATCAAGCATTATTTTTTGCGCAAAAAATCATCAGCCACACCAAGAAAATGCTTGATAAATATTATGGGGACTCTGCACCATCGATTGAAATGATTCACAAGGGGTTTACTGAATTCCGATGCGGTCGTAAAAGCACAAGTGATGCCGAACGTTCTGGACGCCCAAATAAGGTCACCACACCAGAAATGGTCACTAAAATTCACTATATCGTATTGGCCAATCGCAGAGTTAAAGTGCGCGAGATTGTTGAGACCGTAGGCATCTCAGACGAACGGGTGTGGAAATCATTTGGATATATAAAAACTATCCGCAAGATGGGTGCCGCGTTTGCTCACTTTCGATCATAATCGCGATCGTGTGACTGATTCAAAAGCGTGTTTGGCGATGTTGAACAAAGATTTTGATATTGAAGGATTTTTTTTCTGTCGATTTGTAACCGTGGGCTAAACATGGGTCCATCACTACACACCAGAGACAAAAGAACAGTCGAAACAGTGGACTTCACCGACCGAACGTGCTCCGAAGAAGGTGAAGACGATGCTATCGGCAGGAAAGGTTGTGACGACAGTATTTGGGAAGAACGCGGTATATTCTACATCGATTACTTTCCACCGAAAAGAACGATCAATGGCGAATACTATGCAGTGAAATTGGACCGTTTCAACGACACTTTGAAAGAAAAACGTCCCCATTTGGCGAGGAAAAAGTGCTCTTCCATCAAGACAATGCGCGCATTCACACATGCCCAGCTCCCATAGTAAATTCCATGAATTGGAGCAAGAATTGCTTCCTTCTCCAGCATAGTCTCCGTATTTGGCCCCAGCGACTATTTTCTGTTTCCAAACCTGATGAAATGGCTCGGTGGAAAGAGATTCACCACCAGAGAGGAGCTCATCACCGAAACAGAGGCCTATTTTGAGGATCTTCTGAAAACTTTTTTTCGGCTGGGATCAAAAAATTGGAGGAACGTTGGACATTTTTGCCGTAAAAATCATTCCTTGTTTCATTTTTCACTGAATTATCAAGTTCTGACTTGAAAAAGCGCTCAAATAAGAAATTCATGTAATAGATTTTAAAGTGATATTTCACAATGCTTACCACGTTCCATTCCGTCTATTAAAATCAGTCCTTTTAAGTCAAAGCAGTTTAAGAGGCTCAAACATTGTTTTCCAACAATTAAATAAAGGGTATAATTTTCAAAATTTAAATAAAAACATTTTTGAACTTTCAATCTATATCACGAGCCATAGAAACTTGGCAGTGCTGGTGAGAATACTTCTGAGAATGTATTTAGAAAGTGGGAAAAATTAAGATATGCAACTAAAAGTAGATTCGGATGTAAACGAGTTTCATCTTTCAATTATGCGCTCTTGTCTGTGCTGAAATAGAAATAAGTTTTTCGATATAGAAGACAAGGTGTACCGACAATAGATGGTTGTATTATTTTAGACTTAATGGCATTTTTATGGGATTTTTGTGGCATTTTTAATGCTTTTATAGGTCAATGCATACTTAAGTTTTCCATAAGATTCATTCATGAGTTTTGCGTAAATCAAAAATTTTTGCTATCAATTTCATTAATAAACTTAAAAAAAAAAATGTATAAACTTGAAAATGTACTATTTTTACCTTTAGATGTAATGGTAAGAAGCAAAGTCTGTAGAAAAAATGTAATGGTAAGAAGCAAAGTCTGTCGAAAGTCCGGATGACTGCACCCCGGTTTTTTCGATCTCTAGGGGAAGTTGCCCCACCCCCTCGCTATGACAGTGCCACTAACCATTGAAACTTTACAGTATAACATCATTGAATTTGGAAAATGGAATCACTTTGATTTGAAGTATGAAATAGCTAGTGGGTATGTATTTAGAAACACTGTTTTACACTCTATGGAATATAAGTATGGATGTATGGAATATACACTGTATGGAATATAAGTGTAAAACATTTTAAAGATGCGCAATTAAAAATAAATTTGGATGTTAACGATATTTCATCTTTTAAAATATGCGACTCTCGTCAGTGCTGAAGAGGAAAGAAGTGTTTCAACATATAACACAGTTTTAACCTACAATAAAAGGTTGTTTTATTTTAATGGTTTAAAAATGTACATGGCAGTTTATTTCAATGTAATGCAATGAAAATATTTTAATTGAAAAGAATTAAAAGCATATTCATTCATATAAGGTTGTGGGCATTTTTATCAGTTTTTAACATTTTTATATCATTTTTGATGTTTTAAGCCATGGTGGAATAAAAACCGGAAATCAGAAAAAATGGATTGCCCTATTATGACAACTTATATTTATTTCATTGTCATCGAAATCCGAGCCCTGCGAATAAGTTACGAAAATAATTAAGATGCGCTTAAAATTGAATCTCTGTTTTGATAACTTGAGGTTAATGAAGTCAAACTTTTAAGATGAGCTACCGGACCTTAGAATTATTTAGAAAAACTTATGAAAAATTCCTGTCTTGGGCCCATACCCTTGCTGTCAATATTTTATTAAAACTACGAATCTCTACAAAAATCTTTTACACATTTGAACAACAATAACATACCGCTATGTGGATCAACCGACGGCAAGTTTTTGTAATAGAGATCAAAAACATTATAACTTTTATTTTACATTAACTCATCAACAAAAAAAAAAAAAATAATAATTAAGAAATTAAATTACCAATGCTAACAACTTATAAAAAAAAATCTCACAGTGTGATGCGAGGGATTAAAAAAATATCATTTCATGTAAAATATAATATTACACACTGTGGGCAAAAACACAAGTTTTGTGATGGTTTCACAAAAGCAAGAGAAAAATTATTTATTTATGAAAACGGATTCGAAACAACGCAGATGAGGACGGTCAACGCAGAAGAGTTCGACCGCATCTCCGTTGGAAGGACCAAGTAGAGGACAACCTGACGAAACTTGGCAAAATTGGCACCAGCAATGCGCAATATAAAAATGGCTAGCGCAAATTCTTACAGCAGACCAAAACCGACTTAGGGTTGTATGCACCACCCAAGTAAATAAGTAAAATTTGACTCAATTGGAATTTATGAAGAAGAAACATAAAGTTTTAAATGCTAAGGTTGGGTAACTCACCTCAAAACTTTAACTTCCCTAACATCAGATTTCCTAACCAGAGTTTAAAATTTAAGCACAGTTAAATTTATTTCGGAAAATATATTATTTTTATTTGTAGTTCACTTAACCAATTAAGTAGGTTAACAGTTTATATATTTATTATTTTCATCTACTGGGCAACTGCCCTCACAGATATAATTCGGCAACTTAAACATTTCAACTGATATTTTCTTAGATATTTCTCTATTCATACTGAAGTCCACATGGCTAGAAACAGAAATACATAGGCTTAAACTTTTAGAGATAACATTATTTTGACTAAAGTTAGTTTTATGGGGAAAAACATAAAATAGTGGTCTTTCCCTAAGACCTCTTATTGGCGCATACAAATATATAAGTTCCAGCAATTCTGGACATTGGATCTTGCCATGTAAAACGTCCTTGATGAATAATACTGAAAAATGTTTCCCTCTTTGCTACAGAGTTTGAATTCCAAGAAGTTTGCATCGAAAAATATATGAAGGCATGTCCAGAAATGAGCATAAGTAACGCAAAGCAAAGCAAGAAAATCTTTTTTGCACTTTTTCGACTCTGTTAACATCAACTGCATATGAAGGGTTTTTTTCAAATCCGTCAAACTGATGGTCACGTTTTTTTCGCGTATGAAACTATTTCTTGCTATAAAATAATTATGCATGCCAAATTTTATGGATATGGAATAATTTTTTGGAGAAATATACCATATTGCCGATTTCGGTTATTATTATTATTATTATTATTATTATTTTTATTATTATTATTATTATTATTATTATTATTATTTTGGATTTAGGTTATATTGGAGTTAAGCGTGTTAGGCAACCGATTTGGTTAATTTTTACACCAACTATTTTCTGTGACAAAAAAACCATGCATGCAAATTTATATTGTTCTGGGATATTTTTTTTGGGAAATATACCAGATTACCGATTTCGGTTATATGGGAGGTGGGCTTTTCATTCATCCGATTTCATCCGAAATTTTGTGTTCCTGCGGCAACTCCTTCTATTTCTGTCCGTGGTCTTACACTGTGCGTCCTCATTGTTTAAAATTGCGGCAACCCCTAGCATTGACCGATTTTACTTAGGCAACCCAATACCATCGTGTTCGTAATAAAATTATCTGTATAGAAATACTAATCTGTATAGATAATATTTCAATGAGAAAACAGATGAGTGCAAATATCGTTTTAAATTACCCTATTCATACCTGGCAATCATCTTGACCAGAAAATTATAGGCAACCCAACGGTTTCTTATTCCTTAGGCTTCCTTCTTTCAATTAAAATTGATTTCGTTTGGCAAACAGATGTGTTGCGATGTGGAACGCTGATTACTCAAGGACCAAGCCTTTAACTTAGCACATGAACTAAGTTGAAATCGTGAACTTGTTACTCCCAGCACTTGAACTGGTAGCGACGATGTTAACTAAGTTTTAAGTAAAACGATTGGTTTTGTTTAAGTTTAAATTGTTACTCTTTTATTAATTGAAATTCGAACACTTATATAGTAACTTATTGCTAATTACATTACAATCATAAGTTGGTTATTAGTCAGCATATTGCATATTTCAGTTTAGCGACCGGCAATATGCTGACGTTGAACTGCGAAAATAATATTTTTATTGACATAAATAAAAACATAGCTTTGGTCAATGACCGACAATATAGGTTGCAGTTATTCACAATGCAATTAACTGATTACGAAATAAAAAAATTAACCAAAACAATAAAGAATGTAAGCAAAGCAAATGTTACTTGTTGAAAATTAACATGATATTTTGTTTCTTACGCAAACATATTTAATAACTGGAGCAACGTATATTATAAGCAAGGCAAACTACTAGTCGTTGAACTTAAATACATATAATAAAAAAAAAACTAAAAGAATGAACATTCTCCCGCACGTTGAGGCGTTGCTCAACTCCATGTTGATGTAGGTCGAGAGAGGTTAGTTAAGCTAAATTCGCACAGTAAAGGATGATTCATCGGTGTGCATTCGAGGCGGCTTTGGTGGCACATTTACTGATCTGTTGACAGTTCGTCTGTGTTTCAATATCTATAATATACAGCTTACTAGGATTGTGATGGACAACAGTAGCGCAGTATAACTCCCCGCGTGATGATGGTGACTGTTGGACAACACTATTTCAGGTAACCTTGATACGTCTTCATTTGCTAACTGGGTTTGTAATGCAGTTAACTGTTCTAGTTGGGTTCGAATGGAGCAACCGTTGCGTTAGACTTTTGCCTCAATTCGTCTGATGTTGTGGTCATGCTGATGCCATCACTCTTTATTGAGCAGTTTGGACTCATTGTTAACAAGCATGAACCTGTTAGAGTCGATTGCGTGGCTTGAATGTCGCACACCACTGATATTTCAATGTCTAACATTGTTGCAAAGAGCCACATGTTCCTGTGCTGTAGTTGCGTCCAAGAAGATATTCCTTACAACTGGTCTAGTCTGCATTGTGTGGTGGTTTTATTATTGAACATATGAAATTCACAAGCATGAACAGATGATTCTCTGCTAAACTTTGGTCTCTTGTTGTCGCATATGTAGAGGTTATTTTTCATGGTAAAACATGAGTTTAGATCTTCAGAACTTAAGTAAATAAATTGGTCTCGATGTGAATTGGCTGCTAAGAATGTGACTTTAGTTTCTATTGAAATTAGACCTCAATTTCCCTTTGTTGAAATGGGAGTTATGTGGAATAAGTCGAAATGTTGATGATTTATGAGAGGCAGCCTTATTTCAAATATCACTTCATTTTTGGTCACTACTCCTTCTGCCTTCATGATTTTGTAGAGTTGTATTAGACTATCTGAATCAACGGGCAATGATCGAGCTGGAGGAAGATGACCACTAATGGAATTGATTACATTTTTTAGTTGTTGAGGCGTAAGTAGTAGTGGACTAATTTTCCCGTGGTGTGTGTCAATCAGAACATTGATTATTTCTGAATGAATTTGTTGTAGATTCGCAACCATTAACGTGGGTTGTGCTGTTAATGATGTAATAATTTGAATAAGTCTGATTTGGTTTGAATCGTCGTCTAACGTGTTCATTAGAAGATCTATTTTATCTTGTAAATCCGTTATTTTACTCTTTGTAGTGATTTCATCCTGTTTAATTATGTTCATTGTTGAATCGATGATTGAGGTGTCGTTTTGCAGTAACCGTAGAATATGATCTCTATTTGCTTTGACCTAACTGATTGTCTTTGACATTTCTTCTGCATAGTCAGAGTCCAATACACCGAGTAACGTGCGAGCAACGTTTCCAACTAAGTAAAGTGCTGCTCTTCTTTTTCGACTAGTTGCTAGCGTATCTTTATTCTGTAGAAGTTCGTCTCTGGTGTACTCAAAGTTTTTTGCTAATGTGTCGCAGGTAGTTGGCTGATGTGTCCTTGAACATAAATTTTGAAGTGTTGCTATTCCAGATGAAAATGTTCGGATTTCTGTCCAGAAGGGAGCCAAGCCATAATAGACTGGCAATTTCCATTCTGCTGTTATTATTCTCGTTGTTCCGATGCCTTCAAAGTATAATCCTGGATCCTGTCAAGTAATGAACACGACGATTGTTATTTAACGACTGACTTTATTCAAGTAGAAAGTAAGTGATGGCAAGGTATAGCTATACGTACAATGTACTATGTATACATAGCACATGCATACGTATGTGTGCCTTACGACATCTTCCTTCTTTTTTTTTTTTTTTTTTTTTTTTTTTTTTTTTTTTGTTAATATTTCATGAAATTAATAAATTTAATAAAGATGAAAATCCGAGAAGAATATATAACAATGAATAAAGGAAAATATTTCATAAATGTAATAATAAAAAAAAAAAAAAAAAATGATAGTGGAGATAAAGAATATGGCAAACGATGTCATCTCATGGTTCATAGCGTTGTGGTTGTTTCTGTGGTCGCCCGTAGCGAGAGACTGGTGCATCTGGTTGGATTCCTGTTGATTCGTTTGTGACAATCTGTGGCGTTGAAGCTAATGTACTTGTTACATTGTTGCTGCTAGCTGAAATTGGCAATGTTGTATTTTGGTTGTTATCATTTTCAGGGTTAACGGCTACTGTACGCGGTGCTGATATGGTTGCTTTTGTCGGTGCGATGTGTATTGTGTTGCGCCTTAGTAACTTCCCTTGGTCAGTTCTTATCACGTATGATCTTGGAGCGTTTTTGTAATGACTTTCTACCTTTCCGCTTATCCAGTCTCGATGCGCTCGTTGTATTCTAACTCTATCGCCTGGTTGGATGTTTTTTGCTTGTTTTGTTTTTTCGTTGTAATATGTTGTTGTAGAATGTCTTGTTTTTGTAAGATTTTTGTTAACGTTTGCAACCAGTTTTGGCTGTAGAATATTTTTTGAGGTTGGTAAGGTAGATCTGGTTAGCCTACTCATGAGACGTTGGTTTGGAGATAGAAGTTCTTCGTTTCTTGGTGAGTTTCGGTAGTTTAAGAGCGCTAAATAGATATCGCTTTTGTCTTTGGCGCACTTCTTTAACATCATTTTTGCCGTCTGGACATAGCGCTCTGCTAGGCCATTTGAACGTGGGTAATTGGGACTTGATGTTTGGTGCTGTATGTCCCAGGATGTAGCAAATTTAGCGAATTCCTTAGACGAGAATTGTGGTCCGTTATCTGATTCTAACACGGATGGTATTCCATGTGTAGCAAACCATTTTTTTAATTTGTTAATGACTTCTTCTGATGTGGTGTACTTAAGTTGAGCGAAATCAAAGTACCCGGAGTAACTGTCGACTATCAAAAGGTAGTTGTTGCCGTTAAAATAAAATAAGTCTACCGCTGTTATTTCCCACGGTAACGTTGGAATTGTTTTAATGACCAGTGGTTCTCTTGGTTTAGCTGCTTGAAGTGATTGACACACCGCGCATGATTCAATAAAGTTGTTTAAATCTTTGTGCATTCCAATCAAAAATACTGTTGATCTGGCTCTGCTTAGACAACGCTGAATTCCTAAGTGACCACTGTGTATGGTTTTCGTTATGTAATTTTGCATTGATTGTGGAATTAAAACTTTAGATGCTTTGTATACTAGCCCTTCATCTGTTGTGAGCTCGTCACGAAAATTCCAGTAGGGTCGTATTTGTTGTGGTAAGTCCGTAATACATGAAGGCCATCCGTTTAAAATTTGTTGTTTTAAAGTTTGTAGCTTTTGGTCTTTCGCTGTTTCCGCCATGAGCTTCTGCTTGGTTGATGATTTTAAGTACTCAATTGTGTTGACTTCTATTTCGTCGTCCGGCGAATTGTTATTAGGGTTATTGCAGTCTCTGCTAAGCGTGTCCGCGAGTTTTATTTCTGTCCCTTTCCGATATATTACCTGAGGGGCGTATGGTAGTATGTACATTAAAATTTTTTGAATTCGTGGTGATGTTGAGTGTAAAGGTTTTTTAAAAATGGCCTCAAGGGGCTTGTGATCCGATTCTATTATGAGTTTCTTGCCGTATACGTACTCATGGAATTTCTCACAAGCGAAGCGAATTGCCGTTGCTTCCTTTTCGATTTGAGCGTAGTTTTGTTGGGTTTTGGTCAAGGATTTGGAGGCGTAAGCGACGGGTTGCTCATTCTGTAGGAGTGCTGCTCCAACACTTGATTTGCTAGCATCAACTTGCAATTTTACATCCAGGTTGGTGTCATAGAACCGTAATAATGGGGCGGACGAAAATGAATTCTTTAATTTAAGAAACGCATTTTCTTGTTCTGGTGACCAGCACCAGCTGACCTCTTTTTTTAGCAACATTCGTAGCGAAGATGTTATTTCTGATAGGTTGGGAATAAATTTGGCGAGGTAAGTGGCCATTCCCAATAAACGTTGTAGTTGTTTCTTGTTTTCTGGTCTTTGTATCTGGTTTATGGCTGCTGTTTTGTCTGGGTCTGGCATGATTCCGTCTGCTGTTAGAATGTGTCCTAAGAATTTTACTTTATTAGATGAAAATATGCATTTTTCTTTATTTAATTTCAAACCAGCGTTTCTGAGAATTTCTATTACAGCCTTCGTATAACGTTCCAGTTGATTTGGAGTTTCCGCATGTATAAGTATGTCGTCCATTGATACTTCTGTGTTCAGACATCCCTCGAGTAGTTGCGCCATCAACTTCTGGTAAACCTCTGGAGCTGATGCTAGACCAAATGGGAGTCTTTTATAGGAGTATCTACCCCATGGTGTTGCCATAGTTAGATATTTTTTGGTACGGTTTGACACCTCAATCTGCCAAAAACCCTTTTTGCAATCTAATAACGTGAAGTACTTAGATTTATTGATGTTTGCTGTTATCTCTTCCACGGTTTTAAGTGGGTGATATCGGCGTTGTATGTTTTTATTCACGTCTGTTGGGTCTAAGCATATTCGTATCTTACCTTTTTTTTTAACGATGACCATGGGCGAAACGGCTGGTGTAATTCCCTCTGTTTTTTCTAGAACGTCCAATTTGACCATCTTGTCGATTTCATTTTTTACCTGTTTTTTTATTGCGTGTGGTATTTTTCGGGGTGCGTACTGTTCAAAACTTGGGTTGCTAATTAGGTCTATATCATATATAAAATTTTTTACCTTTCCGAGTCCGTCAAAAATTTCGTTAGTTATGTTTATTTCCTGCACCCGAGAAATTAGTTTTAATTTTTCACAATCGTTTTTCCCCAGTATTGGTTCAAAATTTGGAAAGCTTTCGACGACAATGAATTTTAACTTGTAATTTTTGTTTCGCACAGTGCACGGCAGAAGTGTTTCGCCACGCGTATTTATTTTACCGCCGCCGAATGCGACCAATTTGTGGTATCTTGGACGAATATTTTTCATGGTGGTATCACTTAACAAGCTACATGGAATCACGTTGCACTGTGCTGCTGTGTCGAGTTTAAAGTTAATTCGTTTGTTCTCTATTGTGATTTCTTCGTACCAATTGTCGTTGTTGTCTTTATTTGTCGCTGCTTTTGATATTGAGAGAACGAATAGGTCGCTATCTTCTGTTGTGTCGCTTTGCTCTGACGTGCTGCTGTTGTTGTGTTTGCGGCTGATTGCACTCACTTCTTTGTTTCTGTTTTTTAGGCTAAAGCATAGTTTCGATAAATGCCCTTTACGTTTGCAAATATCACACTTGTTGTTATATGCTAAACATTTGCGAAACTGGTGTGTGTTCCCACATCGCACGCAATCGTATGTTTTTGCATTGTCGTTTTGTTTGTGTTTTTCCGTCTTTGTCGATCGCAACATTTTTGTGTGTTTGTATGGTTTGTATTTATCTAGTGCGTCGATTTTCTGTTCGTCTGTTTTGTGCAATTCTTGTAATTGTTGAGTTGCTGTCTCACTCGCTCTACAAATTTTAATAGCTTTTTCCAGGGCTACGTCGTCTTCTGCCAGCAGTTTTTCTCTTATTAAGTCGCTCTTTATACCAACTACGATTTTATCTCTTAGCAAAGAGTCTTCGAGCTCTTTAAATGAACAGTTTTTTGCTTGATTTCTTGCTTTTGTAAAAAACTCATCAAACGGTTCATTTTCATGTTGGATTAACGTGTTGAAGCGGTACCGTTCAAATGTTATACTCGTTTTTGGAGCAAAATATTCGTTGAACTTCTTTTGTATTTCGGTAACACTATTTTGTTGACTTTCTGTTAATGAAAATGAGTTAAATATATTTATTGCATCGGAGCCTATGCTTGACATGAAGGTTGCCACTTGAATTTGTGCTGGTTTTTTGTCCAATTGTGCAGCGGTCTGAAACCACTTGTATTGTTGCATCCAATCCTTCCAGGCTTGTGATGCATTGTTGCCTACAATTTGTAGTGGTTTCGGTGGTTTCACAAAATTAACGTTGCCAACGCTAGCGTCAGTGCTTCTTGAATCGTCTACCATGCTTTATTTTTTTTTTTTTTTCCGTTTTTTAAAAAAAAACTTCTGACACCATGTCAAGTAATGAACACGACGATTGTTATTTAACGACTGACTTTATTCAAGTAGAAAGTAAGTGATGGCAAGGTATAGCTATACGTACAATGTACTATGTATACATAGCACATGCATACGTATGTGTGCCTTATGACAGATCCGAGCCAAATTGCTTAACGTGAATTGTAGTTCCAAGTACTGCAGGAAGTAGTAATAAAGAGAAGAGAATTGTTTACAGTAATGGATTGGTTGTTGATTTTCGTCTCTTTGGAGGCATATAATTTGAGTCCTCATCACTTGCTGGCTTGTGTCGTAAATTAGTTCCTTCCTCTTGATTGAATAATGGTGCCAATCTGTGGACTGGACGTTTCAAAATACCTGATGCTGTTTTTACGTCAGCTACTCTGACCTTACCATCGTTTCCCTTGTAAACCTTTTCGATCCTGCCGAGTGGCCAACTTAAAACAGGCACGTTGTCCTCCTTAATAATAACCAACTGACTTTCATGGACGTTTTTCTGATTGGTTATTTCACTTGTCTTTGTTGTAGTAGACTGAGGTATTCTCGGGACCATCGATTCTAGAATTCATACTTGAGTTGCGTGACCAATTTCCACCGAGTCGATAAGGTAGCTGTATTATGTGGTGTACTCCTATCGATATGTGCAGTCAAGGGTTCGCCAATCAAGAAATGCCCGGGTGTTAATGCTGAAAAATCGTTTGGGTCTGATGACAGTGGAGTGAGCGGTCGTGAATTTAGAATTGCTTCTATTTCTATGACGAGTGTCTCAAGCTCCTCAGGAGTTAGAGATGCTGTGGATACGCTACGCAGCATCAATTGCTTAGCTGACTTTACTGCAGCCTCCCACAGCCCTCCAAAGTGAGGAGCTCTGGGAGGAATGAATTTGAAATTTATTCCACGATCACTAAATGTCCTTATGATCCTTTCTGTTGAAGCAGTGGCATACAACACGTCCTTTAGTTCCTCCAGTTTATTACTCGTCCCGACAAAATTGGTGGCATTGTCACAATATATGGTATCACATTGTCCACGCCGAGAAACAAATCGCTTGAGTGATCCAATAAATGCTTCCGTTGTTAGGTCTGTTACTACCTCCTAATGGACTGCCTTCGTAGCAAAGCAACAGTAGACGGCAATATAAACTTTATGATGGCCTATAGCTTTCTGCTCGCTCCTTATATATAAGTATTATAATTATTTATAATTAGGTTTCTTTTAAATAAATAAAAAAAAAAATAAACTTTATGAGGTTTCATTCCACGAATCTTATAATGGACCCAAAATGGACCACACAAATCCACACCGGTGTGCGAAAATCGACGTGAAGGTGTGACTCTGGATGCAGGTAGATTTCCCATTATTTGATCGAAGAGTTTTGGTTTCGCCTTGGTGCAACGGACGCAGTGTTGTACAACACTTCTTGCCATAATTTTTCCTTTGATTATTCAAAATTTTTGTCTTGAAGCTGCTAATAAGTTCTGTGGACCACAGTGAAAATTATCAATATGTAGCTTTACTAATATCAATTTAACTATAGGATCCTTATATAGTAGTAACATGGGGTGTTTGGCGTCAAAGGATAATGTTGATTCTGCCAATCGTCCTCCAACTCGAAGACTTCCATTGTCGCCAATAAAGGGTGCTAGGCCTTTAAGTGGACTGGAAGTGTCGATTTCATGGTGGGCCTATATTTGTTTGATTTCCTTGCTGAAATCAGAGGATTGTGTAGCTGCTATGATTACTGTCAGTGCAGCATTTAATTCCTCGACGCTGAGTGAGACTTGTGTTGTTCGTGCTGCTGCATTAGTCTTGAGGTTTTGGATGAATCTCATTACATACGCCACTACTCTTTGTAGTATTTTGAAAGAGTTCCTGTGATTTATGTTGTACACAATATCTTCTAATCCAGTAAACGTGGTTGCAGCTAGACTCTGGACCTTTGGTTTACGTTCCGAATCCGTTGATATATGATCATTGCTAACAAATGGTTTAGGATTTAAAGTCTTTGCCGCTTTCGCGAAAAACTTTTGTCGCATTTTCGCGGTTATAAATTTCGCAATTACTTTTTCTTTTAAAATTTAGGACCTGCTTAAATATTTGCCAGCGCTTCTGCGCCACAGGCTCTAAGTTTAGATAGCCAAAGAAAAGCCTGAGCAAATTAAAACTCAATAAGATTTTTGAAGCTGAACTTGTGATTGATTTTATTTTCAAATTGTTCGACTTTTTATAGTCGAGCAAAATCGTTTTTTTTCTTATTTAATAATATACATTTTTAATTCTCTAATAACTAATATAAAATTTATATAATAACTTAAAGTAAACATCATATGTTAGAAAATGTAACAAAAAAATAAATGCGTAGACAGAAAAAAGGTATGCAAAAAAAATGCAAGCATATACATATATATGGTGTGTATATATAGTATGTGGGTGTTCAATGTTCTTAAAATATTGTGGCAAAAAAAAACAGTGCGTAGAAATATGTAAAAAAAAATGTGTGCAATAAAAATGCAAGCATCTATATATAGTGCGTGAGTGTAACAAAAAGTAATGACATGATATAAGTTCAACGTACTTTATAAATAGCAAGTCTTAACTTACTAACAAGCATCTATATATAGTGCGTGAGTGTAACAAAAAGTAATAACATGATATAAGTTCAACATACTTTATAAATAGCAAGTGCTAGCTTAGTTTAAGTGTGTGTTACAGAAATTATAGTGGAGTGCACTACACCCCCATCCTTAAGATGAAAATTATTTAGTAAAATAATTTGAGATGATTTTTTTTTTTTTTTTTTTTTTTTTTACTTATGTACTTCCATTTCTGATATGTTTTAATAATTCATATTATAATCTATGTTTATAATGAGCTTAGTGTTTAAATTATACAATACAATTATAGTAGTTTCTACTATGTATATTTAAATAAAATAGTGGGTTTAAATTTACATTTATTATTTTCGTTAATTCCATTTTTTTAATAAATTGTTATGAAATTCTTTAAGTTTTCCATTTACGTTTATTGTAGAATTAACTCCATTTTTATTAATTATAGTATAAGGACCATGATATGGTGGTTGATATTTCTTCCTATTCATCTTCTTTATTAAAACAGAATCACCAATACTTAAATTTAATGGTTGTATGAAATTGTCAGTTTGAATTCTCTTTGTTTTTGCTATCTCTATTAATTCTTTTGCTTTTTGTATTGAATATTTTAATCTCTGCTTTAATTCTTGCTCATAATTTTCGGTATTGTAAAACTTTGATTTTGAATAATTATCGCTTGGAAGATTAGCCAATCTGCCAAAAATAAGCTCGAAAGGAGTATAGTTTGTGTCAACATGAGGTGTTGTGTTATACGCAAAAGTGAAGTATGGGATCCATTGGTCCCACTCGTCATTTTTGCAAAAATTTAGTAAGAATTCATTTAATACGCGATGGTTTCTTTCAATTGAACCTAGAGTTTCATGATGATACGGAGTGCTAAAAATTTGTTCAATACTCAAGAGAGTACATACTTCAGACATTAAATTATTAGTGAATTCTGTACCTTTATCCGATTTAAGTGCTTTAAAGTGACCGTATACTAGAATTACGTTTTCTACTAAAGCCTTTGCTACCATTCTCGCGTCTTTTGTTTCTATTGGGCATGCGATGACATATTTTGTCAAATCGCATTGTATTGTGAGTACGTATCGGTAATTGTTTGAATATCGTAGAGGACCTACTGTGTCTATCGATAACACTTCAAAACTGGTCCCTGGCGTGTCTGTCATTGTTAGTTTTTCTTTCGTATGTCTTGTTTGTTTATTGATTTTACACTGTTCACATTTATTTATGTAGGTTTTAATCATTTTGTTTATATTTCTCCATATATACCTTTGTTTTATTTTCAAAATCGTCTTTCTTATGCCCATATGACCTCCATGTGTCGAATTATGGTATTCTTTTATAATTTTCTCCTGTATTCCTTTCTCTAATATTCTTTCCGGATTTTTATAAATTAATATTTTTAAATTTTTTCTATCTTTTTTTAATTTGTTATATGTGTTTTTAAAATCTTCAACTGTAATTATTTTAAATATATTATCGTTTTTACTTAACGCAAGTTCTTCTATTTTTAAATTGTTCATTCTTGATGACAGCTTCTCCAACGTCAGCGGTGTGAACAAAGGATTGTCACTGCATCGAACAATTACTTCCTTATCTTCAATAAATATTTGGGTACCCTTGTAATTGTTTTGTGTTAAAAATCTAAGTTTTTTAATTTTGTGTATGTCCGAGAGTGATGTACATTCCCAGGCAAAAAGTTGATCAGACTTACTGCTAGGACTACATTCTGAATTTTTAAAATCAATGTTTTGTTTGTTTTTTCTGTATTCATACTACGTGTTATTGCAAGTATATTTTGTTTATCATTTTCTGTTCCAGTTGGAATCATTGCTTTTAGAGATTCGCTGTTCAGTACAATTCTTGATAATGCATCAGCATTAGTATTCATTTTACCTTTTTTGTAAATGATGTCGAAATCGTAATCGCATAAATCTAATCTTATGCGTGTCATTTTTGATGACGGGTTTTTGTGTGAAAAAAGAGACACTAGCGGGCGGTGGTCTGTTAGAACCAAAAATGTTCTACCATAAAGGTATGGTCTAAAGAAATTGATTGCCCAGTGTATAGCCAAGAGCTCTTTTTCAATTATTGGTTTATTCATATCGTGTTTTGCGAGAGATTTGCTCGCATAGGAAATCGGTAAATCTGAACCGACTTCACCTTGAGACAACACAGCACCGAGGGCATAATTCGAGGCATCTGTGGTAAGTACAAACGGTCTGTCGAAATCTGGGTATTGGAGCACCGGGGGACTTAAAAGTTTTGTTTTTAGAGTGTCAAAAGCTTGCTGGCAACTTTCGTTCCATACGAATTGTTGGTTTTTCTTTAAGAGTGCATTTAAATCTTTAGCTATGTCCGCAAAATTTGGAATAAAGCGCCTGTAATAGTTACAGAAAGCGACGAACCTTCTCACTTCATCTGCATTTGTTGGGACTGGATAATTCTCGATAACTGTATTTTTGGCTGGGTCTGTTTTTATCCCACTTGACGTAATGAGACTACTTCTGGCTTCAGGAAACAACATTTATTTGGGTTTAGCTTTAAATTAAAATTACTTATTCTATTAAAAACCTTTGCTAAATTGCCATTGTGGTGCCCTAAACTGCATCCAAATACAATAATGTCGTCGACATAAAGAAATACTTCTGCGTCAAGACCACTTAGCGCGATTGTCAGCATGCGCTGAAAACTGTTGGAAGATAGCTTAAGTCCAAAAGGTAAACGTTTAAATTGGAAGTGTCCATTTCCTGTCGAAAAAGCAGTTAGCGGTCGTGAGTCTTCGTGTAAGTTAATTTGGTGGAAAGAACTAGTCATGTCCAAAGTTGAAAAGTACTTAGCTCTTCCCAGTCTGTCCAAAACGTCCTCTATCCTGGTTAGTGGAATCTTATCGTTCACTATTTTCTCATTAAGTTTTCTGAAATCTACAACGAGTCGCCATTTTTTTTTGTCGCCTGTCGATTTCTTCGGTACCACAAGTAATGGGGAATTGTATGGGCTAAATGAATGTTCTATAATGTCTTCTTCTAGAAGTTGGTCAACTTGTTTGTTTATTTCTGTCATCTGAGTCTGTGGAAGTCTGTAGTTCTTGATGTATACGGGGTTTAAATCTGTTGTTTGTATTTCCTGAGTATAGAAACTGTTTACGCTTAAGCGTTCTCCTGTGAGATGAAAAATATCCTGGTAATCTTTAATTAAATTGACAACTGATTTTTCTGCTTCTGGTTCGTTGCAACCAATGTTTAATGATTTAAGAAGCTTATCTAGCCTGACTTTAGTGTTGTTGTTTTTAGACTTGTATGTGAAAATATTGTAATTTATAAGAGGCTTAGCCTCTACTTCAATTTGTTTTATATTAACGTCTTCATCGGTTGTGTTTAATAATTTCAAGTGCCTGAAACCTGTTGCGGGTATTAAAATATTCCCTAAAAATACGCCTTTAGAAATTTCATTATTAAAAACTATACTATCCTCTTTGACTTCTATATCGATAGGAACTATTGATTCTGATCTCGCTGGTATAATTATATTTGTGTTAAAAAAATCTTTTTTTGTAATTGGTAGAGTAAATTCTTGCCAGTTAATGATAAAAGTAATAGTAAAAGTTTCAAAATCTATTCTTGACATGTATTTTTTTAGCCTATGATTCCATCAGTCGCTATAGGAAAGTCATTTTCTACTATGTGAAATTTGTGTTGAATCGTTTTGTTCTCTAATTTTAAATTTAAATTTGCTGTGCCAATGCACTCTATCTCTTCCTTTGATATACCTGTTAAGGTTGAAATATTCTGTGTATTGATTTCATTTACTTTACTGCTTTTACAAATGGAGATATCAGCTCCTGTATCTATAAAAAATTTCAAATCTAGATTTATATTTTCGCATTTTAATGTGATGTAATTTGTTAATTTTTGGGTAATTTTGAATATCAGTTTGTATGCGGGTAACAATTCCTGCTACCCGGCCATTGCCGTTTCCCTGCTCGTTGTTGACTCTAAAATTTGGAATTCTATTCTGGGTAAACTTATTCTGTCTGTTGTAATTTTGGTTGATGTTATAAAAATTTTTAAGCGGGTTGTTATTGTTGTTATATCTGAAATTATTGTTGTAATTGTTATTATTATTATTTCTGTAGCTGGCGAAATTATTATTTTGATACCTGTAAGAATTTCTCCTGTAATTGTCTTGACTACTATAGTTTCTAAAATAATTTTTATTTAAATGTTCAGGTTGACTTCTGTAGACGTTTCTGTTTTTAATTTGAAAAATATTGGTTTTATCGCTATTTAAACTTTTTTCCGCTGTCATACATCTTGCTACTGCTTCACCAAACGTCTTTGGTTCATTTGCAAGTAATAGAGTTTGGTATTCGACATTAACACGTTTATTAAAAACGTTTAACGACATGTTTTCATTAATTTTGTAAACCGCATCTTTAGCTTCTTGAGTTGGATTCTCCAATGTTTTAATTTGAAATGAACTTAACTGTTCTGAAAGTTCCGTAATTTTTCCTCTAAATTCTGATATAGATTTATTATTCTGTTTCAGTGAACTAAATTCGTTTAGTACCTGTTGTAGTGTTTTTAGATTTGGGTAAGCTCTCTCTAATGAATTTTTTAAATCCTCATATGTCGACGGTCTATTTGAGCGACCAAGTATGCTACGAACTTGAGCTGATAATTTAAAATTGTAAACATATTTTATAAAAATTGGTCTATCTTCCTCTTTAATTAAATCATGAAGCAACTCTGTCTGTATAATGAAATCCTCTAAATCATTGAAACCTCCTTTAAAAATTTGTAGGTTTTTACCTACTATATTAATGTCGAAATTTGACATTTTTGGCAAATTGACCTTTTCTTCCCAAACTGATGATAAATCAAATCCTCGCAATATGTTGTAAAAGTTTTTATTTTGTCTTTTACAATTAAGTTATTAAGTAATTCAATTGCTTGTTCATAAATTTTGTTGAATTTTTCTATTAGCGTAGTACAATCTTCTTTAATTTTGATTTTTTCTATTTCAGTTTTTAAAGTTTCAAAATATTTTAATTTATTTTTAATATATTCTTTACTATATGTTCTAGTTTTGCTCTTCTTTAGATTTAATTTGAATTTCTCTAATAATTGAATGTTATTTTTAATATTTTCCATACATTTTTCTTAATATTATTGTAATAGATTTTTTTAACATGTATTTAAGTTTTCGTAATCACCCAGTAGATGGGAGCACAATTGGATCATATGTGGAACGAAAGATAGCAAAAACAAAACGAGCAACTAATTGACGTTTATTGTTGTGAAATAATTGAAAAATGCCGGTCGCGTGTTTTATTCGTGTTTTTTTTTTATTATCATCTTTTAATGTGCAATTTTTTTCTGAGTCATAGATTTTAACTTTCGTAAATTATATTAAACTTTCCGCGTTAAAACTAAAAAAAACAAAATGACAATATAGTGTTGTGTGAATGCGTGTTTTCAAGAAAATAAGAATGGATTAATAAGTGCAACCACAAAGTGGGGTGAAAGTAATTTCGCTTTCAAACAAATTTTAATAAAAAAATGGAGGTAACATTATATTCTTTATTAATTCATTTATAATACTTCTAAAAAAATTTCGTTTGTTTTTTTTTATAATATAATAAAATAAAAAAATTTAAGTTTGATGTTGTTGTTGTTGTTGTTGCGGCTGCTTGTTGTCTCTAATTTTAAGTAGCTGCTGCTCCAGCTCGCCGATTTTCACCCAAATTGCGGCTGCTACCGGGTATGGTGGTGGTGGTTCTACTTTAACCATCCTTTTCAGCGCTGCAATTTGGCGTCTCAGCCTTGCTTGCTGACCGCCTCTTCTCCTGCGTGGTCTTTCCACTACCGGGATCCTTGTCAGGCGCTCATCACTTGCGGCCGCCTGTCTTCTTTTATACTCTTCTATTGAAATTGCTCTTGGGCCGATGTGAGCAGGAGTATATGTTGGAGCAATGGCTTCGATGGTGCCTCCTTGGGGCACTTATTCTTCCAGATTTAAGTCCGTCGGGGGCAGGATCGCCATGTAAAGTCTTTGCCGTTTTCGCGAAAAACTTTTGTCACGTTTTCGCGGTTATAAATTTCGCAATTACTTTTTCTTTTAAAATTTAGGACCTGCTTAAATATTTGCCAGCGCTTCTGCGCAACAGGCTCTAAGTTTAGATAGCCAAAGAAAAGCCTGAGCAAATTAAAACTCAATAAGCTTTTTAAAGCTGAACTTATGATTGATTTTATTTTCAAATTGTTCGACTTTTTATAGTCGAGCAAAATCGTTTTTTTTTCTGATTTAATAATACACATTTTTAATTCTCTAATAACTAATATAAAATTTAACTTATATAATTACTTAAAGTAAACATCATCATATGTTAGAAAATGTAACAAAAAAAATGCGTAGACAGAAAAAAGGTATGAAAAAAAATGCAAGCATATACATATATATGTATAGTGTGTATATATAGTGTGTGGGTGTTCAATGTTCTTAAAATATTGTGGCAAAAAAAACAGTGCGTAGAAATACGTAAAAAAAAATGTGTGCAATAAAAATGCAAGCATCTATATATAGTGCGTGAGTGTAACAAAAAGTAATGACATGATATAAGTTCAACGTACTTTATAAATAGCAAGTGTTAACTTAGTTTAAGCGTGTGTTACAGAAATTATAGTGGAGTGCACTACAAGGCTAATGTGATGAATTTCCGTGTAAAAATAGGGGCCCATAGAACCATAAGTTGCACGTCATTAATTCAGTAGGCTGGAGTCCTCGCGAAATAACATCAGCAGGATTTTCCTTTGTGCTTACATGATGCCATTGAGTTGGAATGGTGAGGTCTTGGATCTTGCTCACTCGATTAGCGATTAATTTCGCAATGATGCAGATGACGAATTTATCCAGGATAACACAATTTCTGAGTCTGTCCAACAGTACGAAATCAAAGCCGTTAATTGTAGATCCTTCCTTACCCTTGATGTTAATTCCTCCCCAAGCACTGCAGCACATAACTCTAAGCGAGGCAATGTTTGACGTTTAAGAGGTGCCACCCGTGATTTGGCACATAGCAATCTGACGATTAAACTATTATTTGGTAGTTATGACCGAAGATAAATTGCAGCGCCATAAACCCTTTCAGATGCGTCCACGAATGTGTGAATTTGAATCGTACTTGGCCTTTGACCATTGAAGACATGCCTGGGAACGCATGCATTTTTTAAAGTTCTTAACTCATTTCGAAATGTTGACTAAGTTGCTTCTAATTCTAATGGTAAAGAATCGTCAAATGCTAACTTATGCTGCCACAATTGTTGAATAAAAATTTTTGCAGTGATGACAACTGGACCTGCGAGGCCTAATGGATCAAATATTCTTGCTGTGTTGGAGATGATTGTGCGTTTTGTTATGCTTGAATTATTTTCCAGAGTCGTTGTTACGCAAAAATGATCTGCTTTAGGAATCCAGGTTAATCCTAATGTTTTGGTTGAAGCATTTTCAAAGTCAAGATTAAGTTCTTGATCCTGTGGAGGTATTCCTTGCAATAACTTGATATGGTTTGCACACCATTTCCGAAGTTTAAATCCTGAATACAAAACAAAAAAAATCTACTGATATAATTTTGTTTATTTTTTTGTTCCACCTAGTGGAAATCTTTTGATGTTTCTCTCTACTAACTGTTGTAAGCACTTAGTTGCTAAGTATGGAGCTGAAGATGTTCCATAAGTTACGGTGTTGAGCTGTACTATTGAGCTTTAGAGGATCGGTTTCGGTTTCCCTCCACAAAATGAGCTTTATACTGCGATCGGCTTGATCAATTAAGATTTGTATGTACATCTTCTCGATATCTGTGGTGAAGACAAATCTTGGTAGTCGAAACCTCAATAGTATTGAGAATAAGTCGCTTTGTACAGTTGGACCAGTGTACATGATGTCGTTAAGCGATAATCCTGATGACGTCTTAGCTGATACATCAAAGACAACTCTCAATTGTGTAGTTGTGCTTGATAGTTTTAAGATGCAGTGATGAGGAGTAAAGCAATGTGGATGTTGGATATCATTAAGACTGATTTCACTCATGTGTCCTAGTTCTATGTATTTCTTCATAAATTCGACATATTGTGTTTTTAAAGCTGGAGTTTCTGCCATACGTGTCTCTAATGCCAAAAATATCTTGAATGCGATAGTCCTAGAATCGCCTAAGCTGTTTGGGTGATCGAATAGTGGTAGTTTCACGACGAATCTACCTTCACTGTTTCTAATTGTGTTTTGCTTGAAATGGGTCTCACAGTGCTTGTCTGCGAGTGTAAGGTTGGTATCGGTTCCATCGATATCATCATGTTCTTCATGACTGAAGACTGCACAAGTGGTTGCATTTGACGCTGAATCGTTATTATTTTTACCGCTGATGATCCAACCTTACAATGTGTTATGTAGTATTGGTAACTCTGGAGAAAGCTCAATTCGACCAGTTGACATTAAACTAACATAGAATTCTGCTCCCAGTAGTGCATCAATCTTTCCTGGCTCATAAAATGCTGGATCGGCTAGCTGAATGTTTCCAGGAATGGACCATGAGGAGACGTCTAAGGGTTGAGCTGGAACAATGTTTGGCATAACGAATGCTTCTACCTGTCATATTTCATAAATGTCAAATGAAAGAAAACTAATAAACTCATACTAATAAACTTCAGTCTGCAAATGAACGTCTTTCAATTCGGTTACAGCTCCAGCAGTAATGGCTGGTACATCATTTAATGTTGATTCGTTTGATGAAAAGGCGACGACTTGGAGTCGTTGGGTAAAGCGGTTTGAGACTGCTTTAGAAATCTTCAATACAGACTCTGGTAAGAAGAAGCAGTATCTTCTGCATTATATGAGAGCCACAACTTACGACATGCTTTGTGACAAAGCTCTGCCTAAGTAACCGAAAGACTTGGATTATAAAGATATTGCCACATTGTTGGAGGATCACTTTAATCCAAAGCGGAATGAGATTCTCGAGAACTACCGATTTCATTTACGCAAACAAAAGGGGGATGAAACATGCGCGGAGTTCATGGTAGCATTACGACGGTTAGCGGCTGGATGTAATTACGGAGCCTATTTGGACACTGCTTTACGTAATCAATTCGTTTTTGGGTTGTTTAATCAAAAAATTCAGAGCAGGTTACTTGAAAAGAAAGACTTGAAATTGGCTGATGCAATCCAGACTGCGAGTGCATATGAAATTGCAGAAAAAGAGGGAGGCGAATTAAATCAGCACATGGTTTCAGGAACTGTCAATAAATTGCAATATAAAAAGGAATTAGAAAAATCAAAAAGAGAGGTGAGAGCAAATAAGTCGAATAAATTATTGAACGTACCCCACGAAAAGACAAGACGATGCTTTCGTTGTGGAAGCACTGCACATTTGGTAGATCAATGCAAATACAAACATTTAAACTGTCACTTATGCAAGAAAAAGGGCCACATACGAAAAATGTGCTTAAAGGAAACATAGTCATTAAATCAAATTATAGCGGATAATGCTGAGGAATTCATCGTAGAAGATTTATTTGCTATAGATGGCAGTGTCAGCGCAGAAGGAGCACGTAGAAAAATTACATGCAAAGTAAACAGAAGTAATATTGAGTTTGAAATTGACGCAGGAGCACCTGTTCTACTCATGAGCTTGGCTAACGCAAAAAGGTATTTTACAAAATCTGCAGTCAAGCCAACTGATACGAAGTTTTATAGCTACTGCAAGACACCTCTAGAGTGCGTAGGCTACGTGTGGGTAGAGGTGGCGAAGGTTCCAGTTAAAATATATATTGTGCGTGGTGATCGAAAGCCGCTGCTAGGTAGAGAGTGGTTGCGCGAAGTAAAACTTAATTGGCCACAAATAATTAGCGACCAGTTAAAGAAGTCTGAAAGCGTGAACGCTGTTTTTGCTGCGATGGGTGACAAAATGAATTTGGAACACATTTTAAATAAGTATCCACAACTATTTTCAGCTTCGACAGGTACAATAAAAGGGTATCAGGCTAGACTGTATTTAAAGAAAAATATTTCTCCAAAATTTGTCAAGGCTAGAAGGGTGGCGTTTCCTTTATTAAAAGCAGTTAAGCAGGAGTTGGAGGTACAGGTAGAAGAAGGGTTACTGGTCAAAGTGGATAAAAGCGAATGGGCCACACCTATAGGGGTAGTCCCAAAGAAAAGCAGGGCTGTGCGCATATGTGGGGACTATAAGATTACATTGAATCCTGCTCTTGTTGTAGACGAGCATCCATTGCCGACTATTGATGAACTGTTCAACTCGATGACAGGTGAAGTAAAATTTCGAAAATAGACCTGTCAAAAGCATACCCGCAGCTGGAGGTACATCCTGATGACCAACATTTGTTGACCCTGAGTACCCACAAAGGACTATACCAGCCTACTCTTTTGATGTTTGGTGTCGCTTGCGATCCAGCTAAGTGGCAGCGTTTTATGGAACAGCTGTTAGATGACTTGCCGGGCGTTAAGGTGTTTTTAGATGATATTAAAATTACAGCAAATGATGATGCTACTCATTTCCAGCGTGTAGACGAGGTACAGAGAAGGCTAGATAGTAGGGCGGGTCGATTTAAAAATCGCTCAATGCTCTGTGAAAATCGTATTCTAGGGATCAAAATAAGAAACTTTGCCGAAGGAACCATACCTCTAAGTGTATGTGCCAGTGGCACACCCCCTGGAACCCCCCTGGGGGTTCCCCATACAAACATTTCAAAAAATCGCCAGTTTTGGCACTTTACATGAAAAAATCAGCGGAATGGAAATGTTTTTTCTTTATTTTAATTTATTTATTTATAATAATATTTATTATTTATTTATAATAATATCTATTTTTTTTTTCTCTTTTGAAATTTATTTAGTCAGAACATATGTAAATGAAAAAATTAATTTAAGTTAGTTAAAGAAAAGAAACTAAAAAAATTATTGTTTGAAGTCTTTTTTACTTTCAAGTCTGAGCAATTTCGCACGGCTCTCTAATGTCGTCGCCATAACAGCCTCTACATTTTCCGGTATAACTCATTTGGAAACGCTAGCTAGCAATTGAACATGTCGTTCCGTTCCTTGTATGTGTGATGCAATTTTTGTATCATTAGATGGTGGATCATCTTGATTTAAATATTCTTTCAATGTATCGTACGGAATGCTTCGCGTGAATGGTGGTTCAAATACGTTATTTATGTCATTCATATTGATCATTTCCGTGTAACTTGTGCAATTAAACTTTATATCTGGTTTTTTATAAGCTCTAAGCTGCGTTGGGTCGTCAACATCTGTTCGATAGCGTAGAATTATTATATACGTAACTAAGCACAGTAGCGCTTTTCTTTGCTATCATCAAACAACATTGATAACAAGATATTTGCCGAATGCGCATAATATGAATTATCTGTAATTACTTGGTTGACAATTTTGCGTAAACGAGGTTCTAGAAATCGTGACCAACTAATGAAGTTGAAAAATAATGCACTGCCCTACGCGACAGAGCTGTAATACTTGATATTGAAGTACATTGGCACATAACATTTAATTATAAATTCAACCAGAATTTTTAAATTTGCATCTGGATTTTCCGTTGTCACACATAATCGTAATAATCTAGCGGCCTTGGTGAGCCACCGAGAATGTACAATTTTCCCTGGTTTGATGTTAGCCAGATCCACCGAAACCACGCCGCTAGAAATTGCATGGGCCATGTCGTATAAGTACTTCGAATCGGTGGAAAATTCAATTTTTTCCTGGAGCGGGGGCATATTTTGCAACTCAATTTTCTGGAAGCCGTCCACCACCTGAAAATATATAATAATAAATTAATTAAAAATGGTTGACAATTATAATAAATGAGTGATAGCAATAACTTACCGGAAGAGTTTCACAAGTTTCGATTTGACGGCTCAGTTTTCCGGTTGCCGATCTTGGTCCAGTGCTGGTTGATTTATCCAAAGCTTCAAACAAATTCCGAAACGGAAGTTCGTTGAAATGTAGAATGCAAACGAACCAAGGCAATGGTCTTTTTAACAGCAATTCGAATCGTCGTATAATTCCACCGTGTGACCAGTGTTTGTTGGCTCACCGTCAGTGCCTATTCCAATTAATGCATCCAGTATATCCAGATATCTCAAGATATCCAGATGGGTTGGTAAATTAAGATCAGTCAAATTAGTAGACACACCAAAAACAGTAACATCGTGCTTGGGTATATGAGTCATTGGGTTTTCGATAGTTGTTGATGTTGTTGTTGCTTCATCTTGCGGTGTAGAGGATGGTGGATTCATTGTAAACTTTCTGATTTGGAATGGTCAACTTCACTTATTATTTTTTTTTAAATATTTTTTTATCTGAAATTAGCACTTCACACTTTGAGTTCTTCACAACGACTTAATACATTCACAAAAACTGTTGCGTTATATATGGTCTACGAGACGAGGAAATAAGAATGAAATGGTAATTTCAATTCTACCTGCTGTGTCTTGTGGTTGCTTAAAAACGCACACAAGCAATTTTAGGATCTGCAATTGTGTCACAGTGATACCTTAATTTTTTAAAAGGGTTGCGGTGCATTCCAGTGATACCTTAATTGTTAAAATGGTTGCATAAAACGCGCATTTCTTAAGAAGGTGCCATAAAATACCCACAAAAAGGGTTGTAAAAACAACCTTAATTTCTTAAGTAGGTGCTATAAAAATACTACACAAGTAAGTTTACGACATGCAGCTGTGTCTTGTGGTGCCTTAAAAAACGCACACAAGCAATTTTCCGATTTGCAATTGTGTCACAGTGATACCCTCATTTTTTAAAAGGGTTGAATAAATTTCTAAAGAGCAAAAAAACTCCAAAAAGAAAAAAACATAGGCATTTCGCTGATTTTTTCATGTAAAGTGCCAAAACTGGCGATTTTTTGAAATGTTTGAATGGGGAACCCCAGGGGGGTTCCAGGGGGTGTGCCACTGGCATGGGTGGGTCGGGCCTTCAAAGTTAGTGGGGGTCGGTCATACATTTGGACTCGATTGGAGCACTCTAAATGGGTCAAAGTGGGATTTTTTAAAATTTGCCCCTACCCAAAAGTTCAACCCAAATTGGGGGACATCAGAATTCGTTTTATTCGTTCACAGAGCAATGGGCGATTTTTTTGCCTCCCCACAAATCGACCCGGCCTACTAGATAGTCATAATATGAGAGTAAACTTAGAAAAATCAGAGTGGCTGCAGGAAAGTATTGAATACTGTGGATATGTTATCGATCGGAATGGAATTCGAAAGCAGAGGGCTAAGGTTGAAGCTATTCAAAATATGAAGCGGCCGACTACAAAGGAGGAGGTAAGAGCATTTCAGGGACTTATTAATTATTATGGGCGTTTCATCAAAAACTTAAGTACCATATTATATCCTCTCAACCGATTGCAGCATAAGGGAGTACCCTTTGATTTCAACACTGAGTGCGAAAAGGCTTTCAAAGTTATAAAACATCAAATACTGTCTGATACAGTGCTAACGCATTATGACCCTCAGTTACCAATAGTGCTAGCGGTAGATGCAAGTCCTATTGGAGTAGGTGCTGTGTTGAGCCACATTTACAAAGATGGCCATGAAAGACCAATTCAGTTTGCATCGCAAACATTTAATCAAGTTCAGCAGCGGTACAGTCAAGTGGACCGAGAAGCTTATGCAATAATCTACGGCGTTCGCAAATTTTATCAATATTTATAAAATTTATTTTAGTAACGGACAATAAGGCGATTGCTCAAATATTTTCACCACAGAAAGGTTTGCCAACTCTTTCGGCTACGCGTATGCAACATTACGCTATCTACTTGGAATCCTTTGAGTACGAAATAAGAGTTAAGGGAAGTGTAGGAAATGCAAATGCAGATGCGTTTTCACGGTTGCCGTGTCACGAAACTTATAAGAACATCGAAGAAGTGGACGTTATTGAATTAGAGCTAATTCAAAATTTACCAGTAACCGTAGCCGAGCTGGGTTAGCATACTATAATAGACAAGGAAGTGCAGATGCTGCAAGAATGCTTGAAATATGGAAGTGATGCCGAACCATTTCATCGATTTGGAATACCGCAATCGGAATTCAGTTTGCAGAATGGCTGCTTACTACGTGGTATTCGTGTTTATATACCAAAAACACTTAGGAATAGGATACTAGAAGAGTTGCATACTGGCCATTTTGGTATGACTAAAATGAAGATGCTGGCACGTGCGTATTGCTGGTGGAGTAAATTGGATAATGACATCGAAAAGTTAATTTTGAATTGCGCAGCATGTCAAGGCAATCGCGCAGATCCAAAAACGGTACCAGTGCATTGTTGGTTACAGCCAAGACGAGTGTTCGAAAGAGTACATGCAGATTACGCAGGGCCATTCATGGGCAAATACTTATTTGTACTCGTAGATGCATTTAGTAAGTGGCCAGAGGTGCATATAGCACCTAACATGAAAGCGGAGACAACGATAAGTAAATGTGAAGAAATTTTTGCTTGTTTTGGTTTGCCAAGAGTATTAGTAAATGATCATGGGACGCAATTTAACTCAAAGGAGTTTCAAAATTATTTTAAAGCAAACGGTATTGTTCACAAGCAAGGTACACTATACCATCCGGCAACAAATGGTCGGGCGGAAAGATTTGTGCAAACATGTAAAAACAAACTTAAATCTATGATGTGCCAACCGAACAGTAATATAAGTCGGGAACTATCAACAATATTGATGGCGTATCGGCGAACAATTCATCCAGCTACAAAGAAGTCCCCAGCGATGCTCAAGTTTGGCAGGCAAATAGCATCGCGGTTAGAATTGTTGTTACCACAAAATACTGCAGTAAATGTTGAAGTTAAGTCCACGTCGAAACAATCTGAGCCCGGAGAGAGAGCTGCTGCTCGCGACTATTTGCCAATTAATAAATGGAAATTTCGAAGTATAGCTAACACCTTAGGAGCTTTACACTACAATGTGGAACTGGACGATGGACGTACTTGGAAGAGGCATGTTGATCAGTTGCGAAAAGTTGGATCGAAACTTTCAAGTATTCTAGGAAAAGTGTATGAGGAACCACGGGACAACGTGCAAACACCTGTTCGAGAACCACAGTGGAATTTTCAGGTTGCAGATACAACAACTACGCCTGATAAAATCGTAGTACCAGAATCGCTACCCGTACCCAGCACTACGGCAGAACAATCCACTGTTTCTTCTGAGGTAATATCTATTAAAAAAGATTTGACCAATGAAACATCATGTCGTCGCTCGAAACGGGTGCGAAAACCTCCTGAGCGTTTAATAATTTCTTAATTTGTACAATTTTGACAATTTAAATTTATTATTATGCGTTTTAGTTTCAAACAATATTTTGGTAATAGCATTATATTAATGTTTAAAGTAATTAAAAATTTTTTATATGTCATAATTAAAAGCTACTATGCAACTTGGATTAATATTTTACTTTTAACAATTCCTGAATTAAAAATATAATTTTTGTAATAAGTTTTATATAAGTTCAGGAGAGATGTCATATTTGATAAATGTCGCATGAAAGAAAACTAATAAACTCATACTAATAAACTTCAGTGTGCAAATGAACGTCTTTCAATTCGGTTAACTACCCTTGTTGAAAATTTGGTTGTTCTTGATTGAAGATCGAAATTAATACGTTGTGTTGCATTTTTTGTTCTGTCACCAATGCCTTCAATGCGAAGCGCTGCCTTAGATGGAACAATGTTCAGTCGTTTGATGAGTTGTTCGGTCACGATATTAATCTGAGAGCCGGAGTCAAGGAGTGCTCTGAATTCACCAGACTGCCCGTTGGTTGCTGTAATTCTGATTTTAGCTATTGCTAACAGTACATAGCTCCTGTGAGACGACATCACTTCGGCTGCGTCTAAAGTTACGGATGCGTTGGATGCAGTTACTTCTCTGCTGTACTGTTGCTTAGAATTTTCTGGATACCTTGTCTCATTTGGAACCTGGTTTGTGGGATTCAAGTGTAACAGTGAATTATGTCTTTTACTACACTTGCTGCATGATTTTGCTTTGCAAGTTTTTGGGCTGTGATCGTGTTTGAAGCAGTTGACACACAGGCTTTGCCTTTGCACCCAATTCAAACGGTCGGATACAGCTAGCTTCAAGAATTTATCACAATAATATATTGGATGATCTTTGATGGAACTGTAGCTACATCCTTTTGAAAGAAGATGCTGCTATTGATGCTGTTGCTCTTGATGATGTTGGACTTTCCCTTCCACCAAGCGCCTCCAATGATTGGAAACGATGTTTGAGAAACAACAGGAATTCCTTAATGGTTTGGATTTCCTTGGGATTTTTTATTGATTGCTCATACAACATGTGGCCTTGTCCATCCAACTTCTTTACGAGTATGTATAAAAGTATTGGATCTCATGATGACGTGTCTATGCCTATATTTTGTAAGGCTAAAATACTCTCATGTATTGTGAAGATTTTTTTAATGCTGATAACGACGCGTTATCTGCTGCTACACTCAAAGAAAAATTCTAGGTAAAATTGATAAATAACTTTTGTTATTCCTTAACAAAACCAAATTGTGCAATCGATTAAATTTTATCATAAATGCTTCATATTTTTATCAATTCGAAAGAAATTTTATCCATTTGATAGAAAACTTAATAAAACGTTAACAAATTGAATGTGTTGATTTGAAGAAATGTGTCTTATTTGTTTGAAAAATGCTTTTCTCAACTTGATATAAACTTATTCACGATAACAAAATCGTCAATCAGTTGGAATAAAATTGTATAATTTTTATAAATAATATCAACAAACTTACTTCATTGGTTTGATAAATAGGTTTGTTGTGCTGAAGAAATTATTTATAAAATTGATAATCGCTTGAGCCAAGCGGATAAAATTTAAATTTCGTAATGATGAAATGAATTATCAATTTAAAAAACTTTCAATCATTACAATAAAAATAGAGGTCTGCCATTTCGGTAGCGTTATTTGTTGTTCGCAGAAATTATAAAAAGTTATTTGGTGAGTTGAGTACGTTTTATTTAATTTGTGAAACAAAAAAATCATTTCAATAACAATTCAGTGAGAGTAAGGAGTTAAGGAGTGAAACTAATGTAAAAATTACATACTTCTTAGTGACACAGTATTAAATTTCATTTTGTTATTTTTTGTAAAATTGCTTGAAATAATAAAATATTTTATCAAAACAGCAAAACATTTTTGTATGATTGATAGATAGAATATATTCTTAACAGAAAAGCATTTTTCTATTCAACAAACCATTTTTTCAGGTTGAAATATTCTTTATTCATATTGACAAATTCATTTATCAAATGTACAATGTAAACGCGGCATTCTTGATAAAGGGTTTTATCAAATCAAAATATCCGTTTATAAAATAAACAAAATAAAATTTTGTTAATATGATTGCAACCTCTCACCTTCAATCAAATTGACAAACGCTTTTGTTGACTCTATACTGACAAAATATTTATCAACTTAACCTAGGAATTTGTCAATGTGAAAAAATACTTCTTTGAGTGTAGGATTGGATGTCCTATTATTCATTGTAGCAATGTTGAAGCCAATACCCTTCTGTTTTGGTATCGGTCTTGAAGCACCTTCCAGGCAATGCTGTAATTGTCCTGGGTCAATGTTAAATGCCTAATGACTCTTTCCGCTTCACCAGTTAAGTTTGACTTCAAATACCACATTTTTCTATTGGGGGTATTGAAGTTTTATGTACCATTTCCTAAAAAATGTCATAAAATTGTTGCCATTTGAGGTAACCACCATCGAATTTTGCAATGGAGATCTTTGGCAGCCTGCAAGATTGCTGAACGGTATCTGCTGAAGAAGTTTGCCCTCTGGATTTCGTTGACAGATTAATTATCTGATTGTGTACAAGCACTTCTGTGTCTAAATAAGTGCCGTAGTCATAGTCTTGTTCTTCTGGAGATGAGCTAAGTTCCCATATCCTGTAGTTCAATGTCTCGATTTCATTCCATAATTTTCTTAGCCGTGCTATGTTGTCTTCGTAAAATTCTTGCGATTGTTCTACCGTATCTACAATTCAATTTAAGAGACGATGCAATGACGTCATAAGCGCACGTTGGATACGCAAGCTGCTTGCTATGCTGACTGCTGATTCAGATTCCGGCATTTGTTGCCCGGCAGTAAATCTTCCGCCGGTTGCTAAGGTCTGCGTGTTGCTAGCTGCAGTTGACTGGGAAGTTGCACTTTCCACTGGTCCAAGCTTTTGAAGTCGCTCATGAAAGTATGCTGCGGTCTTCTTCCTGTCTGCGCCATCTTTCTTGAAATTGGTGATGATCTTCTGTATCTCATCACCCGTAGCTTTTTATCTTTCCTTGATTTCGTCGAATGTGGACATGTCGATGTTCTCAAATTGTCCAAATGTTCAAATAATTTCAGGAACTCAGGAATATTGTCCTGACCTATTGTTGTCTTCTTTAAAATCACTAAACGGCTCACGCTATTGTACAACGCAATGTGGTTAATGTGTCCAAGTGATGGACGATCGAAATTTTATTTGCGACGTACTTTTTCACTATCACGCTTAACGAAATTAAAATTTTACGCGTTTAGTAGAAATTTTCAGAAGTCTGTGCTTCCTATCTCGGGTTCACTAAATGGCTCACGCTTTGGATTGTTGCCGATATGATTTCCTTACTAATCAGATGATTGTTGCTTTCTCGCGGGGTCACCAAATGTTGCGATGTGGAACGCTGATTGCTCAAGGACCAAGCCTTCTTGAACTTGAGTTTGATGATTGTTACTCCCAGCACTTGAACTGGTAGCAACGATGTTAACTAAGTTTTAAATAAAACGATTATTAATTGAAATTCGAACACTTATATAGTAACTTATTGCTAATTACATTACAATCATAAGTTGGTTATTAGTCAGCATATTGCATACTTCAGTTTAGCGACCGGCAATATGCTAACATTGAATTGCGGAAATAGTATTTTTATTGACATAAATAAACACATAGCTTTGGTCAATGACCGGCAATATAGGTTGCAGTTACTCACAATGCAATTTACTGATTACGAAATATAAAAATAAACCAAAACAATAAAGAATGTAAACAAAGCAAATGCTGCTTGTTGAAAATGAGCATGATATTTTGTTGCTTACGCAAATATATTTAATAACTGGAGCAACGAATATTATAAACAAGGCAAATTGGTAGTCGTTGAACTTAAATACATATAATAAAAAAAAAACTAAAATATAATAACAAAAACAATGAACAAGATGGGTGTAGAAATCGAAAAAAATGCATTATATTAATTATAATTAAATATAGTGTAGCGGAGCGGAAAAAAAGAGTCACGACTGGAAGCGGAAATAAAAAAAAAACCGTTGCTTTCAAAATTCAAATTCAAACAAAAACTTAAATTTGGTTGCGTCTGGCAATGCTGAACGGTGAGGCCAGCAAGTGAAGAAGCTGCCCTGGCTCGATATTTTTGAGAGCGCACGGTGAATGCGCCCCTGTGAATTTTGCACAGATTAATAACCACCGCCCCTGGTCAGGTGGTTAGGTGACCTGCGGACACGAGTTTGGACATGACTGCACGTGCTGGTCTGCCATCGCTAGCAGTTCGGTGAGATGTGAGGGGTTCGTTGTGGCCGTCCAGGTGTGCCCTCGCCTACAAATAATTTCACGTGCATAGAAAAAAAATATCGTGACGATGATTCAAACCAATCAATCGGGTTGAAAAGAAAACGAGAAGAAAAAAAAATATTTTTTTCCCAGAAAAGGTTGGGTGCCCCTGGCTCGACCATCCAACTACCACTCTAAGGAGTCCTGGAGTTTGGACTCGGCCCACGCATCCCACCCCACCGTGGAGGATTAAGGGGCAACAAATTAAGAAAAATCTCCCCCAAAGGCAATAATTCTTCCCGACCAAGTAAAGAGCACTTACTGTTTCATTTTAACAATTTATAATCCATTTAATTTCATTTCTTTTTGTGTTAATTAAGTAATTATTTCAACAACTTTCATGGCATAAAATGATGTTCTGTCATTAATGTTTTTGCTCTGGTTTTTGTTGTGCTACTAATAATTAAAATCTAGTATCATTCAACTAGTTGTTAATCATAATAATACATAGAATTTAGCTTAAAAGTAATCACTAGTTTTTGCTTTTAGTTTGTGTTTTTTTTCAAAAATGTTTTATTAATAAAATTTTTGTTTAATTTAATTTTTTTTCATAAAAATTTTTATTTAATATTATTTTGTTAATAAAAATTTTAATTTCATTATCTTTTATTTTAATAAAAATTTTATTTAATTTTATTTTAGTTTAATATATTTTTAATTTTAATTTTTATTGAAATTTATTTTATTTTTTTTTTTGTTTCAAAAATGTTTTTTAGTAAAATTTTTATTTAATATTATTTTATTTTAATAAAAATTTTTATTTAATTTTATTTTATGTTATTAAAATTTTTATTTCATTTTCTTTTATTTCAATAACAATTTTTCATTTTTCTTTTATTTTAATAAACATTTTTATTTCATTTTCTTTTATTTTAGTAAAAATTTTATTTAATTTTATTTTATGTTAATAAAATTTTTATTTCATTTTCTGTTATTTTAATAAAAATTTTTTCTTCATTTTTCTTTTATTTTAATAAAAATTTTTATATCATTTTCTTTTATTTTAATATATATTTTTATTACATTTTTCTTTTAATTTAATAAAAATTTTTATTTCTTTTTCTTTTATTTTAATAAAAATTTTATGTAATTTTATTTTATTTTTAGTAAAAAACTTTTTATTTATTTTTAAGCAAATAAATTTTTATTGAAATTTATTTTATTTTTTTTATAATTCAAATTTATAATTCAAATAAAAAATCGTTTTATTTGAAATAAATTTATATATGAATTATTATTCAATTAATTTTTATTTTTTAATAATATAAATTTTATTTAAATTTATTTTATATAATTTTAATTTTTAAAACAAATTTTTATTTAAATTTATTTAATTTTTATAAAAAAATCTTTAATTCAAATAAAATCTTTAAATAAAAATTTTAATTTTTATTATTTTAAATAAAAAAAATTGTTTGTTATTTATGTCTGTAAATTTTATTTGAATTATTTTATATAAAGAAAATTTTTATTTAATTTTATATTATGTATATAAAATATTATTTGGGTGTATTATTTTTATTATTGATTATTTTGAGGTGGATGTAATATATTCCCTGTTTTAGTTTTTATTTTCCTTGTTAGGTTTCTTTAAAAATAATTTTGTGTATCATTTTTAGATTAATTCGTAGCTTTATTTAATTCCTAGTTTCTAGTAGAATAATTCGAAGTGTTATTTTTAGAGTAAAATTAGTTGAAAAATAAAAAAATATTAAACAAAAATTTTAATAAGGAAAATTAAATAAAACCTGAGCCCCAGAGTGGGTCATTCTTCTAACTGCTGGTATTGTTGATGCCGCTGCTGTGTTTGCTGTTGGCACTGCTGCTGTGTCTTTTGCTGTACTTTGCTGCTGGGATGGTTCAGTGTTGGTGCCTTCGTTGCTGCTGCCGTCGCACTGACCCTGGCCGCTGGGTGGGTGCTGTTGTTGTAACTACTGTTTACGTTGTAAGCGTTTAATGTTGTTGTTTGTATTGCAGCGTTGGCCCCTCGGTAGACTCCGATGCGGTCGCCCTGCTGGAGTGGGCGCCTAATGTTGTTGAGGCTGCTGGGTTTGTTGTGGCGACATGAACTGCTGAAGCTGCGCAGTGACTTTCGTTACTGGTGAGGCTGACTGCTGCTTTGGCCTCTTTTGTGGAAGATCCGAATGCAGGCGTATTTTGGTGCCACTTGAAGTGCTGCTATTGGCAGATTCTGTGGCCACGTGTGTGCTAAGTTGCTGCGAAGTCTATAGCTGCTGGGGCTGATGTGAACAATGCCCGCTGCTGGGTGGCAGTTGGAGTGAGCTTCGCCAGGGTCGGTGCCGCTGCTATGGCCAGCGCTATAATCGACATAAAACAACTATTTTTGTGTGCTGATTTGCCTCTGCGTAAGCCCAAAAAGCAAAAGAAAACCTTACCCTTTCTTGATCTCAAGTGTGGATGTTACTGATGGCTGCAGAATGGTGAGGTGGTGGTGTGATTGGCTGCTGCCGAACGTTGATGTCGCTTGTTGCAGGTTCCACAAGAAAAGGGCCGGTTTTCTTTTCCTTTCTCGCGGAAGTTCGCCATGCCAATTTTATTGTACATAGAAAATGTCACTTGGGGGATGTGTTGAAAATTGGAAACAACATTAAGGTGCGTTTACACATTCACAGTATTCAATTGAACTATTCACAACTGTCGCATCCGAAGTGCGACAGCTGGACAGGACCTATGACACTTGTCTGAATTAAAGATAAAACTGTCAAATTTTAATTAAATAAAACTGTCTAATTTACCAAAAAAAAATGTCGAGTGAATAAATGAAAAATGTCAGATTGGATTCAAAAAATGTGAGGATTAAAGAAACGGGATTGTCAGAATTAAATGAAGTGAAAATGGTCAGAGTTAGACAAAATTAAAATGTCAGAATTTAAATGATAGTAAACTGTCAGATTTGAAAAACAAGAAAGTTCAGAATTAAATTAAGACATGTCAGAATTAAATAAAAGATAAAACGTCAGATTTAAATTAAATACAAATGTCAGATTTGAATAAACAAAGTAACGTCAAATTTAGATGTAAGAGAAACGTCAAGTTTAAATGAAAGGAAACGGTCAGAATTGAAAAAACAAAGAACTGTGAGAATTGAATAAAAAAAGTTTAATTTGAATAACCGAAACTGTCAGATTTAAATAAAAGAAAAACTGTCAGATTTAAATTAACGAAAAATTAAATGTTGAAAAATAGAGAGTTGCTGTTGTCAGGTTTAAATTAAAGGAAAAATTTCAGATTTAAATGAACGAAGAAACGTCAAATTTAGATGTAAGAGAAACGTTAAATTTGAATGAAAGGAAACTGTCAGAATTGAATAAACGAATAACTGTCAGATTTGAATGAAAAGAAAGGTGAGAAGTAAATTCAAATAGAAAGGGCAGAATTTTAATGACAAGAACTGTCGGATTTGAATGTCAAAGAAATGTCAGATTTCAAAGGAAATAAAAATGCCAAAAATAAAAATGGTATACCGTCCATTGTGAAATACAAGAACTGTCAGATGTCACCTTAAGCAAGTAGGTCAGCTGTCAAAGGCAAAGTGGTAACGGTCAAAGTACAAAGTGTTAGCTGACAAAGTGTCAGCTGTCAAAGTAAAACTGTCACAGTCGTCTGTCAGCTATCACACCTCGAACGCGTCAGCTGTGGTATGAGCAGTATGTCACTCATGTTAGCAAACGACAATGTTATGGCGAATTCTGGCCTCCATGTTCAAATGTGGATTCAACTTTCCAGTCAAAGCCACCTTCAAACATGGAAGCAAGAATTCACCACTTTGTGTGCCGTTACAAAAGTCTTGAATTTTTTCCACTAGGCAACCTATTCGCAATATGTTTACTCATGTGTAATAATTGCTAAAAAGTACTTTTCATTCGAAAAACAGATGGTTGGCACTGAGAGAACTCCTTGAAGTTTCTTTTAATAAAACCTAGTTGAGAGTTTGCCCTCAAAATAAGTAGGATCAAAATAAATGCCAAGATCTTTAAAAGTTGTTGGTATTTTGAAAAAATTGTTGGCACTGTATGAATATTGGTGCGTAATGCAATCATTTTTTCGATTAAAAGTTAAGATATGGCACTTGGAAAATTTTAATATTAAGCCATTAACCTCACACCACAGCAGAATAGCGTTAATATCTGCTAGAAATTTCACGCACTCAGAGGAATTTTCAATAACTGAGAACATTTTCAAGTCGTCAGCGTACATCAAAGTTTGACAGAATTTAAAAAGATAAGGTATTTTGTTTATATATAAAATAATGTGGATAAAATAATCCCTGGGGAGCACCTGATTTAACATGGTCCATAGGAGAGTAATTGCTTTCCATTTTTATGAATAATTTTCTATTTGTAAGGTACGAATTCATCTATTTTAAAAAGTTAGAGTAAAAACCTAGCTTACCTAATTTGGAAATCAATAATTTGTGGCTTAAGCTATCAAAAGCTTTAACAAAATCTATGTAATGCACATCAACTTCGAAGCCTTTCTCTATGACACTTATTCAGAAATTTGAAAAATAGCTAAATTTGTGCTAGTAGATCTGCCAGCGAAAAAACCATGCATTCCGGCAGCTAATTTATCTACCAGTTTAGGTATGACTGAAAGTTTAAAAATTGGTATGTAGTGTTCAATGTATAAGTTAAACGAATTCTTTTATTATTTTATTAATGGCTTTATTGTTTGGCACTATGTGCCACTGTTTTTCTTGCCGTACAAAATAGAACTAACTAAAACTAAGCTGATACCGCTGTTGCCGCTACTGTTGTCGTTGTTGTTTTTTGTTATTGTGGTTTCTTGTTGTCGTTGCTGTTTTTTGTTATTGTGGTTTCTTGCTGACGTTGTGTCTGCCTTGAATTTGAAGTTGTCACGTATCATACTCACGTTACAATTGGCGGATGCGCGTGTTGGCTGATGGTCATTGGAAGCTTGTGTTAACTGCTCCCCTCTTTAAGATGAACCGTCTTCGGTTCTTTCTAATATTTGTTCTAAGTTTACATTTGCAAAATTAACTACAGGAATATTTTTGTTTTTATATGTTCTATTTCTAGCTTTTTTAGTTATTAACATTATTATGATAGAAACTATTGTTAAGGAAAAAATGATTGCCCATACAAAGTTATACTTTTTTACTTCTTGTTTTAGATGAGTGATATGATTTAAATTCTTGAGGTTAACGTTATGAAGGGAGACCATGCCTCCGATGGATGGACCAGGCTGAGGAAGCCCTAACCGCACTTGGTGTATCCGATTGGAGAAGGCGCGCGCAAAGCAGAGGCGCCTGGCCAGAGCTGATGAGGTCGGTCGAAATCCGGACACGGGTTGTTACGGCCATCTAAGTAAGTAAGTAAGTAACGTTATGAAAATACGGCAAAGAGAGTAGTGTAAGATGATCAGTAAAATTAATATTGTGAGCTACAGGAGGTTCTGGAATAAGACGAGTCAATTTCCTATTATTTCTATACATTGTTTTATTAATATAAATATGGTCGTCAAAGGTTAACAAGAAAGTTCCCTTAATTTCTAATTTTGAGTCTCCGATTTCCTCAATTTCAACATATTGGTCATTGACAATTACTAAACCATCATCAACTACCAATATGGGAGAAATCTGATGTGCCGATATGGTTTTACATGGCGCTGTATAATTATTGAGAATACTCTGAACGCATAAGCTGTTTTCATCAGTTTGACAAAATGTAACAGATATTGCTTTCTTACAATCTTTCAATGACTTATACTTATTGTGACAGTTTGCTACAGCGTCCGTCTCTAATAAAATCATTTTTTCTTCATGCACTACCGGTACAATTAATGTTTTGTTACAAATTTGTTTTACAATTGGATACTTAATAAAGAAAACAATAATGTCATTATTCTGCATAATTTTAAGCTTGGAATTTGATATAATATCGCTTATACTAACAACCGCAGAGTGCTCAGTTTCTATTATTGCATCTATTTCTTTACTATCGAGAATTATCGGATTAATTACGTTGGTTTTCCCTAGCATGATAGAGTAGATGAGATTGTCGAGGTCTGTTATTAAATCCCTATTTCTTGCCATTACTAAATCAAAAAGGTGTCCAGTATCTATGTCTTGTTTTTTTACATCCAGTATTTTATTTAGTCTGTCCGTTATTTCATTTATTTTTGTCTGCATCTCTGTGTTAATCAGTATTTGCCTTTCATGGGCCTCAATTAGACCGTCTTCCTTTGTTTTCACTTTGTTAAAATCGTCGAAGTCGGGGGTCCCTGCTATGTATTTCAGTGCTGTGCCTAATATGTTAATACCGCGAGCATGTCGGTGGTGAATCTTAAGAGTTTCCAAAAGCTGTAGAACTTTATCAACGTCCGATTGTAAAACCTTTCTTACATGCGTTTGAGGGAAATATGTTAGAAGTTCCCGCGTCTCATAGGCCAGAGTCTCATATTCCGAAAGGTTTGTCTTGTGTTGTAGGTAGCCAAATTGTTCTGTAATTGCTACTTTTCCGTCAGCGATAGGGATGTAGTGTGATTGTGAGTAGTCCAGAATTTTGCACTTTACTAAGGCCAGCGAAAATAACCTGAAACGACGGAAATGTCTTGAGTAGCATCACCTTAAATTATCTTTATGTACTATTCTATTGTCAATAAGCACAGCCGTTCCTAAATCTTTCTGAATGACTTTTTCTATAAAAAGCTTTGAAAATTTATTTCCTATACGCCTATTGGTCTTAACAAAAACTTTCTCCCCCGGATTGAAGGAACGCGTGTGTCTGTTTTTGTTGTGATAATTTAATTCTTTTTCTTGTGCTTGAGCTTTTTTCTCCCTTATAGCATTTCCCATCTCAGCAGGCATTGAATGAATGATATCTATTGGTTTCTGTCCAGTGGATGAATGGATGGATCGGTTGTATTTGTTCGTTGCGATCAGAATAAGTTCCTTGGGGTCTTCTATGTTTTGTTCTATCTTCAAACGTCTAGCTACTTCCGTTAAGGTACTATGGAACCTTTCCACCTGACCATTTGTTGTGCTGTGGAAAGGCGGTGTAGCAAATACGTCTATTCCGAAATGATTCTTAAGAAGGCATTTTATTGTTTCTGCCTGAAACGATTTTTCGTTATCGCACACAATAACTTTTGTATTTTTAAAAAAATTTAAGACAAGCAACAATGGTTGTTTTATATCAACTATGGCCCTTGTTCTGATAGGGGATACAATAGCGAACTTCGAAAACTTGTCGAGGCTCGTAAGGAAATGGGAGACAGCAGTACTATTTCTATTCTATTTCTGCTTTTAATGGGTGTCTTTTATATTTGGCTTCTCTGCAGACCCTGCAATTTGATACTATTTCCTTGAGCCTACTCCTGATCTTGAGAAAGTAGTAGTCTTCTAAAATTTGCTTAGCATTCTCATGAGGTGAACGATGGGCTCTATTATGCTCTGAGGTGAGTATTTCCAATTGATCGTCTGAATTAAATATGTCATTGACCATTTTACTAGTGTAGCGAAACTTAACGAAAGGAAATCTTTTAATTAGTTCATTTTGGATTAGTGCACTTTGGATAGAAGCACTGGCAGGTCACAGAAAATGCCATTTATTACATATGGATTTACTACTTCCTTTAGTCTCTCAAAGAGATCCCGTGGTTCCTTAAAAATAATTGTGTGTCTTATCAATGATTTAAAGAAAATTTTCGTTGTCTTTTCAGACTCCTCACCTTTATATAAAATTACTTGATTTTTGAAGCAGTTTATCGGATTTGGGACCTTAGGAATTGTATAAGTAAGTGACTCTTCACTATGTCTCGTTTCAGAGTCACAGTCAGTCAAAATATTTATGTGTTGTCTAGACAACGCATCAGCAACGAAATTCTCCTTGCCAGGTTTAAAGTAGTGATGGGAAATATCGAATAAAAACTATCAAATTATTCGATAGTTCAAAACAATTCATTTATTCGATAGTTTAATTCAATAGTTTTTTTTTATTCATATTGAATTCGTTTCTTCGTTCAACCAAATGAACGATTCTTGGGTAAAGCAAGCATAAGATTGAAGAAAAGTTCGTTTTACAACACTGCTTAAAACGTCGGCTGTCAGAAAAACTGTTTCAAATGATTCTTATTTCCAATTGTATTGTGCTTCAACGTTATTTCTCAGGTTTAATGGTTGTCTTTTTAATAGATAATTGCGGTTTATTGGTAATTTTCGGTTTATTGGTAATAGAAAATTAAAATTAAGTTTTATTTATATTAATCATTGATTTATGTTCTTTGGTTAAGGTTGACTTTGCTGTAATTGTGTAAAAATGCGTCCTGGTTTAAAGAGATCTCAGGCGTGGGAGTTTTTTTACAAAGGATGGAAATTTATTATGCTGTAAAATATGCAAAAAACAATTGAAATATTCTGGAAATACGTCGAATTTGAACGACCACTTGCGACGCAAACACGTTGGCTATTTGAGAGACAAAGCCGTTTCGGGAGCCCCAGATAGGACAGGAGCTGACTTGCAAATTGAAATAATCAATGATGACGAGCCTGGTGTTACTGAAGATAACGCAAGAGCAGTACCTCAGGAAAGGAGGCAAGTGCAGACTAAACTTTTTCTGACAGATAAGCGCACTGATCTTACAGATTCCGAAAAACAAAGTATAGACGTTTCGTTGATTAAAATGTTAGCTAAGGATCTGCAACCACTCCCGATTGTGGAAAATGAGGGATTTTTGGAGTATTCTCGTAAATTGCAGCCCTTGTACAAAGTGCCAAATCGGAAACTTCTATCAAATACTATGCTTCCACAAAAATACAATGAAGTAAAGAAAAAGCTGCAGAGTATAATTGCAAATATTAATTTTCTTGCTATTACGACTGATTTATGGACCTCTGACAGTAACAGAGCTTTCATATCCATAACTAGTCATTTCATAAATAATGATCAAATGTGCTCAGCCGTTTTGTCAACGAAGCAATTCTATGGGCAACACACTGCACAAAATTTAGCATCAGAAATAACGGATATATTTGAAGATTGGTCGATTTTCTCAAAAGTTGTTACTATAGTTAGTGACAATGCGGCTAATATTAAGAAAGCAATAGGTGAAAATCTTAATAAATACCACCATCCATGTGTTGCTCATACTCTTAATTTATGTGTTGTTGAATCCATAAAAAATGTTGACACAGTAACAAATTTGATAAATAAATGTAGAGCAATTGTCGCACATTTCAGCCACAGCACCCAAGCAACGGAAAAATTAAAAAATATGCAAAAGCAGATGTGTGTGACTGAATTAAAACTTAAGCAAGATGTTTCTACCAGGTGGAACTCATCACTAATTATGATGGAGCGGATATATTTTGTAAAAGAACCATTATCTGCTGTCATTACTTCCTTACCAAATGCTCCCGAATGTTTAAATGCTTCTGAGTGGGATATAGTTTCAGAATGTATAGCAATCTTGAAACCGGTTGAAAGTATGACCACAGAACTGTCTGCAGAAAAATATCCAACTATGTCTTTAGTTATACCATTAATAAGGGGACTTCAATATACAATAAAGAACCTAAATTTAAAAACATCAGATGGATTCGCTTTAAAGAGTTCTTTATTAGATGTAATAACTAGAAGACTTGGTATATTGGAATCAAACAAGTTATGCGCAAAAGCAACTTTTTAGATCCTAGGTTCAAAAAATTAGCATTTGGTAATGAAGTGAATGCAAGCAATGCTCATAAATCACTTTCCGAGGAAATAGTATTTTTGTTAAATAAAAAAAAAAGTTCTGAAAACACTACTCTTGAAGCAACTGTATCAGCTATAGATGTCCCAGAAGGCCAGGTAGACCAATATTCAATTTCGTTGTGGTCGATGTTCGACCGAACAATTTCGGAAGTTCAAACTACATCCCAACAGGCACCTAGTGTTGCTGCTAAATTTGAAATTGATCGATATTTGCGAGATGGGTACATAAATCGAACACAGGATCCTCTTGAATACTGGAGTTCAAATAGAAAGACATTTCCAGAACTTTATCAACTTTCTCTGAAATATTTATGCATTCCTGCTACTTCAGTACCATCAGAAAGAGTGTTTTCAAAAGCTGGACAAATAATAAATGATAGGAGAAATAGGCTTAAAAGCGAAAAATTACAGCAATTAATATTCTTAGACATTAGTTTTGGTTTATAATTTTACACTTTAGTATTTGATTTTTATACAAGTGAAAAGTAAGATTTTAAATGATCTCAATGAATTTGAATTCAACGTAAATTTTTTTCTCACAATTTTTATTTTTATATTATTTTCCCACTTTTTAATAAAAAGAAACAATATTACTTATTTTTGTAAATGAAAATTACCAATGGCAGGCCATTCTAATTTTTTTACAAACTTCGATAATTAAAGTCGGTTTATTAAATAAAATTTATATTTTGTATTTATGTGATAATTTTTATTTAATTTAATAACAAAAAAAGTCAATTAATGAAAAAAATTAAATTATTAAATTTAAAAAATTAAATTGATTTTATTAAGTTGATTTTATTCGGCATTCAATAATACTCGATAGTTGTGTGCATAAGCTACTATTTTCTTCATTCGAATGAATGAACAAAAATTTTGATAGTCTTATGCACTACTTACTATTTTTTTCATTCGAATGAATGAACGAATTATTCGATAGTTTTATGCACTATGTAGTTACTATTTTTTGCATTCGAATAAATGAACGAATTATATAGTTTCATGCACTAGTTACTACTTTTTTCATTCGAATGAACGAACGAATTATTCGATAGTTTTATGCACTAGTTACTATTTTTTTTCATTCGAACGATTAAACGAATTATTCGATAGTTGAATTCATTCGATAGTAAACTATCGATAGTTGAAATCATTCGATAGTGCCCATCACTAGTTTAAAGAAAAACTTGGGAGAGAATTCTTCAACAAAGACCCGCCATCTCTTAATCTTTGCATTTGGATTTTTATCCGAAATGGCAAAGGTCAATGGATAATGGTCGGTAAAAATGCGAAGGTCCTTAACACCATATAAATAATTCCTAAGTTTTTTTAGAGCCCAGACAATGGCAAGTAATTCTCGCTTATTAGTCGCATAGTTTTCTTCCGTAGAGGATAAGGTCCGCGAAATCATTGTAATCGGTCTGCCATCTTGTGCAAGGACGGCCCCTAATGCATGCGACAAGGCGTCTGTTGTGAGCTCAAACGGTTTTTTGAAATCTGGATACAGAAGTAAAACATCCTCGGAAGCGAGAATACTTTTAATCCTATTAAAGGCTTCCATTGCTTCCATATCCAATTCTATTTCAACAGATTTTGATCTATTTGCTCCTATGTTTCCATTCTCACCACGAAGATATTTAGTGAGTGGCTTTGCCACTTGCGCATAATCTCTAATAAAGCGCCTGTAGTACCCAGAGAGCCCCAGAAAGGATCTCAGGCTACGAAGTGTTGTGGGAGTTTCGTAATTCATGATACATTCAATTTTCTCGGGGCAGGTTTTTATTCCTCCATCAGAGACAACGAACCCAAGAAACTCAACGCTTTTCCTAAAAAATTTGGTTTTTTCTAATGATACCCGCATATTAGCCTTGTACAGTTTTGACAAAATTCTTCCTATATCATTTAAATGCTGTTCTTTGGTTTTAGAGAATATTATTACATCGTCTATGTAGACTTGGCGACACTTTCCGATTTCTTCGCTGAGCACATCATCGATGGCCCTTTTAAAAATGATTGGGGCGTTCTTTAGCCCGAAAGGAAGTTATAAACGGAAAATGCCGTCTTTTCCCTGTCTCCTTCAGCTAATTTTATTTGATGGAAGCCGGATTTCAGGTCTAAGGTGGAGAAGAACAGTGACTCGCCTAAGTTGGCAAGAATAACAGATGTATCCGGAATTGGGTATCTGACTGCTATAGTTCTTTCATTCAACTTCCTGAAGTCTATTACTAGACGCCTTTTTTTATTTCCGGTCATCAATGCCCTTTTTGTCAACCACCTAAATCGGATTGTTGTATGGAGAACGGGAAGGTCTTATGATTTCATTTTCCAAGAGCTGGGCTATTTCCGTATTTACGAACTCTGCAGCGGCTGTTGGATATGGATATGCTTTTGAGTAAACCGGATTATCATCTACCGTTCTTATTTTTGCAACAATATTTGTGTTGTACGGTAGTGATTCAGTAGGGTCGGCAAACACTTGAGAATAGTGTTCCACAAAGGAATCGACATGTTTTTTTATTTCTTTAGGTAACTCGCACTTTTCTGAGATATTATTTACACTTCTGCAAAAGTAATATAACAACGTTTCTTCACAGCCGTCGTGATATAAAATTCCCTTCTTCAAATCTAGCTTTGAGTTGACTTGGCGCAAAAAATCAAAACCTAATATTCCATCAAATGTAGCGAGGTTCAGTAATATATAAAAAGGAGTAGTTGTGTTAAAAATATTCATCAGACATTTTTCATAAACCTTATTCGTTCCGTGCAGAGATTTAACATAGAAAGGCTTATTAATTCGTTTTATTGCCTTGATACCTTCTAGATTCTTGATATAATTCTGAGACGCACCGGTGTCTACTAAGAGTTTAACTTCCCTTCCTGCCAGAGTACGGCTTACATATGGCAAGAGGGAACGCTCTCTAAAAAATTTATCTCATCTACTATTTCTTTTTCGTTATCGTCCCCAATTTCCTCATATTGGCTATAATCACAGTCATCAGTATATTTATGATAGTCCTCCTCAACTCTAGTTGCGGACTGCTGATCAAGATGATTAATCCTCTGCTGTTTAATAATTGGTTGCGTACCTGACTCATTTGATCGTTTGAAGGGATTACTTAACTGAGGACGATTACTAAACCTTGTGTGGTTAGTAAAAGGAACCACCTGTTGATTTTGGACATGATTTCCCCTTGGAGTTCTCTGGTTACCTTGGATATGAGAGTTAAGTGGTTTATTATGTCTAAGCATGGAGCTTGATGGGTCTATTTCCATTGGTACCGGAGCTACCTGGTTTTGATGTAAGGCCATGTTCCTATACCGTGGTGAGTTATAACTATATTGGTAACTTGGGTGTGTACGAGTTGGACGTTCGTGTCTGTTTGTAAATGAAGATGCAAACGCATATCGTGCCTGATTGGATTCTTATTCTTGGGCGAGGACAAGTGCGGTTGGCAAATCTGTCGGTTTTGACGAAAATAGGACATCACTCATCGGTCTATTTAACCCTGAAATGCACACCCTTAAGGCATCCTGACGATACTTCTGACTCAATGAAGCTACAAGAGCTGTATTTCCCTCATAAGACATTATCGTTTTATGGATCATTAGTGTTAGTTTTCGCTCGACCTCATCATAAAATTCTGTTATTGATAGTCTACCTTGTCTTAGCGTTGACATCTCCTGTTCTATGAGGTGAATTGGTTTTTTATCGGCGTATGAAAAATCAAGCCTAGCTATGATAGCATGGAAATTCAAAACTGTATTAAATGATGAAAGGATAAGATTTGCGGGACCAGTGATTTTATTCCGCATGATCGCTACAGCTTGGTAATGTTTTGAACTACCATCGTATGCTTCATATAACTTATAGGCAGCGAAGACTGCTTGACGCCAAGAAACGTATTTTTCTTGCTCTCCACTACACTCGGGTAAACTCTTGATTATGTCTAATGATTCCTCACATTTCTTCGTCGGGTCGTTATAGACAGGCTTATACTCCTCTACAGCCGTAGGAGTTTCTAGTGCGTGAAGTCTGGAGGTGAGGTCAGCTATTGTACGTTCAAACGACAGCCGAGATTGCTCTGTGGCCGTTTGAATTGCAGCGGTCATCACTGCTTGTAGGGTATTAGTATCAATACTTGCGTTCATCATGATGAATAAAAGAAACTGAACTCCCTGCTCACACTATGATATTCTTGGGTAGTTAAAATAAAGTTTGTTCTTCACTTTATTTTTGACAAATAATTTATTCTCTACAAAACTAATTGAAGCAACAAGAAATTTTCTTCAACACAAATATGAAATATTTCAAACAATCTTTCCGTTATATAATTAAATTTAGTTAATATTTATTTAAATCAGTTAACTATCTCATTATATCTATCTAACTATATTGACATCATAGAAATCATAAATATGAAAGAATAGACCTTAAAAACAAAGCAGCTTCATCTCGGTATTTATTCCATAACAATGGCAGCTTCGGCGGGTTTCCTATTGGGTTTTTTTATTTATTAATCCTTATTTCGTGAGTCTTTTGTTCAATAATTATGTAACAATTTCTTGTTTCTTAAAAATTTTTTCACTTGTGAAATTTATGTTTTCTTTCACAATTTTATTTAAAAAGAAATGTTCACTGTTTTTTCCCCAATTTTTTTCCACTTTGTGAAATTTATTTTTTATTTGTGAAATTTTATGTTTTCCTTCACAATTTCCTTTAAAAAGAGATGTTCACTGTTTTTTCTTTAATTTTTTCCCACTATGTGAAATTTATTTTTTCATTTGTGAAATTTATGTTTTCTTTCACAATTTTATTTAAAAAGAAATGTTCACTGTTGCCGCGATGGCAACCCGCATTACGATTGCGGACATACTTGAAATACGTTTTCGATAACTATTTTACATTTTAATTTTTACCATCACTAATTTTTCTTTGATATCTAATTTGAATTTTGCACACAAAGTTTTTTAACGAGAAAACAGAATGTAAGTTAAATTAATATATATATTGTAATTGAAATTAATTATATTTTTATATCAGATAAATAAACGAACGCATACGCTTTTAACTATTTAATTGCGGAATTATTTATTTAGTTTGTTTTAAGCCGCAGCCAGCGGCCCCAACAATTTTATTTATTTTCTCCGGAATTTGTTCGTGCAACGGATTTTATTGTTATCATCAAGTCTTGTAATTTTGGGATTCTGTGTTTGGACACATTGGAGCGCCGTAGTCTATTCATCGAGTTGGAAGTTGCACCGGAGTTTGCATATAGCTGCGTACGTGGAGACGTGTTCGTTCTTGCCTGTGTGGAGCGCCAGCTGCTGTCGCCATTTGCCAAATGGCGCTACCAGCAACACACACACACATATCCACATATACATTTAGCCTGTTTTTGGCCAGCAACTTCGTTTGAAACTGCGCCTGTGAGGATTTGCCAGCTGCGCTGCCAGCAGCACACACACATATATATTTTTTCGCCAATTTCAAATTTCTTTGAAATAACCGTTCGTTGAAGCCAGCGACGCCAATACGCACACAAACTTACACACAAGCTAACAAACAATAAAAGTTGGTAATTCAGTTCAATTTGATACATTTTATGTTTTCGCCAAGACGAAGCAAACGTCTGAATAAAGGAGTTTTTCCAGCCCATTTAAAAGGTTTTGAATTAAATATGGCTGATGCATCGGGGTCATCCAAAGCTGATAGTGGTTCAAGTGAATCCAGCTTAAATAATACAATGGTAGAAGTCGAAGATTCAAGCAACACTCTTCGTGTTTTAATGGAGCGTTTAAAAGCGCTGGAACTGAGCAGCGAGCTCAATACAAGGTTGTTGCTTGAATCAGAAAGAAAAAGAGCGGACCTAGTGAAGCGATTAGGTGACAGGCAAGTCAGTGGGTCGGAGTCTTTAGGTAATGTAGGGTTAGAAAACTGTTCAGGCCAGGTGGCAGCCAGTCAGGCTGAGGTAAGTGCGGTCAGTATTCCCGCCATAACGTTCACGAGTGCTTTTTCAGCCACTTCAACAGCACCATTTATCACCCCTGCATATCTCACAGTGTCAAACAATTCAACAGCACCTTTCAACACGCCTACGCATTTTATGGCGGCAAACAATTCGACATCACATTTAAACACGCCTGCACATTTTATGGTGGCAAACAATTTGACAGTGTCTTATAACGTGCCTATGCCTTATCCACAATTTACGAGTCAAGCATGTGGAACACGTACATACGTTCAATCAGCCATGCCAATGGTCTCACCAATCGCCGCACCATGTATATCAACCACGCATGAACGAACATTGCCAGCTCCCAGCCAGGGAACTCCATGCACCCTTTCAGGATATGCCATTCCTCGTAAGCTGATGGATCTGCCTGAATTTAATGGTCGTCCAGAAGATTGGCCTGTGTTCATATCATCATTTTACGAGACGACAAGTGCGTATGGACATTCTACGTTGGAAAACACCTTTCGCCTACAGAAGTGTTTGAAAGGAGCAGCACGTGAAGAAGTTGAATGTTTATTGATAAACCCGCGAAATGTTGAAAGAATTTTAGAACATCTTGAATTCAGATTTGGGCAGTCTGAAATATTAGTTAAGAGTCAACTGCAGAAGGATAGGGAAATTGCGCCTATAGCCGAAAATCACTTGGAGCGATTAGTACCATTTGCCACGAAGGTGCAAAACTTAACTGCATTCTTGCAAACCGCTAACGCAGCCCACCACTTGGGAAATCCTACGTTGCTTGAGGAGCTAGTTTCCAAGATGCCGATGACAAAACGAATTGAATGGTCAAGCTATTCAATGGAATTAAAGCCATATCCGAAGTTGTTGAACTTTAGCGAATGGATTGCAAAGGTTGCAAAAGTGATTTGCAAAGCAACGTTCAGTTCTTCACCAATGCCCACCAACATCGCCAGGTCGACAACCGTACAACAGCGGTCAGCAGCAAAGACAGTTCTTGCAGTCTCGGAAGAGAGCGCTGTCCAAGCGCAAAAAGTTGCTGTCTGTTCTGAGTGTGGAGGAACACATTTCTTGTCGGCCTGTAGTCGTTTTTTAAATAAATCTGTATCTGATCGAAGACCAAGAAACTTTGTTTTTGCTGTTTGATGAAGGGGCATGGCATAAATACTTGCAGGCGCAAAAAGACTTGCAAACATGCCGATTGCAAGAGGACTCATCATCATTTGCTGCATGAGCAAGTGAGGTCAAATAATAACAATGAAGCACAGCCGATCAATTCAACAAGTACACAATGTTTTGATGCCAAATCAACAAAACTGCTTTTCAAGGTGCTCCCTGTTGAATTACGAGGACAAAACAATCGCATTGTGGAAGCATTCGCATTTTTGGACGAAGGTTCGTCAGTGACACTGATCGACGAGGGAATTGCAGCTAACTTAGGTTATAAAAATGAGAAGAAGTCTCTGTCCTTGCAGTGGTTCGCTGGAAATACCACCAAATTATCTTCGATGCCTATAAAGGTTGGTATTAAAGGTAAACCCAGAGGTAGCAAGTGGTTCGACATGAGTGCCCAGACCGTTCCAAATCTGGATCTTCCCATGCAAACTATCAATTTAACAGAATTGCATGACAAGTATAAAGAATTAAAAAGTTTGTCAATATCAGAGTATACTAAAGTAAGTCCGAAAATTCTTATTGGCCTGGATAACTGCCATGTTATTCCAAATTTGAGGACTATTAAAGCTAGCCAACATATTTTAGCCGCCGATACACCACTTGGATGGGTCGTTTATGGTAAGACGAGTCCAGATACGTCACCGTATCAATATTCAATCATCATGCATGCACACGAAAGCGCAGAAGACAAAATCAAGAATTTGGTTGCTGACTATTTCACCACCGAAAACTTCGGAACAGTTGCGCGCAAGCAATTCGTTGAGAGCAAAGATATATGCCGCGCTCGAAGAATTTTGGAAGAAACCACAAAAAGGGTGAAAGGTGGATACGAAACCGGTTTGTTGTGGAAGTCAGATGAAGTTGTCTTTCCAGATAATCGGAAAATGGCCGAGATGCGTCTTAAATCAACTTTGAAAAAATTGGATAAAAACGAAGAACTTGCATTGGCATATAATAACGCTATGACGGATTACATAAAAAAGGGCTACGCTAGGAAATTTTCACCAATGGAAGTCGAAACTCAATCTCCAAGGACATGGTATTTGCCGCATTTCGCAGTTTTTAACCCCAACAAGCCCGGAAAGCTCCGCATAGTTTTCGACGCTGCCGCCGAAATGAACGGTGTTTCATTAAATACGCAACTACTAAAGGGCCCCGACAAGAATCAATCATTAATGAAAATTTTATTTCGCTTTCGTGAGAAGGAAGTTGGTCTATGTGCAGACATAAAAGAAATGTTTTTACGCATCCGTATTAGAGATGAAGATATTCAAGCTCAAAGATTTTTATGGAATAACGACTCGAACGCTCCGGCGGAAACATATGTCATGAACACGATGATATTCGGCGCGACTTGTTCGCCTTGCAGCGCACAATATATAAAAAATAATAATGCCATTGAAGTAGCACCTGAGCAGCCAGAGGTTATAGATTTAATCCTTTATAGTCATTATGTAGATGATTTCGTCGCTAGCTTTCGAAACGAAGAAGAGGCGCTGTTGTTTGGCAAGGCAGTAAAGTGTACGCATGCGGAAGCAGGTTTCGAACTCAGAGGATTTATTTCAAATTCGGCGCGCGTGCAGAGCAAACTTAATAATGAAGTTCAGCATCAATTGTCATCGGAAAAGATAAAATCAATGAATAATGTCGACAAGATTTTGGGCATGTTTTGGAACAGCACAACAGATGAGTTCATTTTTAATTTGAATCTGCACCGAGTTGATCCACAAGTTATTGCAGCCAGCAAATGCCCGACCAAAAGACAATTGCTCAGTCTGGTCATGTCTGTTTATGACCCTTTTGGAATGCTGGCGGATTTATTAATTTATGGAAAGGTACTTTTACAAGATCTTTGGCGCACTGGAACAAATTGGGATGAAGAAGTTCCAGCGCTAATATTCGAACGGTTCGCACAATGGGTTTTAAAATTGAAGATGGTTGAGCAGTTTCATTTGCGTCGATGTTATTCTCCAAATCTTATACTTTCAACTGCCGTATTGGAGTTACATATCTTTGTGGACGCAAGTGAGGCAGCGTTTGCCGCGGTGGCTTACTGGCGAGTAGTGACGTTCGAAAAGATTGAGGTTTCTTTTATTGCGGGCAAGACAAAATGTGCTCCTCTGAAAATGTTGTAGGTTCCGCGCCTAGAATTGCAAGCTGCCGTTTTGGGAACCAGATTGAAAGATGCCGTAATTGAGATCCACTCAATTCAGCCAGCTAGAACAGTGTTATGGACAGACTCGAAAACTGTTGTCTCTTGGGTCAAGTCTGACCACAGACAGTATAAGCCATTTGTCGCCCATAGAGTTAGCGAAATTTTGGAGACAACTAACGAAAGTAATTGGCGGTGGTTATCGACTAAATTGAATATTGCCGATAAAGCGACAAGAGCAAAATTTCCGATTGACTATGAACCAAACGGCGACTGGACGAAGGGATCAGCATTTTTGAAAAGCAGCGAGGACGTGTGGCCAGTTCAGAATAAAGAAGAATACGGTACGGTTGAGGAAAAACGCAATTGCCTTCTGATGATTTGTACAAATACGTTGGATTTTAACAGATATTCAAATTTTCTTCGGCTGATACGAATCGTTGGTTGGATCTTGCGGCCATTGAGATTGGTACGTCTAAAAAATAGTAATTTAATAGATTCACGATTAGGCCCTGAGCTGACAGTCGAAGAAATCCAGATGGCAGAGACAGTACTCTGTAAAGTTGTGCAGCATGAAGTGTATTCGAAAGAGATAGCTGAATTACAAAATAGTACAACAGTTTCCAGAGATAGCAGCATATTCGAACTTTCGCCACGTCTCAACGTCTCAACTTGACTATGCACTTGCTTTGCCCGAAACAACACGGCATCCAATCATATTGCCAACAAGACATGCATTCACTGAGTTGGTGGTCAAATGGTACCACACAAAATTTTATCATCAAAATGAAGAGTTAACTGTCAACGAAATTAGAAGAAAGTTCTGGATTCTTCGTTTGCGCGCTGCAGTGAAACGAATCAAAACAACATGCCAACAATGTAAAAATGATAAAGCCAAGCCAAAACCGCCTTTGATGGGTCAGTTGCCTTCCGACCGCTCAACTCCATTCGTTCGGCCATTCACCTTTACGGGCTTGGATTATTTTGGGCCAATGTTCGTTACGATTGGACGCAGACGAGAAAAGAGATGGGCAGCATTATTTACGTGCATGACAACCAGAGCCATACACATCGAGCTTTCTGCAGATTTGACAACAGATGCCTGCATAATCTGCATTCGAAATTTCGTGAATCGTCGCGGAGTTCCTGTCAAGATTCGATCCGACATGGGAACGAATTTTGTCGGCGCAGATGGAGAAATACGAAAAGTAAAGGATATATTTGACGAGCAGCATATACAAAACGAGTTATCAAAAAATCAGATCAAATGGGAGTTTAATTGTCCTGGGAACCCAAGTAGCGGAGGATGCTGGGAGCGGCTGATACAGTCAACCAAAAAGGTGCTGGCAAAAACTTTAAAGGAACAGGCGCCGCAGGTGGAAACTTTACGCCGTTTATTGATTGAGGCGGAAAATATTGTGAACAGCCGCCCGTTAACACACTTACCTATTTCACATGAGGATGAAGACCCACTGACCCCCAACCATTTCCTACTAGGTTCGACAAACATTCACTGTTCTTTTTCAATTTTTTCCCACTATGTGAAATTTATTTTTCATTTGTGAGTCCGAACTCACGGCCACTTTTTCTTACTATAAAGAAATTTTGTGGCCCCACGTTGGGCGCCAGTTAAATGATTTCTTTTATTATTTTATTTATGGCTTTATTGTTTGGCACTATGTGCCACTGTTTTTCTTGCCGTACAAAATAGAACTAACTTAAGAATAACTTAAACTAAGCTGCTACCGGTGTTGCCGCTACTGTTGTTGCTATTGTCGTTGTTGTTTTTTGTTATTGTGGTTTCTTGTTGTCGTTGATGTTTTTTGTTATTGTGGTTTCTTGCTGAAGTTGTGTCTGCCTTGAATTTGAAATTGTCACGTATCATACTCACGTTACAATTGGCGGATGCGCGTGTTGGCTGATGGTCATTGGAAGCTTGTGTTAACTTATATGCAAATTCCATTCATCTAAAAAGATCCCACTCAAGAGAGACTTATTAAATATAATAGATAGTGCAGTGCAAATAGAATTTAAGAAAAATTGGTGGCAATAAATCGTACCCACTACCCTTAGAACAGACAATAATTTGAAGTGCTTTAAGGACTTAATTTTCAGAAATCTGTAAACTTCCAATATTAAAAACTTCTAAAACAAACGGAAAGGCATAAGGACCAAAGGTCTTGGCTGATGTTATCAAAGACTGATCCGAAATATTCTGCAAATAACTCGCAGATTTCTTTATTATTATTCGCTTTAACGCCTCAGGAATCCATGGATTAAAAAAACCCAGAGCATTTACGCTAATAATTATAAAAAGCCCAAAAAGACTCAGGGTTGCATTTTATATTTTGTTCCGTTAAGATAACATAGTGTGAAGATGTTATTTTTGTGGTACTTAACTATTTTGCTAAACTAAATGGCCAAACCTTTCAATGTCCAAAATGCCGTACTTGAGAAGGAAAAATTAAGAACTCATTTTGATTTTATTTTCAAAAAGTGCTGGTATTTAAATGAAAAATACCAGTATTAATTATATTTCAATTGTTACATTGTCTCTTGAGCTCCTTCCCACTATTTAATTTTTAATATCGTTTCACAAATTGAAGCTTGCGGTTCTTTCCGCATTTGTTTCATATTTATTTTTCTTTCGCTTCCTCATTGACTCATTGAATAACTCTGAAATTATATGCTATGGTTGCACTTGTGCATCTAATTGGGTTAGCAAGCCAGTGAGAGCATTATTTACATTTGTTCATGACGAAATGTTAGTCATGACATAATGCCATTCAATAAGCGTTGTGTGGAACAAAAGAAAAGAAAAGAAAGAAAAACAATGGCCCTTAGTAATAGAAACGTAAAAACTCACTTCTAAACTCAAACTTAGTTAGGTGATTCTAAGCTACTTTTAAGATTTCGTAGTAATAAAACAAATCTAACAAAAGTCGACTTCAGTGCTTCTACTGTGAACTGATCTTAAATTTTATGTCTGAACGTACCCTTTGTTCGGTTTGCTTAACAGCTGATTTTATTATTTGCTTATTTTTTAAACACAAAGCAAATTAAATGGAAGCCGCTATAAAAGTAAGTTTCTTCTTTTATCTGCTTATGCTATTGTTTGTTTACTTTATTGCTTATTTATTTAATTGCTTATTTATATAATATAGTATATCTACCAGTAGTTTTTTTTTAAATTTTACATCATTGTAGAATAAAGCGTTTAAACGGCTTTTGTAGTTTTTCTTTGCACTTGTGCTTCTGGCATCACTTATTATTTCTAGATCCCGAAATATTTCATCGTCCATATTCACTACAATTGTTTCAAACGTCAATTTAAAATTGACTTAGAATCAGGCGAGCCACAACTAGATGTTTTCTATCTTAGAAGTGAAAGCTAAAGCCGATTGAAAGCTAAAGTCGAGTTTAAGAAAGATTCGACTTAGAATTTCTTTATTACTAAGGGCCAATATTTGTTAATACATAATTATAACTGGTGTGTTGCGGTTTCGTGATACCACTAAACCCTTACCCTCATGCGAAAAATTATTTCTTGAAATGATTTTTAAAGAGTGGAGGACTTCAAGAGCATTTTAATTATGTATGTGAATAAATTAATATGTTTTCTTAATTAATCAGTACTTTTCTAGTTTTGATTTTTTTATTTTTTTTTTTTTAAATTATTGAGTTCCATCACAATATTATGACATTTAAGATTAAAATTATTTGTTGTTGTAATGGTTATTGAACATTTGATATGATTATCTTAATTATGTTGGTTAATACAAAGGTTTTAAAGTGGTTATCTTAAGTAAGGAGATATAATATTTATTCATATATTTTTGAAATTTTTGTTTTTTTATCTTATATGTATAATATAGAAATATCAAAAATGATTTCATTAAATAGTTTTCACAAATTTTTTCAATAAATTATTGTGGAGCTCTTTAGTTTTGCCGGTAATGTCAATTACTGAATTTATTTCTTTTCTTTCAATAATTCTAAATGCTCCTTCATAAGTTTTTTTCCTATTTTCTACTTTTAAGAAAACTAAATTTCCTATTTCTAATGTTGCAACATTCTAATCTTTATCATAAGCTATTTTTCTCTTATTTTGTTTTTCCTTAACTCATTTACATAATTGTCTAATGGCGTTTTCTTTTCTCAAAAAAATTCCGAATTTTTTCTGCTGTCTTTGAGAATTGAGCACTTTTTTTGTTCTATTCTCAAAAAAATGTTGACCTCTAAAATTAAATCGCGTTCTTTCCTCGAAAATTTTGACCTGAAAAGTCTAAAAAATGCAGAATTTTGGCACTCTCAAGATCGACGGTTTCAGAGTTCTGAGGGCTACCAACTGAAGAAACAAAAAAGTGACATGTTAAGAAAATAGTGAACATTGTATTGACATTTTAGTAAAGAGTGAGCTCCTTCTTTACAAATTACAAATATTTATTATAATTCGTTTCTAGACATAACAGGACAGCCAACACAACATTGAAAAAACTTTGAATTTTTATGTTCTTTTCTCGACTAAGAACAGAGGCTAGATTCTGAAAATCGCCTAGCTAAAGCTAAATCTCTATCGCTAAAATGCTAAAAAAATTCATCGTTCAGTTCCTAAGCGATTTCGCTAAAATGCGATTTTGAGTTTCAAATCGCTTAGCTAAATATGTTACTTTTACTACTGGCCACAGTAAGCGCTGTTTTAGCGATTCTTATGTCAAAAATTTATTTATTTTTTATAAATAAAAAAATTGCGCGTAATATAATTAAAAATGAGTTCGCCAATTCGTAGTCGTTTCTTTTTAAGAAATGTTGAAAGACTGCCGCGCAACAAACTTAAAGTGAGGAGGCGTTTGTTAAGGGACTCGACAGATCCTTTCGATGTGCCCAGAATGAGGTTCGTGGAGCTTTTTCGCTTTAAAAGATTAGTTTGCAAGGATTTCTTTTGGGAAGTCGAACAATTCATGGAAGGTGGTAAATCTGTTGTATACATACCGAAGAAATTACGATTTTAATTGCTTTGAGGTTTTTCGCTCAATTTCGAAATCGTTATTTTGCATATTTTAGGAAGCTACCAAAGATCGGTTTCTCAGGATTCCAGTTTAAATGTGTCGCAAGCATAGTAAGCCGATGCGTGTCTGAAGTATGTTATATATTGGATAGGCACTTTTTAGTGAAATATGTTAAAGTTCCATCGACACCGCAGGAAATACAACGCATAAAATCAAAGTAAGTCTCAACTAAGTGTGATATTATTAAACTAGTTATAATGAATAGTATATGCATTTGAGTTAAAATGTCTGTGTTGTAACTGATCCCGACTCACATTTTAGTGGTTAAAGCTTTTTTATAACATAAACTTGTTTTGAGCTTCTTTTGTGTTATCAAGATTTTTCATATATTCAATTTATACATTTATAGGTTCTATGAAAAATCTTCATTTCCTGGCGTTATTGGGGCAATCGATGGAAGTCACATCTAAATTAGGGCCCCATCAAGAGATTTGGAACATATTCATGTTTGCAGAAAAGGTGGTCATTCCATGAACATACTAGCAGTAAGAATAAAATTTAGTTTAATGTAATCTTTTTTTTTTAAACTACAGTTTTTAATACGTTAAGGTATGCGATACTGATATACAAATAATATATTGTAATGCAAGATTTGGAGGCACAGCTCATGATGCATCGGTGTGGAGGGCTAGTACCTTACGGCTAGAACTTGAGCAAAGATATGCTCATGGTAGTCGAAACTTTTGGCTTCTTGGTATTATTAAAAAGTTATAATTTAAAAACATATATAATACAATATCCCAAATAGGTGACAGCGGGTATCCACAGTTGCCTTACCTTATGACCACTTTTCAGAGTGAAAATTTAAGTGTACGCCAGCAAAATTACAACAGGCAACACAAAAAAACAAGAAATTGTATTGAACGCTGCTTTAGCCTTTTAAAATCACGCTTTCGTTGTTTATCGAAAGAGCGTGTTTAATGCTACGAACCTGTAAAAGCTGGGAGAATTATTAATTCCTGCATTGTTCTGCATAACATAGCTCTTATCAGGAATGGGATTGAATATGACTTTTATCTCACTTATAACTCTGAATATTATGCGGACAATGAACCCGAAGATAATTTCGAAAATTAATCTCTTCCAGCTGGAATCATAGCAAGGCAAAAAGTTGTAGACAGCTTTTTCAATAATTAAGACATAATTTTTATATTTTTTGATAATATTTTGTGGACACAAATGTTAAAACAGCTTAAGGGGTTAAGGGCAGTCAGAGGTATGAAGAGAGAAGTATTTTAAAGAATTTGTTTCTTGTCAGTAATTTTATCAGTCAGTATTTAATATAATCTATTTATATCTATATCTGTAGTACAAATTTTTTGGAAAACCTCGAAAATCTCCTGAACCGTCAACACATGCCCAAGTCAAATGCGTCATAAGTTCGCGTTGTTTTGACATTTGAATTTCTATTTTCAATGCTTATTTAATTTTTGACCAGTTTCCTCACGAATTGTCAAAAATTCGTGTTTGCTTTGATTTTTTTCAAAAATGTGAATACAATATAAAACTTGAAAATATATTGTTGGGAGCGATCGGCGGCATGCACACACAAATCACGATTTCCCGAACATTCTTTCATAGTTTTCAGATGTTGCTCATTCCGCCTAAGTTACCGGTTTGAAAGATGCACACAAAATTCCTTCTAAAGTTTGTGAAAAGTTTTTTCAAATCGACGAATGAAATCGAAAATTATTTATATCAACTCCCGAGCAAAGCCGAGTATTCAGCTAGTAATTTATATTATTTTTTGAAATTTGGGTCAAATCAAGTTAAAACAAAATATTATAATTTAATATTGTTCGTTTTAAAAAATATATTAAATACCTGACAAAAAGAAATTATTTAAAATATTTCCTTTGCTTATATCTTTGACTGCCTTTAACCCCTTAAGTCAACATAAGCGAAAACTTAAAATTTCTGTAAATATTGTTAAGCATTTTATATTCATAATTTTATATGCATATTTCTGTACATATTTTATACCAAATACCAATTTACCATTTCAGCCCTTGAACGAACTTTGACCGAGCTTCTAATGATCAATTGGTATAACATATTGTTGTAACACATTTTATATGCTATATTATAGTGAAGTAGGGAAAAATATTAACACATTGTAAATAGTTTTACGTGTTTTAAAAGGAAAAGCTCACTTTATTATTGTTGAAAATAATTTGCAAAGAATGTTCTTGCCGCATTCTTTGCAGTATTCGAATTCAGCAAAAGAAGTTTTAGCAAACCTAACGGTAAATAAAAGAAGTAAAATTAATATAATTAAAATCCTTTTAATATTAGTTTAAATAATAATAAATAAATATTATATAATTAAATAAATAAATTTTAATATGTTTAATATTAATTTCTAATAAATTGTTTTAGAGCATCAGACAAATTATTCATAGCACTTATTTTTTCGTTGTCGATTTGTAGCTGTCTCTCAGCAATATTAACCTTTTTTCAGCAGTGTCGATCTTTCGACGTTTCCCCAATAATTGCTCTTTCATTATTTGTAGTCTTCCACAGAAAGCTTATTTTTTTGGCACGTGAGATTGGACGTAAATGCACTTCCGATGCAACTGCTGTATTTTCTTCCAATACAATTTCTTCGTCTTCTAAGAACTAATAATAAAAAGAGTTTTTTACTAATATAACTATTTAAATTATTTTATAGAAAATATTTAGTAAAAAAATTTGTACATTAACAAAACCAAGTCGCATAACGATTGAATTACTTTGAAAGAATTGTATAGTATAGTTTTAGGCATGATAAGATAGGCGGATATGGTTAAATCGATTCAGCTGGTGGTGCTGATCAAAAAAAGCAGTTAGTAGAATTTTTGAAATAACATATTTTAGAGTATAAAAACATCGTTATATCCGCAGTGTTTAAAAAGTGTGAAACTTAATTTCATATCAGTAAAAGTTTGGTAAAAGTTGATGTTTTCAGTTTTTCATTACCACGTTCAAAGTTTACATAAGTTAGTTTAAAAACTACAATTTTAAAAAGACCTAAAATAATGCTAGTTTTAAGGCACGAAGTAAATGTTCATTTTACTTTTCTCCTATTTTTCTCTCTAATCAACATAAATATATGTATGTAAACATTAATTTCCAAATTATTATATCATGGACATGATAGAAAAAAAATTCAAAACACCATTTTATTAACACTATTGAATAATCTTTGTTTTTATTACCTCAATTACACTGCCTTCCTCCAATTGTGATGAAAACAATTCCCTGTCAGGAAATTTCCCAGAGGCTCTCTATACTTAATGAAAATTATTTATTTATGTTATTAAGCAAAAGTAATTTTAACTATCATATTTGCACTAACTAAGGGATCAGTAACTAGGTGCCCAACAACTCCTTCCTTGCACATCACGCGTACAATTCGCTCGTCTAGCTCTGTAATCTTTTTTGAGCTGCTAATGATGCCACCTCCAGTTCTGTCCATCTCAGCTTTTAAGTCCTGTGCTTTTTGCTTTGCCTTGCTCCTAATGAAAACAAAGTTCTCTTAGCTTTATGTATATATATATATTAGGCCGGGTCGATTTGTGGGGAGGCAAAAAAATCGCCCATTGCTCTGTGAAAATCGTATTCTAGGGATCAAAATAAGAAACTTTGCCGAATGAACCATACCTCTAAAACGAATTCTGATGTCCCCCAATTTGGGTCGAACTTTTGGGTAGGGGCAAATTTTGAAAAATCCCACTTTGACCCATTTAGAGTGCTCCAATCGAATCCAAATGTATGACCGACCCCCACTAACTTTGGAGGCCCGACCCACCCATGCCAGTGGCACACCCCCTGGAACCCCCTGGGGGTTCCCCATACAAACATTTCAAAAAATCGCCAGTTTTGGCACTTTACATGAAAAAATCAGCGAAATGCCTATGTTTTTTTTCTTTTTGGAGTTTTTTTTCTCTTTAGAAATTTATTCAACCCTTTTAAAAAATGAAGGTATCACTGTGACACAATTGCAAATCGGAAAATTGCTTGTGTGCGTTTTTGAAGGCACCACAAGACACAGCTGCATGTCGTAAACTTACTTGTATAGTTTTTTTATAGCACCTACTTAAGAAATTAAGGTTGTTTTTACAACCCTTTTTGTGGGTATTACAACGGACTGCCGAAGCCTACTCCGCTCAACTCTCGGTTAAGCTCAACCAACCAACCTCTGGACCCGACGACGCCGGCGGACTTTGGGCGCATATATCCCACTCCATGCGAGCTGCCGCTGAAGAAGTCATTGGTTTCCGGCGCCCGCAACCTCGGAACCAATGGTATGATCAGGAGTGTCGCATTGCGACTGCAGTAAAAAACGCCGCATATAGAAAAACGCTGCAGTCAGCTGCAACGCGAGCCGTGCGAGAAAACTACCGCGAAAAGAGGAAGGAAGAGAGGCGCCTTTTCAGACGCAAGAAAAGAGAGCAGGAAAAGCGTGAGCGTGAGGAACTAGAGGAATACCAGGGCAAGAAGGATGCACGAAAATTCTATCAACAGGTTAAGCGTCTAACCCAAGGTTTCAAGCCCGGAGCATCCACTTGTAGAGACGAAAATGGAGATCTGAATACGGATACGCAGTGTGTGCTGAGATTGTGGAGACGACACTTCTCCAATTTACTTACTGGCGACGATTTCACCAATGCCGCCCATGGAGAGCGCAGTCCAGAGCTACCAATCAACAATGACGGAGTGGAAGTACCACCACCTAGCCATGATGAGGTTCGAGTTGCTATCCAACGACTCAAAAACAACAAAGCAGCGGGTGCTGACGGCCTGTCAGCTGAATTGTTTAAAACCGGCGGCGATGAATTGATAAGGCGCATGCATCAGCTCATCAGCAAAATATGGCTAGAAGAAAGCATGCCCGACGATTGGAACCTCAGCGTACTGTGCCCTATACTTAAGAAAGGAGACCCAACAATCTGCGCAAGTTATAGAGGTATCAGTCTTATTTCCATCGCATATAAGGTTCTCTCAAGCGTACTGTGTGAAAGATTAAAGCCGATTACAAAAACACTGATTGGACCTTATCAGTGTGGCTTTCGACCTGGTAAGTCCACCATAGACCAGATTTTCACGCTACGACAAATCCTGGAGAAAACCCAAGAAAATCAAATTGACACACACCATCTCTTTGTCGATTTTAAAGCTGCGTTCGATACCCCGAGAAGGGATTGCCTATACGCAACAATGTCTGAGTTCGGTATACCTGCAAAGTTGATTAGACTTTGCAGAATGACGTTGAGCAACACACGCAGCTCCGTCAAGGTAGGAAATGACCTATCCGAAACCTTCAATACCGAAAGAGGTTTCAGGCAAGGCGATCCACTGTCTTGCGATCTCTTTAACATCATCATGGAGGGATCGTACGAAAGGCCGGTGTGCAACGTAATGGCACCATTTTCTACAAAGGCTTCCAGCTCCTTGCGTACGCTGATGATATTGATATTGTCGGCAGAACCAAGAGAGATGTTACCGCTGCTTTCGCCGCTATCGAAAAGGAATCAGCCAAAGTGGGTTTGACGATAAATGAGGGCAAAACAAAATATATGCTGTCTACAAACAAGGGAGCTCGGCGTTAAGACTCCCACGTTTCATCCGGCAGCTATAACTTTGAAGTAGTCAAGGAGTTCGTTTACCTTGGCACCGCCATTAATACCAAAAACGAAATCAGCCTGGAGATAAAGCGAAGAACAATAATTGCTAATAGGTGCTACTACGGGCTCAGTAAGCAACTAAGTTCCAGAGCCCTCTCTCGATCGACAAAACTAACACTCTACAAGACGCTCGTTCTACCTGTGCGGCTTTATGGCGCTGAGGCATGGGTAGTTTCGCAAACTGACGCAGCCGCTCTGGGGGAGAGAGAAAAGTTCTTCGCAAAATCTTCGGTCCTGTTCGAGTCGGCGATGACTATCGCATCCGAATGAACCACGAGCTGTATGAGCTCTACGATGACATTGACGTAGTTCGGCGTATAATTTTGCAGCGACTACGCTGGCTGGGTCATGTCCATCGTATGGACGACGAAGCTCCAGCGAAAAAGGTGCTCGAGGCGAGGGTCGCTGGTCAACGACGACGAGGGAGACCATGCCTCCGATGGATGGACCAGGCTGAGGAAGCCCTAACCGCACTTGGTGTATCCGATTGGAGAAGGCGCGCGCAAAGCAGAGGCGCCTGGCGAGAGCTGATAAGGTCGGTTGAAACCCGGACACGGGTTGTTACGACCAACTAAGTAAGTAAGTAAGTAAGTTTTGTGGGTATTTTATGGCACCTTCTTAAGAAATACGCGTTTTATGCAACCATTTTAACAATGAAGGTATCACTGGAATGCACCGCAACCCTTTTAAAAAATTAAGGTATCACTGTGACACAATTGCAGATCCTAAAATTGCTTGTGTGCGTTTTTAAGCCACCACAAGACACAGCAGGCAGAATTGAAATTACCATTTCATTCTTATTACCTCGTCTCGTAGACCATATATAACGCAACCGTTTTTGTAAATGCATTAAGTCGTTGTGAAGACCTCAAAGTGTGAAATGCCAATTTCAGATAAAAAAATATTTAAAAAAAAAATAATAAGTGAAGTTGACCATTCCAAATCAAAAAGTTTACAATGAATCCACCATCCTCTACACCGCAAGATGAAGCAACAACAACATCAACAACTATCGAAAACCCAATGAGTCATATACCCAAGCACGATGTTACTGTTTTTGGTGTGTCTACTGATTTGACTGATCTTAATTTACCAACCCATCTGGATATCTTGAGATATTATTTTTACTTAAGCGAACGTGCTAAAACAGAACAAAAAAAGTTTTCCCATAAATCATTCACTATTCAAGTACAAGATAAGTTGAATGAAATTTGGGAAAAACTTGGGATGGAAATAATGCTGAAAAAAAGTGTATTTAATAAATTGAATAAATTGCTTGACAAGTATCAAGAGCAAATCAAGAGAAGAAACAAAACCCAACAATTTACAGAGTATGTAAAATCTCTGGAAACAATTTTTTACATTGGAACATGTAAATGCGATTTGAAGGCAGCTCATGCACTTCACTTGAAGTGCAGAGTTCATGCACGATCAACATAATCAGAGAAGACTAACAATGGATGCAGTTGTGATGGAAACTGAAGAGCAAGGAGCAACGTCTATGTCATCAATGCCAACATACCAAGATCCCGATGATTCAACATACGCACCGCCACCGGTTCAAGAAGATATGGATAGAAGCAGAAGTTCACAATACACAGAGAGATACGATTGTTTTAACTTTGTCTTGGTATGTGACACATTTGGTGTGCCTGATAGAGTAGCATTGGCATTGGGAACCGCTCTTTTCCAAGATTTTAAAATGAAAGATAAGCATGGCAAACTTCTCATCATGGATAAATCGAAAGTTCGCAGAGAAAAAGAGAAATGCAGACAAGAAGTGGTTCGCAAACGGTTAGATCATACCAATTTGTTAGCGTTTTCATTCGATGGCAGAAAAGATGATACTTTAACGACAGCTAAAGTTGATGAGAAGTATCATACTAGGATGGTAAAAGAACCTCATCTTGTTATTTTGAGAGAACCCAATTCTGAATTGATTGGTTACGTAAGACTGGAACATGAAACCGCTGAATACAAAACAACCAAATTAAATGATTTTTTCAACGATGAAAATATATCACTGGATGCATTAATTGGAATATGCACTGACGGTGAGCCAACAAACACTGGCCCACACGGTGGAATTATTCGACGATTCGAATTGCTGTTAAAAAGACCATTGCATTGGTTCGTTTGCCTTCTACACTTCAACGAACTTCCGTTTCGGCATTTGTTTGAAGCTTTGGATAAATCAACCAGCACTGGACCAAGATCGGCAACCGGAAAACTGAGCCGTCAAATCGAAACTTGTGAAACTCTTCCGGTAAGTTATTGCTATCACTCATTTATTATAATTGTCAACCATTTTTAATTATTTTATTATTATATATTTTCAGGTGGTGGACGGCTTCCAGAAAATTGAGTTGCAAAATATGCCCCCGCTCCAGAAAAAAATTGAATTTTCCACCGATTCGAAGTACTTATACGACAGGGCCCATGCAATTTCTAGCGGCGTGGTTTCGGTGGATCTGGCTAACATCAAACCAGGGAAAATTGTACATTCTCGGTGGCTCACCAAGGCCGCTAGATTATTACGATTATATGTGGCAACGGAAAATCCAGATGCAAATTTAAGAATTCTGGTTGAATTTATAATTAAATTTTATGTGCCAATGTACTTCAATATCAAGTATTACAGCTCTGTCGTGTACGGCAGAGCATTATTTTTCAACTTCATTAGTTAGTCACGATTTCTAGAACCTCGTTTACGCAAAATTGTCAATCAAGTAATTACAGATAATTCATATTATGCGCATTCGGAAAATACCTTGTTATCAATGTTGTTTGATGATGGCAAAGAAAAGCGCGACTGAGCTATCAACATAGTTCTACGCTATCGAACAGATGTTGACGACCCAACGCAACTTAGAGCTTATAAAAAACCAGATATTAAGTTTAATTGCACAAGTTACACGGAAATGATCAATATGAATGACATAAATAACGTATTTGAACCACCATTCACGCGAAGCATTCCGTACGATACATTGAAAGAATATTTAAATCAAGATGATCCACCGTTTAACGATCCAAAAATTGCATCACACATACAAGGAACGGAACGACATGTTCAATTGCTAGCTAGCGTTTCCAAACGGGTTATACCGGAAAATGTAGAGGCTGTTATGGCGACGACATTAGAGAGCCGTGCGAAATTGCCCAGACTTGAAAGTAAAAAAGACTTCAAACAATAATTTTTTTAGTTTCTTTTCTATAACTAACTTAAATTAATTTTTTCATTTACATATTTTCTGACTAAATAAATTTCAAAAGAGAAAAAATAGATATTATTATTAATAAATAATAAATATTATTATAAATAAATAAATAAAAATAAAGAAAAACATAGTCATTTCGCTGATTTTTTCATGTAAAGTGCCAAAACTGGTGATTTTTTGAAATGTTTGTATGGAGAACCCCACAGGGGAGTTCCAGGGGGTGTGCCACTGGCATGGGTGGGTCGGGCCTCCAAAGTTAGTGGGGGTCGGTCATACATTTGGTCTCGATTGGAGCACTCTAAATGGGTCAAAGTGGGAGTTTTCAAAATTTTCCCCTACCCAAAAGTTCGACCCAAATTGGGGGACATCAGAATTCGTTTTAGAGGTATGGTTCCTTCGGCAAAGTTTCTTATTTTGATCCCTAGAATACGATTTTCACAGAGCATTGAGCGATTTTAAAATCGACCCGCCCTAATATATATGCATTACTTTTTATTATACATATTAAGAAGCTGTAGTCTTAAAATTAAAAAAAAAAACAAATACAATCATGAACAATTGCTGAATGAAATAAAGGGAATCGTGTAAAAAGTGTGGGCACCTTCTATATAATTACCAAACGGATAAACATTTAATTACAGCGTGTTGTGATCTTGTAATACATACACAAGTGAAGTCACAACTCAAAAAGCAATTGAAGAATCTTAACGCTTTTACTAGTGATTGAACTTAACAATTTAGTGATTGAAAAATTTTCCCACGAAAATAGTGGTTTGGCTCAAGGACAACACAAGACCTAACAACCAATCATACAGAAACGTTGATCTCATTACACGAAATCTCCATTCTATCATAGCCTTATACTATGTTCACACTGAGAGCTAAATGCGCATTTAACGAAATGCGCATTAGCAATTAAGAATGCGTGGCCGTATGCTCCTTGTAGGAGTAAAAGAGACAAATATATAGGTTGAATTCTGTTAATGCGCATTTAGCTCTCAGTGTGAACATAGTATAACCTCATGTTGACCCAAGCTTTCTTCCAGCACCCTGCATTTTTGCAAGCACCCGCAAGACTATTCAGACTTTCTGAAAGGGATGCCCACTACTCGGCAAGGCTTTTGCAGCCAGAATCGTTAACAAATCTGTAAAATACATAATGATGAAAACACTTGAAACAAAATAGTATCACTTGAAACACCTATCATGTGCAAACTCGCGGTGCTCCTCCAAATATTGAACTAATGCGAGCTTTTGTTCAATGGTAATCCGACGAGCCTTGCTTTGCATTTTACTCTTAAAATAAAATAAAACTCTTAAAATAAATTAAATAAACTTGGGTTTCTTGTTTTAAAAATGGTTTACTTACTGCGGCAATATGTGTGCTAAACAAAAACTTATATTTAATACACATACAAATTTTCTTACAAATTCGTAATAAATTTTGAAGTTAATTTACAAGAATACTTTATGATTTTTCATAAAATATTAACGTGTTGTCATTTCGCGGAAACGAAGTTATTTAATTTAGAGTTTGAAAGTAAGTAAAAACTAGTAAGGATTTCTTTTGACTGGTATTCTCAAAGTTATTATACGTGTAGTTTTCATTCAATTGTTTCTTTTGTTTCTTTAGAGCGCTCCAATTGTTTGATGGTGATAAGGGGTTGAAAACACTTGACGTGTCGAGTAGTTTGCACACACGACATTAGCCCATTTGTGAATTCAGTCCCACGATCAGACAAGAGTGTTTTAAAACAACCGTACTTGAGTATGAGTTGCTCAACAAGGGTTGATGCGACTCTCTTAGCATTTTTGGTTTCTATCGGGTTTGCGACTACAAATTTGGTTAGCTCGTTAAAAATGATGTATAATAGCATCGTTAAAATGTATCTATATCCGTTCGAAATTCGTAACAGACCTACTGTGTCGATTGAGATCTTCTCAAAAATTGTCGCTGACCTTCTTTGATGTGTTGTTTAGTTTTATTTTTGTTGCATTTTTCACAGCTATTTATAAATTCTTTTATCATTTTTCTCATCCCTTTCCAAATATATCGTTGTTTCCTTATTTCAATATGTCCCGATGTGCTTGAATTATGGAATTCTTCATTTAATTTGTATTGTTTGAGCATGCAGTCTATTTGTAGAGGAGCTTTGTACACTAGTATCTTTATTGGCGGGGCTTCATTTTCGTTTAATGCAATATATTTTTCTTTCAACATATTTCGAAATTTTTAATGAAATCTGTATCACAAAGGGCTAGCTCCTTTATCTGTGATTTTCTTAATAAACGATGTAGTTTCTTCAACAACTCACCTAGGCGCGTTTCTTTCAACATATTTCGATATTTTTAAATATGAAATCTTTATCACAAAGGGCTAGCTCCTTTATCTGTGATTTTCTTAATAAACGATGTAGTTTCTCCAACAACTCACCTAGGCGCGAAGGGTCATCGCTACACGTTATGCGCAATTTATTATTATATATATTCATTGCAAGTTTGCATTTTTCTTCTATATCAAATTTTATTTTCATCATCTTTCTCACGTCATTAAAAGATGTGCACTCCCACATGTAGAGGTGATAAATCTCCTTATGAGATGTGCTATTCCTAGTAACACTTTCCTTATCTTGGGTACCCTTATTTACTTCACTCGCTTGATTATTAATTTCTTTAGTGCTTATTCTATCTACGTTATTATTTTGCTTTGTCCCGGTCCTTGTAACAGCAAATATTTCTTTCCGTTACTTGTGGGAATTAGTCTTTTCAACTCGTTGCTATCAATTTTTATGCGAGATAGAGGGTCAGAGTTTGTATTGATTTTACCTTGCTTATAGACAATTACAAAATCGTAATCAGATACGTCCAATCTTATTCTCAGATGCGTCAATAAAATGTTTTTAAAAATTCGGATATTGCAGAATTGGCGGGTCAACAATTTTTTGTTTCAGAGTGCTATATGCTTTGTTACATTCTTCTGACCACTAGCTAGGTTCTGTAACTTTTCTCACCGTAGTTCTCACCAGATTTTCTCATTTTAACGTCATTATGACGACATTCTCACTTGCACTGTTCCTGTAATAAAATGAGATAAATCGGTGACTCGTCTCGAATGTTTAAGCTAAAATATTCCGCTCGAGTCGAATGAAGTTGTCACTATGTTTTAACTTGATGAGAACAATGTCATGTTCGTCATTTTCGATTAACTTGTTTTTTTCTACCGGGTACGCATGCATAAATTTGATTTTTTTTCTGAATGTTTACACATTTATTATTAATAAAAAATAAAGTATGAGCATAATTAAGTATAATAACTAAAATGTTTCATATATTCAATTTATTTATTATACAATAAAATTTTTATTAAGCAACCCAATAAAAGAAATAATCAAATAACAATACATAGCGAGTTTGCTTATTTAAGGAGGTCCTCTGGTAATCTATGCCAAATTTTAGCCTTTTTTCAAAATATTGTGGAAAGAGAACGAGTAAAGATATTTTAGTTCCGTTTTTTGATTTGGGTAGCTTAATTTATTGAAAAAAATACAAAATTTTGAAAAAGTAAATTTATGGACCGTTCAGAAAGTTCTCGGCCTGGTAACGAGGTTCTCCGGAAAAAAGGTGGGTCCAAATTGCGCACGATTCCAAGTGTAAACATCGTCTGAAAAAAAAAAAAAATATTCAGTTACTTAGAATGAATGTCCCTATAGCCCCTACCTCGGAAACAAAAATCGAAATTTTTTTAGGGGGGGAGCCGCCACTTTGAAAATGAAAAATCGAATTTCGACCTTTTTTTTTGTAGTCTAGTGTAGAAAAAAAATAGTAAACATTATTTTTTCGGCAAGTTTGATTTAGGGGCTATAGCGGCGTAAATTCTGCGTCGTTTCATGCCTGATATATCAAAATCGGTCAAAAACTGTTTGAGTTATCGTGCGCAAAGTTTTGAAAAACATGGTTTCGAGAAAAACGCGTTTAAAGTTTTGACTTCAATTTTGAGGCACACAAATGACATTAACACATATTTTTTTAATACAATACTTACGAATATTAATCGGCAATTCCAGCCCCATAAAGTGTGCCTTCCTCCATCTCATAAAACGAGTTTTCCATGGCTTTTTGGGCTCTGCGGGCTGTGCGACCCTCTTTCGATGATGCGTACGTTTTTAGCTCTGAGCGTTGAAGTCGTTTTCCGTCGCGAGATTCAGCATACATCTCGGCTTGTGGGCCGATGACAATACCCATTGTTGACATTATTTTTAAAATACTTGTGAAGCCTTCGTTGAAAATGCAGGTTGCCAGAAAATTTGCGATTTCGACTGTGGTAGCACCACAGTGGATATGTTTCGGCGCAAAGGTCCACAAAAGCGAGTTGAACGATTCGTTACAATTTTGCGTTTCACCTCCAGTGCATCGGTTGAGTAGATCGTCGGATGATAACGCTTCGTATATGGGCTTCATTACTTGCAGAACCTTTCCATCAAGTGGGGCGTACGTGTGGTGAAATGAGGCTAATGAGCCTTCTCCTGCTGACTTTTGATAGGCGCACCAGCTGGACTCACCAGGTGGGCAATACATATGTTGTGGATTACTATCACTTGAACTTTTGTGATAATATGTTGACCATATTTCTTTTCTCATGTTTTCCACAGAGTCCTTATTACGTCGAATAGCAAGTCCATAGTAAGTAGTCAGCTCGCTTATGACTTTGTCTGTCAGTTTGCCAGTGCCTTTTCCACCGATGCCTTTGTTTTCTTTTTTGGCCTTGCGCAGCCGTGTGCCCATGCGTTTTTGCACGTGAGCGATGCACTCCTTTTTTGTGACAACGGGGTCGCCGTTATACGGATCAAGGTATAGCAAAAAAAAAAACACAAAACGATTTTTCTTTTATTTTACAACAGCAGTTATCGCGCACACGTAGCTTTCAGCGTTCGAAAATAAACTGAATCTCGTTCGTTTGCTTCTTTCATGTGAACACCTGGGCTCAAAATCATTTCAACCCCTAAATCAAAACATGCATGTATACATACTGCATGTATACATACTGTGTGTGTATATTTTCTAATATCAATACATATTTTGGAAGAATTCCACAGAATTTTCGACTAATGACTGCAGGCAAATAAACAACTTTGCTGATGCGTTATTTTGACGAAAACATACCTACACAAAAATGCCTGTATCTCCTAAACTATTTCGAATTTTGAAAAATCCTTTTGGGAAAATATTTTTGAGTATCTGAGCAATAGAAATATGAAAAAAAAATCGAAAAAATTTTTCGGATTACCAGAGGACCCCCTTAATATAAATATCACTAAGTGTCAAACAGTTAAAAATTATTATTAATTAAATTATTACCTACATTGTTTGTTACAAGCAAACAAAAGCATGTATTAACATTTAAATTTCCATAATTATAAGGACAGCATAATAGATATTTATTTTCTTTAATTACCTAAATCAGCGCACATAGAATTGTAAGCAAAGTGCTTTGATATTTGTTACAATTTCAAATGCTCCCTTACATTTATGTATCTTTTTTATCACGTACCTCATTTACTCACTTATCAGTTTCAGAAACACTAGTTTTCGCAAAAGTGAGTATTTTGGAACGAAACAGTGTGACATCAGGAAAAGGGACTATTTGCAAGGAGTATATATATTAAAGGAAGAGAACCCAATTCGCTCACTCAATTTTACTCGCTGAAAATCCAGCATGTCAAGGCAAACACGTAATTAGTCGGCCACAACTCAATTGAAGGAATTCTTTCCTAACAACAAATAACAGCAAAATGCATGTGTGTGGGTAGCTGAAATGGAAGAAAGAAATTTGCATGCATCATTTGCACGAATTCTAATCAGTCGACTGGTTTGACTGATTTTTTTTGTTTTTGCTGTCTGCTTGGATTTTTTTGCTGCTTCTCAACTGGTTTTTTTTTATTTTTTGGGTGGATTTCGTCGATAGAAATTATGTTTTTAGGATTTTGTACCTATATTTTCAAGTATTAAGGTATAGAGAAATCGGTATAACTTCTTTATTTCTATTTAGATTGAAATGCACCCAAGGACAAAATGTTAGCTAATTTTACCATATTTAACATGAATAAATTTAAAATTTTTTTTTTACTCAACTTACTTATTTATTTTCTATCTCTATGTTCTAGTTTCTATGCTGCAACTATTAAACTAAACTAACTAAACGAATAAATACGAATAAAACGCTGAAAAGAACGTGTTGTAAGGAAAATCTTCGTGCCCGCATAAAATACAAATTTATTTCAACTTCCGAATTAGATATTTGCAACTTTCAAAGGTTTTCAATTAACTTGCAGGTATTTAATTGACAAATTGAAGTATTAAAGTATGAAAAATAACAAATGTTGACAAAAATTACCAACGGCTTTTCATATATGTATTGACAAATTTATATACTCATTGTAAACTGTGAAAACTTTAAACTGTGAATAGCCTAATAGTTAAAAATCATAATAAATTTTTTCAATTTTACAAAATAAACATAATATTAATTTTCGGTGTTTTTAACTACCAATGAATATAAATTATTATATTGACAGAAAAACTCTACATATTGAAATTATAAATTTGAACTTACCATGTCAAGAATCGAGACCACGTCATCTGAATGCTAGTCTATAAAATCTGTATGTCTATCTGTATGTCTAAAAATCTGAATGCTATGTGTATGATAAAAAGGTCTTTTTAGGACTTTCTATGATAAAAGGACTATTTTTTTCATTCATTTTACTACTTGGACTATGAAGAAATTTTGAAATTTCCGTGTCTGTTTTTTGTATACATAATTCTGTCATAAATTTTACGTGAAAAAAGACTTGTATTTAAATAATTTTGTATACACTTGTATTTGTATAAACTTTTGTATAAAATTGTATAAAATAAAATAAAAATTGTATAAATAAAATTGTATAAAATTTTGTATAAACTTGTATAATAACATAATTTTTTATACAAATCATAAATTTTTGTGATTTATAAAATTTATGAAAAAAAACTTCAACTTCCAACGTATAACAAGTACACTTAAAACAACTTTGTAAGCTTGCTTATAATCCCAGCTAGCAAGCATGCGTGTGAATGAATGTGTTGTTGTTATTGTAGTCAGCTGTCAAGATTGTTTACATATGTTGGTATAGTTAGCTAGAAATTTTCGGCGTTTTGAAGTTATTCTTATTGGAAGCTCTAGAGTTGGCATTTTTGCTTAATAGAATTTTTAAACAGATATTATCAATTTACGAGTTATTCAACACATAAACTGATATTACTCTCAATGTTTATATGCAATATTTTTATTACTCTTCATTTCAGTATAGCCAATTTTAAATCAACATAAAAATTATTTCTATACATATATGTACTAATATTCTCGATATAACTACACTTGAAATTTCACGCAATGCAAACAAGTGTATGCGTACTATTGAGTGCTCTATGGCCGGATAGTTTATTAAAATTTTTTTCTTTCTTTGCTAACTTTGCTAACTAAAAAGGTCATTTTAAGATTTTTAAAAATTAGCTGAAATAAATTCAATTAAAACATTTAAAAACCCTTTTTCCTTTATAAAGTAATAAACAAAATTTTTTAAATTTAATTTATTCTTATTATATTTTATTGAATACAATTTTTTTATATCGATGGCCATACGTTGACACCTGGTAACTAACGATTTTTAACCAAGCTTTTTCTTCCAAAATGACAAACAGTACACCAAACAAAATCCCGAATTTTCTTTATACTTATTCTTTATTATTTATTCGTTTAGTTAGTTTAGTTACATAGTTGCAACATAGAAACTAGAACATAGAGATAGAAAATAAATAATTAAATTAAGTAGAAAAAAAATTTTAAATTTATTCATGTTAAATATGGTAAAATTAGCTTACATTTTGTCCTTGGGTGCATTTCATTCTAATTAGAAATGAAGAAAAGACGAAGATGTAGACTTAGCTCACCAAAATGTCCTAAAAAAAAACACGAAATGGCCATCTCAGCCCTTGAAAGGACTTTGACCGAGCATCTTATGATCAATTGTGTTGTGTGTGATGTGAAATATTTGCACACAAAGGATCGAGAACTGGACCTACATGTTTTTCGCCGACTCCGAACGGCTTATGTTCTCAAGAAGCCTTTCATGGCAGTTTATACTCTCTGAGGTTTGCCATTGTCTGTAGAGAGGTGACCCGAACAGAAAAATTAAGTCAATTGAAAAAATTTGTGTCAGATGGAGGATTTGAAACTGGGTGCTCTGGCGTAAGAGTCACACACTCTACCCACTACGCCACGGCCGCCGCGCTAATATAATCAGACTTTTAATCAGAAGCGCCACCTTCAAAGCATTTGTATTCATCAAGAAATTAATATATATATGATAATAAAACAAATAAGAAAAAATAATATAATAAGATTTGTCATGGGAAATATTTTCTAAAACTATACCAATACGTTTGGTCGTTACGAAATTTTTTGGTAGAAGTACGCCTTATTGTTAATTTCGAGTTTGAATATTTTTACGAAAAAAATTTGCAAGAGTCGAAAAATAAAAATTTTTCAAAATGCAAACAAGAAATGCACTAAAGTCAGTTTTGAGCTAATTTGTGCAAAAAATTAAAAAAACCTTAAATCGGATAAAATAGTTATAGCTGTTGCAACTTGACTTTTTTTTCAAAAATACTTAAAGTGCCCTTTTCTGGCATAGATTTATAAGTCAAGTTAGCATAGTAAAAAAATTAATTTTATTTATATTAGATAAATTTATTCGTTTATTTTAGTTAAGTTAGCCGAGGTTAGGTCATAGAGATAGAAAATTTATTCATTTTAAAGATTGTAAAATTTTGCAGCATTTTGTCCTTGGGTGCATTTCAATCTAATCAGAAATGAAGAAGTTATAGCGATTTTTCTATACCTTCATACTTCAAAATAGACAATATCATAAAAATATCATTTCCGACTATCGACGAAATCCACCCAAAAAATAAAAAAAAGCAGCTGAGAAGCAGCAAAAAAATCTAAGCAGACAGCAAAAACGAAAAAAATCAGTCAAACCAGTCGACTGATTAGAATTCCTGCAAATGATGCATACAAATTTCTTTCTTCCATTTCAGCTACCCACACACATGCATTTGGCTGTTATTTGTTGTTAAGAAAGAATTCCTTAAGTTGATTTGTGGCCGACTGCTTACGCGTTTGCCTTGTACGCAAAATGCCCGGGTTCGCGGGTAGGTGGCGGCGCATTGATTATTACTTTCTTTTTTTTTTTAATTGGCTGCTATTAAATGCAAGATTTTATTTTTGACCTAAGAAAAAATCTTATGTAGGTACTTACAAATATTACAAAATATTATATATAAAAATCCTTTCATATTTTCATGCAAATACCTGAATCTTGCAAATATCTAATTAGCATACTGAAATAAATGCATGCAATATACCAGCAAGCCAAGCAAAATATGTGGTAAAAAAAATTTTATTTATTCCAATTTTTTTAAGAAATAAAATAAATTCCATTAAGTTGAGATAATTAAAAACTTTGAAAAAATAACATTTCGTATTTTCATACTTCAACTTGAAATAAGTATGAATTGAAATGAAATAAATCTATGCAAGCAAAAGCAGCAAAAAAATGTAACATTGTACATACTGAAAAAATTCAATTATGAAATTTATTTGAAAATTTCATAAATTGAATTATATAAAAAATTTCCTATTTGACCTAAAAAAATTAAAAACAAAGAAATTCGGAAAAAATCATTTATTTTCATACAAATCCTGAAAATAATATATACCTATATTATATGAAAAATTTCCTATTTGACCTAAAAAAATTAAAAACAAAGAAATTCAGAAAAAAGCATTTATTTTCATGCATATCCTGAAAATAATATCTAATATCTGAAATAACTAATTGTGTTATTGAAATAAATCCATGCAAGCACGTCCAGCCAAAAATGTAAGCATTGTGAAAATTTATTTCAATAACACAAAAACCAGTCAAACCAATATAGAATATAATAATGCAAAATGTAAACATTGTGCAGAATTTATTATAAAAACCAGTCAAACCAGTTTCAGTCAGTGTATAGAATCTGACAACAACAACGGCGACTGCACAAATATCGGCAGAAATGTTTTCGAATATCACATTTCGAAAACACTTCCCCAACAGTCTCATTTACATGCTGGATTTTCAGCGAGTAAAATTGAGTGAGCGAATTGGGTTCTCTTCCTGTAATATATATACTCTTTGCTATTTGTCGCAAAAGTTACAAATCCGAACTACAGATGAAAGGTGTCTCTGTCTTTATTAGCGAATTTAAATATTTTGCTATTGCTGCAAAATCTGGAATGAAGCGTCTGTAATAATTACAGAAAGCTACAAACATTCTTACTTCGTCTGCATTTTTCAGTACTGGGCAATTTAAAACTGCCTCATTTTTCGCTGGATCTGTTTTGATTCCTTTGTCTATTATCAAATGACCAAGATAAACTACTTTTAAAAATTGACATTTGCTTGCGTTTAATTTCAAGTTGTATTTTTGTAAACGATCAAATACTCTTATTAAGTTCTGGTTGTGATGTTGTAGAGAACATTCAAAACCTATTATGTCATCTTCGTAGAGGAAAGCTTTTGTTATTATTACTATTTATATTGTAATTTCTATTACATCCTCTATTTTTTATCTCGATGAGTTTTATTTTATATTCCTATGTTATTCCTTTAGCTATAATTGGTATTATCTCTATAGTTACTACTACTTCATACTACGTTATAATTATTGTTATTGGAGTAAGTTCATAGTATTCCTATCTAAGTATTGGTTATATTTAATTTTATAGTTTGATCTTTAATATTGAAAACCACACAATAATATTTATTATTTATTAATAATTTTTATGTTATGTGTTTATATAACTCCAATAATTTTTCAATTATTAAAGGTTATATTTCTATCGAGCTCGAGGTCAATGTTGCTTTTGCGAAGGAAACAAGTGAAGGAAAATCAACTAACAACAACAATACCCTTATAGAGTATCAATCACACAGCAGACTAGACAGCTGTTTCGTTGGCCGCTACACCAACTCATCAGTAGCCTTTTATCGTGATTCTTGCTGTGATCCACTAAGCTCTTAATTTTCTACTTGTTTCACGAATGTAATTAGTAAATTACCCTGAAATGCATGTAGGAACACAAATGATATGAAAGCAGCTTAAAGTTCTTCTAATTTGTGAAGCATACTTTCAGGGAAAGTATGTTCTATTATTCGAAGATAGATCAAAGCTTTTTCTAAATACTCAAAGATTTTGTTGTGCTAGTTGTTTGTTGCTCTTCTATTTCACAGTCGATCTTAGCTTCAGCAGTTAGCTGATGTTAAACTATTCTTTTCTTATTCTTTTGCTTTTTGCTTATTTCAGATAAGTGATATTTTCTTATAGTAATTTTATTTTTAAAATATCTTAAAATCATCTACTAATTAGTAATTCAACTTTTACAAAAATTTTCCTATATTATATTTTTAATAAAGAAATATCTACTTGGCACATGAGCAGATAATATTAATATATTATTTCTTTTTCTAACTAAATTATTTACAATTTATTTATATCCCGTAGAGCGACTAAACGCTCGAATTTATTTCGAAATCCTGTGCGATATGTCCTGTGTTCTGTCGACTTCTTGTCGACAAACGAAGTATTTGACTAAAAGCAGCTTTGTTGAGACGACTATGATCAGGCTCCTTGACCAAGATGGTAGCTTTATGTGTCAATTCAATGGCCAACTGCTTACGTGAAGCTGCTGTTGGTTGATGAGCAGTCAGCTTGATAGTAGCCATATTTTCGATGTGTTTAAAGGTTAAAAAATTCATCAATTTATTAAAATGTATTTTATATTTTTTATGTTGAAGATATAAATGTTAACAGGATAATAGAGGCATGATCAAAATGACGGGATCAATTGTTGACAGGACAAGATAAATTAATTTAATTTCAGAATTGGTGTCCGCAGTATCAGCTGGACTTCTGGATTCTCGTGATCATTTTGGCAGGATCGCCATGTGAAGATGTGTACTCACTTATTTTGCCGAACTAAATGGCCAAACCTTTCAATGGCAAAATGCAGTGCTTGAGAAGGAAATGTTGAGAACTCAATTTGTTTGTAGTTTAAACTCATCTTAACTTTATTTTCAAAAAGCGCTGATATTTAACTGAAAAATATCAGTATTAATTATGTTTCTATTTTTACATTAGTGGTATTCAATGAACGCCGTATTGGTGATGTAAGCACCGTATGTGCGGTAAATTTACTGAAATATATTTTTCAACAAAATTGTATGGGACTAAATATACTCAGCTTACCGCACAAAATCGTGGTGTAAACAATGATATTTATTCAGGGTGGGTTCGTCGAAACTCACAGCGTAAACTTATAGTTTTACGCTTCAGTATATATACGATATTCATTGAATACCATTATTGTCTCTTGAACTCCTCCCCACTATTTCATTTTTAATATCGTTTCACAAATTGAAGTTTATGATTCTTTCCGCGTTTGTTTCATCCTTGTTTTTTTTCGCTTCCTCATTGACTCATTAAATAACTTTGAAATTTTATGCTATGGTTGCACTTGTGCAGCTAATTAGGTTAGCTAGCCAGTGAGCGCATTCTTTACATTTGTTCATGACGAAATTATAATCATGACCTAATACAATGCCATTCAATAAGCGTTGTATGAAACAAAAGAAAAGAAAGAAAAACAATATTTGTCACTACATAATTTTAACTGATGTGCTGCGGTTTTGTGATATCACTACAATAATTTTTATACAAAAAGTTTGATAAAAATTCAACTCACGTCTGAGCTGTACAAATATACATTTATCTTCATCAGAGTTGGTTCTTTTAAACGTTTTATGTGCCTTATTTCTTAAGTTTCTATGCTGAGGCAATCTGTGATCGTACCATGGCAATTTGTTTGTTCGTTTATTAATGCTTTGTGATGAACTGATTCGGGCGTTAAGGGAATGTACCATTTAAATAACTCATATTTAATACCATTATTCTTAAAAAATAAATCTAAAATTCGATTTATGTCGTTTTTAAATGAATTGATTTTGAAAAGACCAAGAGAATACATTGATCGCAGATATTCAATTCAATGCCATTTTTTAAGTTAAAAGGAATCAATATTTGATCATTTATAAATACGCATGGAGTTTGATGCGGAAGGAGTGAATTAACGATAAAATTGATATTAAATAAATGGTCATTATATAAATTAATGCCACTAGTTGGTGGAATATAACTTAAAATGCAAACTATTTCAGAGATAAATTTCAGAGAGCGCTGAATGATACCGCAACACAAATTCGCTCGATGTAGTCAAAATTCCTTAGTAATTCAATTTGTTAGCTTCTGCGTGCAAATTTAATAGCAATTAAAACGCCACCGCCCCTGGTGACACCTGGACGTAAGACCCGATCTCTACGATAAACTTCAAAGTTGGGATCAAATAGTTCGGTCGACAAAAAATGAGAAGTTGACCATGTCTCAGTAAGAGCGATAAGGTCGAAATTATGTGTGGCAGTAGAGTAGCGTTGTGGAAGTAGAGAGCAAATCTAAGTTGTTGTTGTTTTTGTTGTTGATGTTGTTGTTGAACTAAAGAGTTTGATGATATTAACGAAGTAAAGTTAACAACAGTGGTGGTACCAACTGCAGTAGAATGATCTTTATAATTGATAGCATTATAAAGTGGAGAACCAGGATCACAATTTACTGAGTCCTCGGCTGAATGGGCAAATCTACGTTATTGTTGTTGTTGTTGAACTGTTGAGCAATTTACTGAATCCTCGGTTGAATAGGTGGAGGAATGTTCACAATGCCTTTGTTGAAGTTTTTTGACTTCGTAACAAATCAAGAGATTTTTAAGGAGAATCGCCAAATTGAATTGCCAAACGCTTTTTCAAAAAGTTGTGCAGGTACACCTAACTTAAAGTTAACAAATTTAAGATTTTCTAGGCTTACATCCTTTTTTGTAAGTCTCGTGCGTTTAAAAACTTCTGGCTCCACATTAAGAGCGTTCGAGATGTAGTTGCAAGCCGCCACTGGTTCCGTCTGCACATTGAATTTAGATAAGTAAATGTATTTAAAAATTTCCACTAATTTGAGAGTGTCACAGATAGGAGCAGTGCCGATAGGAGCTTGTTGTTTACCTTCTTCTTACTCACTGCAACCCCCTTATTAGAAATCTAGCTAATATCAGAATCAATTCGTTGAGCTAAAGAGCGCCTATTGGGTTTATTATTGCTCACCACATTCCCATTTGAGGTACCACCCACTACAGCTTGTGCAGCAGAAAAAGGTTTGTATGCATCAGTCAGCGTAGGAGAAGTAATCACATCAGCAAAAGATATGCGTTCAGTAAACTCATTTACAGCAGCAGAATTTCGCTCATCAGCAGTCGCTACAGTCGGCAGAATTAAAGTAGAAGATAACCCATTAGTAGTGGCTGGCTCATTAGGTTTCAAGGCAGACGAACTCATTGGTGTATGGCACAAATTAAAACCCGCAGAGGAAGGCTTAGCTGCTGGAGTTCGATTACTCCCGCTATCAATTTGAATCAAATCATTGACAGAAGGAGAAGAACCACTGATGCAATCTAATTAAGAGTGAATTGTTAATTTCAGCTCATGCACTTCACTCACCAAATTAAAGATTATGTTTCTGAAGTTGTCTAGAGCTAAGGAGCATGCGTCACACTCAGAGCAAAACAAGCATCTCGGGTCACTAATACAGGCTGTATTAGTCAGTGGCTAACCATTTTGTTCGACATTGCGGCTCATGTTGATGGTTTTGTTTATGTTGCACTTCGACAGCTCCGAACTCGGCTGAGAATTTACCAAAATTCATCTTGCCTGTGCTCTTGATGAATCATGTTAGCAGCGCTAGACAATAATGACGATGAAAGGTCAATGACCTCTATCATTCTCTTCGGATCAAATTCTGTGCTTGTTATCAAATTCTGTAGATGGAGACTGCCTAAGAGAGGCGCGTCGAGTCGAGTGGCACGCGACACAAATGTATTTTTTATTGATTTGCAACATAAAATCAATATCAACTCGATTAATGTTGACGCACACACAATGAAAATATTCATTGCAGTTCACGCACAGAATCTTTTCGTGGTCGCGTTCCACTTGCACGGTCACTTGCATACGCACTGCATTTTAAGAAGTCTTTAGTATTAGATAAATTATAAAATAAAAAATCAGATCGAGTGAGAGCGCAAAAAAAACCACGTCTAAGCACTTCGACCACTATGACAGAATGAGTTTAAAATCCGCTATGAGAAACAATATATTTATCAACGATACGATATACCGATTTTTCCCTGGTGAGCAAGGTGTCGGCGACGTCACTGGTTTTTGCATTGTATGAGCCCTCTAGTGGTGCTGAATATTTGTTTGTGTCTTCTATAAGCCTTCTAGTGATGTTAAGTTAATAGATTGTGTTTTAGATAACAACATTTAGCGGCACGGTGGTGGTGGTGGGTAGGAGGAGTATTGATATTATAATGAGATCAAAACACAAATGAATTTCAACATAAGCGCAAAGAAAAGATAAAGAAAAGGGGACAGTAAGAAAGTGGAAGAAGGTGCAAGACAGTTGAAATAACGTGATTCTATCAAAAAATACGCTAGACTTAACCTGACCTCAACCAACCTTGTTGATATAGGGAGCGCCCTCAGTAGCGGATCTAGAAATTTCCAGTAGGGGGCTACATTACCAGAATGAAATTAACCATATTTTTCCGTGAGCAGCTCATTTTTAGGAAAAGTTTATTTTATACCGAATATTGAAAAATAATAATAATAATAGTATTTTGTCAAAGTTAAACATCCCTATAGGAACAAACTAACTTGTTTTTAAAAACAACTAATTAAAAATCTAGTTTAAAATAAACCAGTATATGAACTACTTTGAATTATATTAAGGCGGCATCCACTTCAATATATGAAGTAACTAGCGTACCCCTCTGCACACTTCGTAGCGCAAACAACATAAGTAAAATAAGAAAAATTAAATATAATTGAATTTTTTTTATTGCAATGCTCTTTGATATACAACATTTTTCGTCTTCTTATTTTCCGTATAAATATATAAGACTGACGGTTTGCCGACACGTGAACAGGCAACATACAATTGTCCGTGTGAAAACACTGGATACTCCAAATTCACACCGCAAACTCCTAACGATTGGCCTTGAGCCTTGTTTATGGTGACTGCAAACGCGAGACGAATTGGAAATTGCAGTCGTTTAAATTCAAACGGCATATCAGACGGTATCATTGGAATGCGCGGAATTAATACGTCTTCACCTTTAAATTTTCCAGTCAGAATTGTAGCTTCAACCAAATTGTTCATTAATTTTTTGATAGCTGATCTCGTTCCGTTGCACAATTTCGGTTGATTAATATTTCGAAGCATAATTACAGTGACACCAACTTTTAACTGAAGATTATGCGGAGGAAATCCTGGTAGATCTAATGAATTCAGAAATTCAGTTGGATAATTAACCACATCTTCATCATTCGTAACGGTATCAACAGATTTGTATGAAATCAAATCACCAGGAATTTTAGATTGTATCTCAAAATTCAAAGAATGAACATCCTTATTTTTCGCTGCTAAAATGGCTCTTTCACTCAACCAAGCATGATTCTTATAGTGTTGTGCAATGTCCGGAAAAACACTTTCAATCAATTCTTCAGCTGATTGCATAAAATGACAAAAATCAGTTGGCAAAGTAATCAATCCTGATTCATCAACAGTCATTGAACCATTACCAATTTTTAGCAATTGCGCTGAAAACTTAGCAGCAGATGGATCGTTTTGCAATTCCACACGGACATTAGTTGTTAATTTCAATCTTTTGATATAACGCCATAAACAGGATGATTTTAAACATGCATTAATTTCGTCAGCTGCAGTTGATTTGGGAATGACAGGTAGTGTTTGCCTGAAATCACCAGCCAGCAACACCAATGCACCACCAAATAAATCAGTACATCCACGAATATCTCTCATTGTTCTGTCAAATGCTTCAACTGATTTCTTATGCGCCATAGTGCACTCATCCCACACAACAATATCACATGCCTGCAAAAGTTTAGCTGTTCCAGATGTTTTCGATATATTACACGTCGGATGTTCAATAACTTGAATATTCAAAGGCAATTTCAAAGCAGAATGTGCTGTCCGTCCACTGTCCAACAAAGTTGCAGCTATGCCAGAAGAAGCCAATGCCAATGCAATTTTATTCTCAGAACGTATGGTTGCCAAAATCAAAGAAATCAAAAATGTTTTTCCGGTACCACCAGGTACATCCAAAAAATAAAATCCACCGACTCCGCTATTGACAACTTGCATAATCGAATCATACGCCACTTTTTGTTCCAAATTTAATTTCGGACGATTATCTACAACGTACGCATTCAACAAAACACAATCGTACTGCAACTCACGTTGTAACTCCTGCTCGAATAAAGCATGCATTGGACGATTAGGTGATGGCATTCCCAATTGAACTAAAGCCTTATTTCCAATTGCCAAACATAAATCCTCAATCATAACTAATGCTTCATTGTAAATTTCTGGAGTAAAATCCATCACTGGATTATGATTAATTCGGCGCATTCGATTCAAAATATCTTCCGACAAAAAATCTTGATACTTTGTCCATAACTCCAACGGATTTGATGGAAAACACGTAGACAAAATTATTGCAAAATTATTGCAAATAAATAAATATTTGATGCGGATGAGCAACAACAGATGCATCAGCTAAAGTGTGATCCCAATGTGCATCATTTTCCAACAAATTCAATTTCTGACATGCTTCTCTGTACGTCACACATAATTCACTATCGACAGTTCTCAAATCACCAAACGATGTTGGCCCACGAACATTAACTAACAACAAACGCAAATAAAAGCACTCAGCATTATTCGGATGAACAGTGTATATTCGTCCCAAAGCATCACTCGAATACAAATTCATATGACCTGCCACACGATTTCCTTGTTTTCGTCGTTGAAATTCTTTCTTCGTTGCATTCCAAGTAAAATATGTTGGAACCTCAGCATACAACAACGTTTTGGCAAAATCATCAACTGCACACAACTTGAAAAAAGCTGTCAATGTTGTATCTGTAGGTGATGCAGCTCTTTCAGCAGCATTTGCAGCTGTAAAATAAACACGTTGGCCATTTTCTAAGTGTACCGCAAGGTGGACGACTGTTGGATACCTCTCATGAATATGAAATGCAAATATACGCCAAATGGCTTCATTGCTGCTAATATAACGCCCCATTTGAAACTGAGTTACTTCGTCGTTTCTGTTTGGATCTGACACTCCGAAAACTGCCATATCGCTTCCTATGTTGACATATTTGCAAATGTACTTAATTGACTTAACAGAATTGCAATACTCGACGTTGATATGTGCTTTGAAAACTTTCGACAACAGTGGTGAATATGGCACAATCCATCTGTTATCAACTTCAACGTCTTGATTCCGTACTTTGATAATCAAAGATCTACCATGATCCTCAGTGGATCTACGACGATACAAAGGATAACCATCTTCACCAGTTACTGTATCCGATACCAAAGCTCTTGGATATCGCTTCGTACATTTGCCTTCAGCCATACATGGTGAATTAACGTTGTATTCTCCACATGGTCCATGAATCATGTTTTGAGTAACAACTGCATATAATTCCGGATCACTCGCACAATCTGGTATTTCTGCTGAAATAACATGATCCACCTCGTCCGGAGTGATCTTATTCACCAGCCAAGTCAAAACATGAGCGTGAGGCAAACCACGCTTTTGCCATTCAATGGAATACATCCAACATTTCACCTCACCAAACACCCGACTTTTCACAATTAAATTCATCAATGCCTTCAACTTTTGATTGTATACACGGGCAGTAATATCATGCCGATCCATTGTTTTTTGCCCATCAAAAAGAAGGTCTTTCAACTCATCCCATTGAGGGTTACAGGTAAACGTGATGAAAAGATCGGGACCATAATGACGAACGTAACTCATTGCGTCTTGCGCATATTCGTGCATGTGTCTCGGGCTACCTTGATATGACGATGGTAATATGATCATTTTGCCAAGATTATCAACGTTTCCATCATTGTTTATAGCATCCCGCAAGTGAATGTACTCCTCTGAGCGCAATTTCCTCTGATTAAATCTAATGAAATTCAATCTCTCAGTCTCGATTTTTGCATACATGTCAACGACAAATTGGTGAAGAAGTCGACGGCAATATAACAAATAATTCACTTCACCCTGCCGAACCATGAGACGATATGAATAAAAATTCATTGCGCTTACTTTTTTTCTCGTTTCAACACCTAAAATCAAATTAAATTCAGTTAGAAGTTTTCACAAATAATTAAAAAAAATCGAACACACTAACCGGAAGAGGGATTTATCATCTTAATATTGAAATGATAACCATCTTCTCCGCGGCTAAATAACAGCGGATACTGCAAACCGTCATAACACCGATGAGTTTCTGATACTCGTTGAAGCTGCATATTGCGACGACGTAATATAATATCTCTCGAATTAAATTCATCTCCAATAATTACAACAGCCACTTCATCCATCGTTGGTGCATTAAACCTTCTAGCATGTTCACCAGGTGGCGTTTTATCAGCACGAATAACAATTGCATACTCGTCAGATGGCATTTGATCTAATGCTGTTTGAAATAATCGAACTAACTCATTTTCATCATGCAACATATTCTGCAACTGTTCAACAACATCATTCCTCAAAATTGATGAAATGTCACAACGACGATTGGTTTCAACAGTCGAGTTACCCACAAAGTATATTTGTAAAAATTGATAGCTTTGATCTGGGAGTGGTAACAAAGAACCAAGTCGATGGTAAACTTGGCCTTGAATCTGTTGAATACCAAAATTTTTGCAACCGTACATATTGTTATTATCAAAACAAACATGATATATGTCATTCACCGTAATTACCTTAAATGTCGGCATGAAATTATCTCTAATAATTTTAGTGACACCAAACGACGTCATTTGAAAACACGAATTGTACGTTTGTATGTTTGTTAAAAAATGCTTTGAACTCGGAGAAGTGCCAATAATCATTGAACGCAAAGGCTCTGGTGGTGGATTCAATTGAGGTAATTTCACTTGGCCACTTGCACAACATAATCCAGGATTTTCATGTTTAAATTTGAAAGCCTTGCAATAAACACACACAACAGACATTGTTCCAATTGAAACGACATCAAGAGACGCATAATTTAAATAAGCATCATAAGCAAATGCTGCACGTTCCAAAACAATTCTTGGGTTTCTCGATGCTCTCAAACGTCTCATTCCAGCTCTTACAGCTGCATTTACATTAGCACGCTGTGCATCGCTTTGCGCAGCTCTACTCGCCACAGATGACCTAGCAGTAGCTGTACGACGCCCAAGTTGGCTACGACGACGGGTCATTTCAATAGTTCACAGATTAAATTGTAATATATCTAAACAAATCCAAACTAAAAAATTAACTTTTCATTAATTTTTTCCACAACTAATCGTTTGTTATAGGACATGATTCAATCAAAGAATTACCAATTTTAAAAATATATCTCGTACAGCTCTGAACACAGCAAACGTTGTGATTCACACACAAAAAATCCAATAAAATGCTCAGAATGGTAAATGCCAAAAATGTAATAAATTTCAATTTATAATCGATGAAACAATATGCTAAAGTAAAATACAACACACTCTTAAATCAATTGAAATTTTAAATTCACTCGAAATCAAAACGTTGATAAATTTCCTACATACATTCACACACACGTACCGCAGCAACTATTGTTGTGCCTAAACGGCCAAAAATCCAATTTGAATGCTTAAAATGTTCACACCTATTAATAGCAAAAATCAAGCAGCAATTGTTGTGATTAAACATCCAAAAATCCAATAAAATTCTCAAAATGTAACAAACTCCATCCACCAGTTGAGATTCCACTCGAATAATATATCCACTTTTGTAAACAAACAACAGGTTGATACCAAATGAACTGTAATTCCAATGTGTTCCAATCAGACTATTGTCAAATCACTTTCCACGTTCCATTTACTGTAACTCTCACAAAATATAAACAGCTGACTTGATATCGATGTATGTTTACACTCTCAAAACTGATACACAATTCAACAACTTCAAAGCAAAATGAAACAAACAAAACCAAACGAATATTTATTGAAAACCAATTTAAATATTTTTTTTTATTTGAAAATTCAATTAAATTTCGTTCATTTGTCGTATGACCATTTTTTCCCTTTGTTATTGGTTGCGTGCTATTTTGATTGCTATTTCCAACAAAAATAGCGCGTATGTACACAATTTGAACTGCATAAAATTCATACATTTACTTTTCATATCAATTAAAATCAAATTTGCAAAAAAAAAAATTTCCAATAGGTCCAAAACCCTTCACTCAAACACATATAACTCGACCAAATCAAAACATTTTCAAACAATTTTTTTTTAAAACCATCTAGAGAACGTACCCTACAAAATGGTATCGGCAGATTTTTTTTTTACCCAGCCGAACTCTCAAACACTCGTCACAAACAGATTTGACAACATTTTTTTATATATATAGATAATACAAAAGTTTCGATTTTACTATATAAGTATTCCTTGCAGTAATATTTAAATCTTGAAACTGTATTTATTTCTTTAAGATGGGATGGTAGCTCGTTATATTTAACTCCGCCAATCTAATCTACGCGTTGTTTGGTTTTTCTCAAGTCTACATCTCGGGACCCATAGATTAGATTGGTTTCTCGTGTTGAAACTTCATTGAATTAGAGCAAAAGAAATGGTGTGGTGGCCGATATTGTGAACACATTTAAAAACAAATAAAAGCACCTGGTATTCATAGATTCCATAAACTGGTAAAATATTTTTAGCTACACTCGTATATAATAAGTTTGTTGGAAAAGTTATCGGTAAATTGTACACCATTTACAAAGCCTTATTCTGAAGATTTTGAAGTGATTTTAATGGATTATTATTTTTTTTATAAGCATACGAAATGGCCATGTAATTGAAATGCGACTGTATTAACGCTTGAAATATCATATTTTTAGCCCTCTCATCCAGTTTCCCTTTCAGTTTATATAGAATGCCTATAGCTGGAGCTATTTTCCTCTTCAACTCAACGATATGCAAATCCCATGATAAGCTACTCTGCAGAATAACTCCCAAGTATTTTACTGAATTAGTCGCCTCTATGAATTTTCCATCCATAAGAACACCAAACTCATGATTAAGGTTAGCTGAATGCGGCCGAAATCGAACCATTTTGGTCTTATCCGGGCTAAGCAATAAGCCATTTAACCTAGCAAATTCAAACAAAAGTGAAACATCCCTCTCAATCTGAGCCTTTAACACTATTTCATGCTTATACGGGTAAAAAAGACTTATATCATCGCAAACATATACAGCTGGCCGGTCAAGCCCAAGTTCCCCAAATCATTAAAATAAATTGAAAATAAAAGAGGTCCAAGCCCACTACCCTGTGGCACACCAAACTTAACAGAGCCCATGTAGCTTCTCGAGTCATTAATCTGGACGAACTGTTTCCGGTTTTTAAAGTAGTTCTTAAATAGCAACAATTCAGTGCTTTGAACCCCATAAAACTCAAATTTCCGCAACAATATCTCATGATCGACAAGATCAAATGCTTTCGTGAAGTCGAAAAATAAACCTGCTACACCACTGAATCCATCATCAAGGCCTTTACATATAAATCGCACAACATTTAACACCGCATCCTCAGTACCGCAACCCCTCCTAAGTCCAAATTGGAAATCGTACAGAAGATTTTTCGCTTTAAGGTAAAATAACAGTTTATCAAATATAATTTTCTCAAAAATGTTGTCAATAGAAGAAAGTAATGAAATTGGTCTGCATTTATCCACGGGTGAGACATTGCTCAGCTTCGGTATAGGTACGATCTTCTGAATCTTAAGAACATCAGGATACACGGACGAATTTACTATTTTGTAAAAAATCTCCCTTAGACTGGGTGCAATCTCATCAACACATTCTCTAATAAGCTTAGGAGAAATGTTGTCGCTGCCAGAACTCTTATTAGTTTTCATATTCATTATTGTATTTTTGATTTCCTGTATCTCAATATTATCAATCTTAAAGCGATGCCCCGACTGGGAGAGCGTGCGAAAAAAAAAAGTTAAATGTATCACCAGGTTCAACATCCATTTGACCTTTCAAATCGATAATGGAGGAAATAAAGTAAGTATTAAAAGTGTCTGCCTTTGTCTGATCGGAAGTCACTAGCTCACCATGAGAATCTCTAAGCTTTACTTTATCAGTCTTCGATTTACCCAGCGTCTTATTAATAAAATTCCACGATTTTTTTGAATCAGTCCCTATTTTCCGCAATCTTTTTTTATAGTAGGTACTCCTACAAACTTTAACTGCAAATCGAATAATTTTGCTTATTCTTTTCAGACTTTCATCAATACTTTGTTGTCCCTAGATCTACGTCTTCTTCTTAGTAATTTATCCTTCAGCAAAATTAGCCCCTGGAGGTTCTTGCCAATCCAAGGTTGCATCTCAAAACGAATATCCTTTCTATCCTTAGTTATAACTTGAGATTCATTATCAGCTCTTTCCAAGCAATGAATTACCTCACCAGTTAAATCAGCAGCAGAAAACGGAGAAAAATCAACCGGCAGCATTTCACGCACGATTGTCCTAGCTTTTAAAAAGTCACAATGAACTCTTTCCGTATCAAAATATTTTCGAACCAAAGCTGTTGTCCCAACCTTACAACAGAGAATATTATGGTCTGAGAGCGTGCATTCAATTGAATCGATAAAAAGCCGTCCTGGAACATTACTAAGAATATGATCAACCCATTTCCCACTATCTGGTCTTGTTATCAGGTTGTGAGCACTTTCACAATCATAGTTTTGAAACATTAAGCAATAATCAACAGAACTCGAACTTTGCAACAAATCGATATTCGCGTCCCCAACAGAGATCTGCAACGAGTCACGTTTTTGCGACTTATAGTGATTCATGCAAAACCGAGTTGTAGTGCGTGCACTTCAAACAAAAACCACCACTACTACTCGAAGCACTCTTGCTACAGAAAGAAAATCATAGTTCAATGTTTGATTCGTCAATCGAACGTCAAAGTCTACCAAATACTCTGCAACATCAAAGAACTTGTTATAAATCATACCGAAAACCCATAGCTCAAACAAAGAACTCATAGCTCAAGCTAAAGTCCCATAGTTCATTAGGAATGCGTGCGAATTTTTCCAGTCAAACGCAGTGGCTGTTTTTGAACTTACGCTCGCTGTTAGAAGAGAAGCAGGGTTACCATAGAATTTTTTATAACGAAATACATTTAATTGGATTTTAAGATGCAGTAAACACTTTTTTATAGAATTTCGCTGTGCGTTTCACGAAATGGTGTAAAAGTAAAATAACACACCTTGTATATAAAGGGAACTTCTCCAAAAGAAATAATAAAAATAAATTTCAATTTAATAAAGTTTGTTTATTTAAATTCAGCAAAATAATTATATAAGTAACTTCACGTATATTCACATAAAAAAAAGAAAATACATTATTTAAATATGATAAATCAGCAGTTCTGACTCAATTGATAAATCAGCAGAGTGTAGTGATTCAATTGTTAGTTATGTAAAAAAAAATTATTTTTTTAAATTTTTATAGTGAGAATTTAAAAATAATACACTGTCAACAGATTTTGGAGCAATTCTGTTGCGCTTTTTATAATAAAACAGAAGCGTTGACCTTCATTTCGTACCGTTATAGGAAGTGTTACCATCAATAGCATTAGAACAATAGTCAATAAGAGCATTTATCAAACTAAAATTCTTAATTTATACCAGAGCTGGTAACCCTGAAAAACACATCATTCCTTTGAAGTGCTTGTGCATGTTGTTCACAACATGTTGTACTTATTGAAATGAAGTTAAAATCATACCGACTACGTTCGACTGTGAGTCAGAGTATGACTCTTGAAGCATTGGATTTAAGTTGCGAGTTATGAATGCTTCAACATTTTTGATAAGTCTGAATATGAAGTAGAAGCCAAATTAATGCGTATATACTCGAGTCAACTATGTTTATAATGACTTGCTGCAGATCTCTGGTCCCCAACTACAATCAACGGACCATGAGCATGATTATTCAAAAGAACGTCGAACATATTAATGAAATCAAATGCATTACATTTTTGAGATCTATAAAAAGATCTCAACTTCATTGGCTTATTTTCAATTTTAAAGCTATTCAATTTTACGTTTTTAATTTCCACATAATTTTCGCTTCTACAAATTTCAACAGTATGTCGAATCTCTCGGATAATATACAACGAGGTACCACCTATCCATCATACCTACAACAGTGAATACTTTCAAATCCTGGTATTGAATATAATTGAGTTAATTCATTTTAAAACCAAGTTTCCTGAACTGCGATTATATCGGATAGTTTAGGAAAACTAGCAACTAAAGATTTAAACTTGTTAAATTTATCAATTGATGAGACACTTCTAATATTAATGCTCAGAATACTCAGAAACTTACAATGCAGTTCACTAATATATTTTTCAAATTTAGAAAATTTTTTAAAGCATTGATTTTTTATCATAAGTTAATTATAAAGAATTTTACGGGATTAAATTTCCAAAAAATTGATAATAAAATAAAAGTTCATAAAAGCAAAAATTTATTTGGAGATACATATACAGCACCATCTTCATCTTCGCATTGAACATCATTATCTCTGCTGCTTATCATAGACCTTCTCTCCCAATGTTTCTTTGTCGTTGCATAAGATAACATCTGGTCTACATCATCTGCGCATTTTACGATTTGTTGTCTGGAAATCTCACTTTTCTTGCAGAAAACTTTTCCATCTCTAGCATAAATAAATTTATAACCAATTGTTTTCAGTGTTTTAGCATGAGCCGACAGATTTAAAGTTTCTTTACTAAGAAAGTCATTTACATAGACTTTTTTCGTATCTTCCCTTTCCTTTAATTTCGTTTTGAAAGACATTATTTTCTCTTTATTCCTCCTCGAAGTAAATTTTTGAAGGAGGAGTTATTTTTATTTCCAAGAAAAAACGCATCATCAACATCAGTCTTCTCCAACTTGACTCCAATATCTTCAGAAAGCTTTATTACAGCATCAATTGGATTATCTTCTATATTATCTTCTCCGCAGACGAGAGCTGATACTTCCGTTACGAGTTTAACACAACGTTCTACTGCTTGTGAGTGGCAAGGGAATTTGAGGAACTCTACTATCTCTGGAACATTTAAATCAAATTCTTTCAAGTTCTCACTAGAAAATTTACTTAAATGCGGAGGGACATATATTTTATTTGTTTGCCAGTCAATCATTTCGGTGAAATCTTTGGCAGAAAAGTTAATGTTTGGTACTTCGAAAAGTGTAACTGGTGTTTCATCGGAGTCAACATTTAAATTTATTTGTGAAATTTGGCTTATTGCTAGCTCTCGAATATGCTGTCTTTCATTAGCAAGCATTGCAAGCAGTATGTTTTCCGAATGCGCAAAATAACCATTACGCTGGATAACGGGGTCTATGATATTTCGGACCGATGTGTCAAAATTCCTAGATTTGCTAATCATGCTCCACAAATGCAAACTTCCATGCTTACATGTAGGATTTTTTTTTTATTTTGAACCAAACTGGTGCATAAACTTTAATAACAAATTCTGCCATTGTTTACAGGTTTGAATTTGGTCTTTCCTGAGATACATTCAAAAGAAGAATTCCATTAGCGGTTGTTAGCCACCTTGAGTAAACGATTTTTCCAGGATTTCTATTAGCAAGGTTTGGTGCTAAGTTGTTGCTAGAAATAGCTGTAGTCATTTAGTACAAATATTTCTGATCTGTACTGATGTCAGAAAAGTTCATGATTGGTATCTCTGTAGCAATTGGTTTGAACTTCGCTACTGGAAAAACCTCACAAGTTAGAAGTTTTTTCCAATGGGACTAGAATATGCTTTAGGACCAACAGTTCTACCATCTACTTTTAGGAACAAATGTCGTAATGGGAGCTCATTGCAATGAAGAATGCATATAAACCATTGCAAAGGCTTGTGAAGTTCTAATTCTACCAATCTTATCACTCCCCCATTCTTCCGGTATTCACTGCAGTCCCATCACATCCGATCGCAACTAAATTGCTTATATTAAAGTTCTTTCTAGCAAGATAACCGCAAAGGTCAGTTTTTATCGAGTCCAATGTATTCTGAGCTTGGTTCAGAAACAATTACAATATGCTCTTCTACATCGGTTTGTTTTAAATTTTTCGCAGATCTTACTTAGGATATAGTTTGATCTTTTCTTCCATCGAAATAAATGCTGTGTAATCTAAAGCCTTGCGTTGGTTGGGAGCTTTGAGTATCAGCTCTAGCTGCTTTACGAGCCCTTCGAATCTTATGGCGATCGACGACCATGTTCGAGTTCTCAGAACTAACCAATCCTAAATCTTTTAAAGTTGAACTTACTACTATTGCAGCTGCTCGATCCGAAAATCTGTATCTATCGCAAGCAATCGCTACACTAAGAAATTTTGCATTATTATTACGGGATGAGGTGCTTGGATTTTTCATTTTCTATATTTGAAATAATGTGTCGCGATACAAAGTCGGAGTTTTGATAATCTGCGGGAGTAGATGATTGCAATACTAGTGCTCCATTTAAGTCTTCACATTCAGAATCTGTATCAGAATCGCAAATAATTGTACGAGTATCTGCTGACCCTGCTGCAGAAGTAAGGTTTCGGGCGTCTTGTTAGGTCAGCTATTTTCCTTTTTATTCGTTTTTGAAGATTATTTGTCGTAACAACGTCCACTGCTCCAATTACCATCTTTCTACATATTCTTTGATCCAACAGGAAAGGTCTTTCTAAGATCAGAACTTTCTTTATAGCATACACCGGCAATCAGAAAAATCAACGCACTTGCAAGAACATACATCGAAAAGTTTGTCATTGTACTTGGATGTAAAAGCCTTGCATTTTAATATAAAAACTTGTTGCTTATTTAAATATTTCTTAAGGGGTTACGTGACATTGGCAGTTTTTTGAAATCGATGAATCTTTGTTTTAATAATTTGTATTTTAGTAAATATTCTTAAGATTCTAAGAAAAAAATTTCATGGAGAAATTCTTACGGGTTCAAAAGTTACAGCCGGATTAGTAAGAGCGCATATTTAATTTTTGCGCTACCTACGTACGGCAGCTGGTATATTCTTATTTTACTTGCTACCTGACTTTTGGTGGTTGTTATTTCGTACCTACTTGAAGGGTGAAGCCCGAATTGCTAAACGATTGCAAAAAACTATAAGAAACAGCACAACATAAGATAACGAAGGCATACAGTACGAAGCAGGCATGGCAGATTGAAGGTAACCTTTATTTCTTTGTTCACAAACTTTGAACGCGTTTATCTCGAAACCATGTTTTTCGTACAAGTTGCGGCACTAGTGGGTTCATTTTTTGTCGAATTTTTGTATTTTTTTAAACTTGATTCGCTATCGTATGACACGAGCTTTTTTTTAAATTTTTTTTCGATTTTTTATGAATTTTTAAAGTCAATATTTTTTTCGAAAAAACACACTTTCAAATTTGGAACATCACCAAAAATTTAAAAAAAATGTAAAAAAAAGGTCGTGTCATACGATAACCAATTTTGTTAAGATTTAAAAAAGTAATTTTTTTTCCAGATCGGACAATTTTTACAACTCCCAGCGCTGCAACCACGAGGCCCCGTTTTTTTCTCTGCCGCCAGTTTGGAGCTCTATAAAACCATGTTGGAGTGAAAAATATATTTTTTTGAATTTTGTTTCTTGTAATTTGTTCAATTCTCTACAATTATAAAAAATTTTGGAAAAATGTTTGTTTTTGACTGAGTTATGAATTTTTAAAAAAAGGTCTGTTCTCTGCCGCGAATGTCATGTTCCACCTTAATACTTTGCATTTGCTCATTAGAAAACTGAATTAATTACGCGTATTTGGCATGTTGTGCGGTATGTGAGAATGTGTTAATTTATGGTAGTGAGCACTTTTTTTTATATAATACGAGTATATTTATTTTACTTATGTATTTACATTCATTAAGTTGGGCCTAAGCGCCTGAGAGGCATTTTAGAGGCAAGTGGCAATTTATATAATTCGTTTATTATAAAATAAATATGTGCTTTTAATATTACAATTAATGTTAGCATAAATAATTATTTAAGAAAAGATTGTGTTTGTTTTTAGCGATATTATAATACAAAAGTTTCGATTTTACTATATAAGTATTCCTTGCAGTAATATTTAAATCTTGAAACTGTATTTATTTCTTTAAGATGGGATGGTAGCTCGTTATATTTAACTCCGCCAATCTAATCTACGCGTTGTTTGGTTTTCTTAAGTCTACATCTCGGGACCCATAGATTAGATTGGTTTCTCGTGTTGAAACTTCATTGATTTATAGCAAAAGAAATGGTGTGGTGGCCGATATTGTGAACACATTTAAAAACAAATAAAAGCACCTGGTATTCATAGATTCCATAAACTGGTAAAATATTTTTAGCTACACTCGTATATAATAAGTTTGTTGGAAAAGTTATCGGTAAATTGTACACCATTTACAAAGCCTTATTCTGAAGACTTTGAAGTGATTTTAATGGATTATTATTTTTTTTATAAGCATACGAAATGGCCATGTAATTGAAATGCGACTGTATTAACGCTTGAAATATCATATTTTTAGCCCTCTCATCCAGTTTTCCTTTCAGTTTATATAGAATGCCTATAGCTGGAGCTATTTTCCTCTTCAACTCAACGATATGCAAATCCCATGATAAGCTACTCTGCAGAATAACTCCCAAGTATTTTACTGAATTAGTCGCCTCTATGAATTTTCCATCCATAAGAACACCAAACTCATGATTAAGGTTAGCTGAATGCGGCCGAAATCGAACCATTTTGGTCTTATCCGGGCTAAGCAATAAGCCATTTAACCTAGCAAATTCAAACAAAAGTGAAACATCCCTCTCAATCTGAGCCTTTAACACTATTTCATGCTTATACGGGTAAAAAAGACTTATATCATCGCAAACATATACAGCTGGCCGGTCAAGCCCAAGTTCCCCAAATCATTAAAATAAATTGAAAATAAAAGAGGTCCAAGCCCACTACCCTGTGGCACACCAAACTTAACAGAGCCCATGTAGCTTCTCGAGTCATTAATCTGGACGAACTGTTTCCGGTTTTTAAAGTAGTTCTTAAATAGCAACAATTCAGTGCTTTGAACCCCATAAAACTCGAATTTCCGCAACAATATCTCATGATCGACAAGATCAAATGCTTTCGTGAAGTCGAAAAATAAACCTGCTACACCACTGAATCCTTCATCAAGGCCTTTACAAATAAATCGCACAACATTTAACACCGCATCCTCAGTACCGCAACCCCTCCTAAGTCCAAATTGGAAATCGTACAGAAGATTTTTCGCTTCAAGGTAAAATAACAGTTTATCAAATATAATTTTCTCAAAAATGTTGTCAATAGAAGAAAGTAATGAAATTGGTCTGCATTTATCCACGGGTGAGACATTGCTCAGCTTCGGTATAGGTACGATCTTCTGAATCTTAAGAACATCAGGATACACGGACGAATTTACTATTTTGTAAAAAATCTCCCTTAGACTGGGTGCAATCTCATCAACACATTCTCTAATAAACTTAGGAGAAATGTTGTCGCTGCCAGAACTCTTATTAGTTTTCATATTCATTATTGTATTTTTGATTTCCTGTATCTCAATATTATCAATCTTAAAGCGATGCCCCGACTGGGAGAGCGTGCGAAAAAAAAAGTTAAATGTATCACCAGGTTCAACATCCATTTGACCTTTCAAATCGATAATGGAGGAAATAAAGTAAGTATTAAAAGTGTCTGCCTTTGTCTGATCGGAAGTCACTAGCTCACCATGAGAATCTCTAAGCTTTACTTTATCAGTCTTCGATTTACCCAGCGTCTTATTAATAAAATTCCACGATTTTTTTGAATCAGTCCCTATTTTCCGCAATCTCTTTTTATAGTAGGTACTCCTACAAACTTTAACTGCAAATCGAATAATTTTGCTTATTCTTTTCAGACTTTCATCAATACTTTGTTGTCCCTAGATCTACGTCTTCTTCTTAGTAATTTATCCTTCAGCAAAATTAGCCCCTGGAGGTTCTTGCCAATCCAAGGTTGCATCTCAAAACGAATATCCTTTCTATCCTTAGTTATAACTTGAGATTCATTATCAGCTCTTTCCAAGCAATGAATTACCTCACCAGTTAAATTAGCAGCAGAAAACGGAGAAAAATCAACCGGCAGCATTTCACGCACGATTGTCCTAGCTTTCTAAAAAGTCACAATGAACTCTTTCCGTATCAAAATATTTTCGAACCAAAGCTGTTGTCCCAACCTTACAACAGAGAATATTATGGTCTGAGAGCGTGCATTCAATTGAATCGATAAAAAGCCGTCCTGGAACATTACTAAGAATATGATCAACCCATTTCCCACTATCTGGTCTTGTTATCAGGTTGTGAGCACTTTCACAATCATAGTTTTGAAACATTAAGCAATAATCAACAGAACTCGAACTTTGCAACAAATCGATATTCGCGTCCCCAACTACAATCAACGGACCATGAGCATGATTATTCAAAAGAACGTCGAACATATTAATGAAATCAAATGCATTACATTTTTGAGATCTATAAAAAGAAATCAACTTCATTGGCTTATTTTCAATTTTAAAGCTATTCAATTTTACGTTTTTAATTTCCACATAATTTTCGCTTCTACAAATTTCAACAGTATGTCGAATCTCTCGGATAATATACAACGAGGTACCACCTATCCATCATACCTACAACAGTGAATACTTTCAAATCCTGGTATTGAATATAATTGAGTTAATTCATTTTAAAACCAAGTTTCCTGAACTGCGATTATATCGGATAGTTTAGGAAAACTAGCAACTAAAGATTTAAACTTGTTAAATTTATCAATTGATGAGACACTTCTAATATTAATGCTCAGAATACTCAGAAACTTACAATGCAGTTCACTAATATATTTTTCAAATTTAGAAAATTTATTAAAGCATTGATTTTTTATCATAAGTTAATTATAAAGAATTTTACGGGATTAAATTTCCAAAAAATTGATAATAAAATAAAAGTTCATAAAAGCAAAAATTTATTTGGAGATACATATACAGCACCATCTTCATCATTCGCATTATCTCTGCTGCTTATCATAGACCTTCTCTCCCAATGTTTCTTTGTCGTTGCATAAGATAACATCTGGTCTACATCATCTGCGCATTTTACGATTTGTTGTCTGGAAATCTCACTTTTCTTGCAGAAAACTTTTCCATCTCTAGCATAAATAAATTTATAACCAATTGTTTTCAGTGTTTTAGCATGAGCCGACAGATTTAAAGTTTCTTTACTAAGAAAGTCATTTACATAGACTTTTTTCGTATCTTCCCTTTCCTTTAATTTCGTTTTGAAAGACATTATTTTCTCTTTATTCCTCCTCGAAGTAAATTTTTGAAGGAGGAGTTATTTTTATTTCCAAGAAAAAACGCATCATCAACATCAGTCTTCTTCAACTTGACTCCAATATCTTCAGAAAGCTTTATTACAGCATCAATTGGATTGACCTCTTTATTTACTTTTAGATCACTGATAATACAATCGTTTCTTACGCGCTCATCATTCAGCATTTTCACAGACGTTTTTAGGGTTTTAGTCTCTCAAGTTTCTCAAGTTTTTTAAGTTCGGTTTTTATTGTTTTCAATTCTTTCTTTTTATCCGTAAAATAATAGTGTGAACATTCCCGCTAATGAAATAAATATGAATATTCAGTTACGATTGACACACAAAGGAAGTGTCGATAAATGCAGTCCGAAGTATTTAACACAACACGAACTTTTGGTTTTGTTTTGGATGTTGTTGTAATTTAGTTGCAGTAGATGAAAGCTTGCGTTGTTTGGCTGCAATCAGTACTTGTTGTGTTTGGAAAAAAAGAAAACAAATTAAAAAGTAGAGCTTTATTTTGAATTGCAATTTATAATTTTCCAATACAAAATCAAATGAAAAATTAAGTTCACCAATTCAAACTCGCATGTGCAAAGCTCATTCGTCAAGACGTGGGCAAGGGGTTCTGCTCTAATTTACACGATTAAGGACTTGAGTCGAAATGAGTCACGTAAGTAAATAAACTATTATATCAAATATTAGCTCCCAAATAAATTTCAATTTCAATTTATTAAGCAAAATACGTTAGCATATAAGAATAATATTTCTTTTGCATGAAGCACAAAAATGATGAATAACAATAAAATTATTAAGAGATATTACAACATTAAATTATTAATTTATAAAACTGAGATGAATGATTATACTTATTATTTAAGAAAGAATTAAGGTTAAAATAATATACAACAATTATAAGGAAAAATTAATTCATTGCAACTTTGAGATAAAAATTCAAAAATTTTTCAATTTAAAAATTAAATTTAAATTTAAATTTTTAAAAGATAAAAATAATCTGAAATTAAAAAAAAACATACCATAATTTAACAATATGCACATAATAAGGAAAAGAAGTAGTAGAAATCGAGAAAAGAATAGAACTATGAGAAATATTCGAAGATTAAACGCTTAAAGGCTCTTTGGTTGGAAGTGACCTTTATTTTATTTGGCAAAGAATTCCACAGTCTAATAGCGCTGACAAAAAATAGCCTGCTAGAATTTTTATAATAGTAGCTCGGAATCAAGAGGTTCATACTTCTATGCGGTCTACAGAACTGAAGTTTTTCATACAGGTAGTGAGGATAACGTGAGTAGATTACTTTGTGTAAAAATATGCAAATTCTTGCTTTAAGAAAACGAAATAGGCATCGTCCAAGTAGCTTAGTACGAAAGAACGAAACATGGCCGTACTTCCTCAAGGCATATACATAGCGGGAAGCGTTATTCAGAGCAACTAGCAACTTGAAAGAGGATTGCGAATCAAGATTGCAATAAACGACTTCCGAATAAGTGATAATTGTCATCAACGTCGTAAGACAAGTTTACGTCTCGTTTCAATGGGAACAAGTAGATCCCATTCCCAAAACATAGTAGATTTTGCTGACGCATTGATGTGATCCTCAGTACTCAAATTTTAATATTCTAGTTTTTCAGATTACATAAACAAAAATAATACTGAACTATAAAACATTAATTGGTTCTAACAAAAGATTGAAATTCTCAAATTAAAAATGGAATCCTAAGACAAAATTCGATTGAGCTGAAACTTTACAGAAATACTTTTTAACCCCTTTCACAACTATTGAGAACTAGTCGTTTTCAAAATTAATGTTTTTTTTTTTGTTTTTCGTTAGCTCAACGCTCCACCTTAATGTATAAGTTTTTTTATTTATTTTTTAATTTTTTTTATTTTTATTCATTTACCAAGCGTGCCTAAAACAAACAACTTTTATTTGTCGTTTTGTTTGACACCACGCTAATTGTCCAATGCCCGTCCCAGTTTTCCGGTAGCATGACATCAACAAATAGTGAGAAACTCCATTCTCAGTGTAAATGTTCTGTGATTTTTACATCCAAAGCTATGCGATATAAAAAATATGGCTTATATGAGTGCAGCCACACCCACTTGTCCAGTGCTTGTCCAAATCTCTATAAGAATGACATCACCAAGTGGTAACTCTATTCTGAGTTTCAATGTTCTGTTATTTTTAATTCCAATGCTATTTGATATCAAAAATTTGTCTTATATGGGCGGTCTTATTGGGACCCCCCGTCCCAATGCCAGTCCAAGTTTTCTATTAGAAAGACATGACCAAGTGGTAACACCATTCAGAGTTTCAATGTTCTGTGCTTTTTACTTAATGGATCCAATCTCAACCATATAATTTTTTCGTCGATAATAAAATATTTATTTTTTGAACTCTAGCTTCAATCTTCAGAAAAGAGAAAATTTTAATCAGAGTCAAATTATCAAATAAACCTTTTTTTATCGCATAGCTATCAATTTCACGGTCCAAATTGATTGCGATTTGAATTTTACTTAATTTACAAATTTCTTTCCATTTATCTTTAATATTAGATTAAGTAGTCTTAAGTTTATTTTTTAAGATTCTCAAGTCAATTCAATTGTGCCGGAAGGAAGCACAGCTAAATTCATATATAAAAAAATACCTTGTATTTATTTCAATAAAAAAATATATATTTGTAATCTTATCGATTTAAGAAGCCTCAATAAATGAAACTTGAACTTAATTTACAAATTATTTTTTAAGCATAGTCGAATTATGGATTTTAAAACTGATATAATGCTAGGTCCATGGAAAAAAAATTTACTCAATTCTATGTCAAATAGCAATACCATAGTGTAAATAATTACTAAGCTAAAGTAAGAAACTAAGGTAAATAATTAGTAAAGAGTTTCTTGCAGTATTTGTATAACAGCACCCTCTGGCTTTCGAGATAGTGCCAAAATACTTGACGTACTCGAAGATTTAAATACTGATTTGTATCCAAATAGAGAGAGCAGTTTTGGAGTTTCTCACGATTTCTTAAGAGATTTGTACTACGGCACCCTCTGGTGTTCGAGTAGATCAGAATAAATAAATTTAAAATACTCACCGTACCCGAAAACTCCCGTATACAAATGTTCATGCTATTTGAATGAGTGGTTTGGGATTTTTCAAGGTTTTTATTTTTAACAAAATAGATAAGTCATCAACAGTCACCGTACCCGAAAACCCCTGTATACAAAATTTCATGCAAATTGGATGAGCAATTTCGAAAAAAATTTCCTGTAACTCGATCGCAGCGCCACCTACCGGGTCCAATAAAATAGACAGATTTCACACTTGAATGTGAAATATAAACTATTTTCACCTGCCACTATTTTCGTATACTAAAATATATAAATACGCTCGCAGCTTTTCTTTCGTTTGCCAGGTTTGTTCGTGCTTCTAATGACAGCTCTTGGTGTGCAGGCGTTGTCAAGCGCATTGAAATAAAGTTTAACATGTCCAGAAAACTCGGCCTTCCTTTGGAGTTTTCCGCATATTTTGAAAATATTTGTACTACTTTTGGGATCCTCCCTGTGAGGATACCCGTAGGTCCTTAGTCTTGGTCTAAACCTCCTAATTTGGATGGATACGGTTTCTGGCCGGCCGTATCCTGTTATAATGGGTGGCTACAGGCGATACACCTGAGCCGAGTTTCTAGTGGGCACCTGGCACTTCATACCAGTTACCCAACGTCGAGTCATTTAATCAAGTTAACTGCTGGTATAAATTAAGGTTTTCGAAATAAAAACACTTGATTTAATTGGCACTATGTGCCAGTGTAATAACTTTATTAGATGCTCTTCTTAGACTAACTTAAACAACTCCAAATAAACTTATTATATCTTCCTATACTTGTCGCTTCAGCTGCGCTTTTGTCGTTGATATTGTTGTTGGACTTTTAGCTGCACCTTAGTGGTTGTTGCTATTGTTCTTGTATTGCCTGCACTGCTATTGTTGTTGTTGTTGTTGTACCGGTTGAATCTGCTGTTGCAGCGCTGCCGTTATTTTTGGCTTGCTGCTGTTATATTTTGTTGGCTCAGCATTTGGCTTATGTGGGAATGGAATATGCGGCAAAATTGACAAATTGTCACGTACCATCCTCGTATTACAACTGGAGCGGATACGTGTGTTAACTTCTCCCCCCGTTAAGAGGAGCCGTCCCCGGTTTCTTTTAAAACTCTTTCTAAGGCTATGACGTTGTTAATCTTCTTGCGACGTTTTGTGATTAACAAAACTATAACAATGATTACGACTGTTACTATCGAAGAAATGAAAATTAGTAGCCATTGCGTAGATTGTTGATGGATTAGTTCTTTCAGGCTGGCAATATGGCCAATGTTTTTTATATTAACTTCATGCAAGTACGGAAGTGATAACAGCGTAACATGTTCCGTGATATTGACAAATTTAACTGATGCGGGTTGAGGGTGTGAATGACTGATTTTCTTCCAATTCGTAAAAGTTGTACCGTTTATGGTTATTTCACTTTCGAAAGTTACAAGAAGGGTTCCATGCATCAAGATTGCTGAGTTATTTCCTTCCTGTATCTCAGCTGTCTGATCATTCACAATTACTAGTCCATCATCGATCTCTTCAACTGGTGTTATATGGTACGCCGAAGTGGTCTTGCAGGTTGCGAAATTATTGTTCAGTAATTGTCGCACGCAGGAGTTTCCTTTTAGAGGTTGGCAGAATGTGATTGTGGCTGCATCTCTGCAATTTCCGAGAGGTTCATGTAATATTTTGCAGTTGGCAACGGTATTTGTCTCTAACATTAGGATCTTATGTTTACTTATTACAGGCAATATCTTAATTTTACTACATATTTCTTCAATTTTTGGATACTTGATTACGAAATGGATACTATTGCTATCTTGGAATATTTTCTGTTTTGAAATACTTAAAATATCACTTATACTAATATTTGCAAAGTGTTCCGCGATTAACAAATTTTGTATTTCAGTACTATCTAGTATAATAGGATTTATTACATTAACTTTTCCAAGAATGACCGAATAGATGGTATCCTCAATACTCGTTATTATGGCCTTGTTTCTGGCTATAGCTAGTTCGAATAGGTGTCCGGTATCTATTTCTTTTTTTATTGTAACATTGAGAAGCTTGTTTACCGTCTTTGTTAATTGGTTAATTCTAATCTGCATTTCGGTATTTATAAGGACCTGTCTTTCATTAGCCTCTATTAAAGCTTCCTCCTTAGTGGCCACCTGATTAAAATCATCGAAATCTGGGGTGCCAGCAATGTATTTTAGTGCCGTTCCCAAAAAATTGATGCTTCGCGATTGTCGATGGTGGATTCTGAGCGCGCTAAGTAGGTTAAAGATCTGATCCACATCTGCTTTAAGTAATTTTCTCATGTGCGACTGTGGGAAGTGGTCGAGTAAGTTTTCGGTATCATGGGCTATGGTTTCATAATCGGTCAGGTTTGTTCTATGCAGTAGGAACCCGTAGCTATTGTAAACAGCCACTGCTCCATCGGTTATCGGAATGTAGTGTGAATCGGTGTAATTCAAAAATTTGGCTCGTTTCGCTTGAGCGATTGCCAGTATAAAAAGCCTGAAAATACAAGAATATTACCTTATATTACTTTTATGGACCTCTTTACCCTCAATCAATAAAGTAGTTCCTAAGTCTTTTTCAACTACTTTTTCGATATAGAGCTTTGTAAATTTGTTCCCTATTCTTCTATTCGTTTTAACATAAACCTTTTCCCCTGGTTCGAACTGTCTAGTTTTTTTCCCAGAATTGAGTCTCTGCAATTCTGCGTGTTGCGCTTTAGCTATTCTTGATTCGATTTCTTTTCGCAGAGCTTCGGGCATAGAATGGACAATATCTATCGGTCGTTTATTTGTGGTAGAATGAATTGTCCTGTTGTATTTCGCAGTGGCGAGTAGAATTAAGTCAATCGTGTCGTTTATACCTTGTGTTAATTTTGTACATCTGGCTATTTCTGAAAGCGTACTGTGGAATCGCTCAACCTGTCCGTTCGTAGTGCTATGATGTGGAGGTGTTGTAAATATGTTTATCCCAAAATGGTCTCTTACTAGCGAGCTAATTGTATGTGAATGGAAAGATTTTTCATTATCACAGACAATTGTCTTGGTGTCTTTGAAAAAATTTAAAATTTGTAGTATGGGTTCTTTAATGTCAACTATTGATCTGGAATTTATTGCCGAAACTATGGCAAATTTTGAGAATTTATCAACACAAGTTAGGAAGTGTTGATTGTCAGTAGAGTAGATGTCGATGTGCAAAATTTCACCAGGCCTTTGAGGTAAGGGTGTTTTGCCAATCTCCGGGTTCGGAGGGTGACGCTGATACTTTGCCTCCCTACAGATTCTACAATTTGAAGTTATTTCTTTTAGGCTCTTACGCATGTCAGGGAAATAGTAATCGTCCAGAACTTGTTTAAGGTTTTCTTGCACCGAACGATGGGCTCTATTGTGCTCCGCTTGCAAGATTTCCCTTTGGTCATTTTTATTAAAGATGTCTGTCACCTGCTTTGCTGCACGTAGGAATTTAACAGCAGGGAACATTGAGATAACTTTATCCTGAATCTTGGCCAAGGTAGGTAGGTCACACAATACTCCGTTGACTACGTTGGGATTGACGCATGACCTAAAAGTCTTCAGAAGATTATCTATATTGGAAAAAACAATACGATGTCTAACTTGGGATTTGAAAAGTATTTTTGACGTAGTTGTTTCAGTATTTCCTTCTTCTAGGATAAGCTGATTTCTGAAACAGTTTATGGGATTCTCAACAGTGGGAATTGTTTTTGTCAGTGACTCCTCACTGTGGACCGTGTTTGATGAATTGCTAGAGTTTCCTAAAGCATTGATATGTTGCCTCGACAAGGCGTCGGCTACAACGTTCGCCCTACCAGGTTTATAAAAGAATTTGGGTGAAAATTCCTCAACAAACGCTCTCCACCTTTTCAACTTTGAGTTAGGATTTTTATCTGATATAGCGAACGTGAGAGGCTGATGGTCAGTAAAAATACTCAACTGCTTAACACCATAAAGATAATTTCTGAGCTTTTGTAAAGCCCAAACTATTGCGAGCAGTTCACGTTCATTAGTTGCGTAATTCTCTTCAGTCGAAGAGAGAGTCCTGGAAATCATGGTTATAGGCCGTCCCTCTTGAGAGAGAACTGCTCCTAAAGCATGTGACGATGCATCTGTGGTTAGTTCGAATGGCTTTTCGTAATCAGGATAAAGTAGAAGTACGTCCTCTGACGCCAGTATTTCCTTTATTTTGCTAAAGGCTTTTTGTGCTTCTTGATCGAAATCTATCCGAACGTTTTTTGATTGGTTAGCACCAATATTTCCATTTTCGCCTCGCAAGTATCTTGTTAGCGGTTTAGCAATTAACGCATAGTCCCTGATAAATCGTCTGTAGTAACCAGACAATCCAAGAAATGATCTTAAGCCTCGGAGTGTCTTAGGAACCTCGTAATTAATGATATCCTTTACTTTGTCCGGACAGGTTTTCAGCCCGTTCTTGGAAACAACGAAGCCAAGGAATTCCACCTCTTCTTTGAAGAATTTTGTTTTTTCTAGTGAAATCCTCATGTTAGCTTCAAAAAGTTTCTTCAAGACACGCCTTATATCCTTCGTATGTTGTTCATAGCTAGAGGAGAATATAATTACGTCATCTATGTAAACGTGACAACTTTTGCCTATCTCGTCCCTAAGAATGTCGTCAATTGCTCGCTGAAAAATGCTTGGAGCATTTTTCAATCCAAATGGAAGTCTACAGAACTCGTACTTGCCGTTATTGACAGAAAAAGCTGTCTTTTCTCTGTCACGCTCAGCGAGATTTATCTGGTGGAAGCCAGACTTGAGATCTAGAGTAGTAAAGTAGGAAGATTTCCCTAAATTTGAGAGAATAACCGAGGTGTCCGGAATCGGGTACCTGTCGCTTGTTGTTTTTTCATTGAGTTTCCTAAAGTCAATGACCAAACGCATTTTACGCTCTCCTGTCTCAGTGGTTCCTTTCTTGCCTACGACCCATATTGGATTGTTATACGGAGAGCGAGAAGGCCTAATGATACCGTCTCGTAGTAGTTCGGAAATTTCCTTATTCACAAACTCGGATGCGGCTATTGGGTAAGGATAGGACTTGGAGTAAACTGGTTGGTCATCGTTTGTTCGGATTGTCGCTACGATATTGGTATTATAGGGCAAGGCTTCATTTGGATCTGCAAAAACTCCTGCCTGTTCTTTGATAATGAGAGAGACTTGTTTTTTGTGATTTGGGTTTGATAAAATATTGTTCACCTCGCGGCAAAAAAAATACAAGAGGGCTTCCCGTTTATTATTGTAGCAAATCATTCCTTTTTTCATATCAAGAGTCGCACCAATTTCCTTGAGAAAATCGAAACCGATAATGCCATCGAATGTTTGGAGTGACGGAAGAATAAAAAACTGAGCGTTTGTGTCGAAAATATTCATGGTGCACTTTCTTTGGATTTTTTCGGTACCGTGAATTGATTTAACTAGGAATGGATTTTCAATATGCTTGACACCTTTGAGGGTTTCTAAATTTGTAATGTAATTCTTTGCGGCACCCGTATCTATTAAGAATTTTAATTTCCTCCCTGCCAGTGTTCTGGTGACGTAGGGCAGGAGGGATCCTGTTCTAAAAAATTAATCTCGTCCGTTGCCTCAATCTCCTCGTCCTCTGGGATATCGCCGTCGTCGTCTCCATCTTCGTCCTCGTAATCCCCGGGGAAGTAGAGGTTTTTGGCAACATAAAACCCGGGTGTGTCCCGGTCATCGCGTCCGCGCTGCCTCAAATGGTTCACACGTTGTAGCTTATTGGCTGGCAATCTATCGCTCTCAATAGGTCTTTTCGCTGGTCGGATAGCTTGAGGATTAGGGCTTAGGAAGGGATTCCTGTTGAAGTTTGGCGCAGTGTTGCGGAACAGTCCCTCTGGCTTATTGTGCCTAAAGCGGGATGACGTTGGGTCTGTGTCCATAGGCACTGGTCGAGGATACGCGTTCGTTACTCTTCGATAGTGGGGTGAATTATGAGGGCCATAATTATTAAGTTTTGTGAAAGTACCCACTTGGTTTCGATTTGGGCTTATAAATGCCTGTGCGAAAAGGGATCGTGCATGGTTTGATTCAAGCTCTTGGGCAAGAGCTAGAGCTGTTGGCATGTCTGTCGGTCTGGAGGAGAAAAGAATGTCACAGAGGGGTTTGTTAAGTCCCGAGATGAACACTCGAAGGGCGTCTTGTCGGTACTTATTATTAAGGGAGTTTATTAGTTCCGTATTACCGTAATGTGTCATAATATTTTTGTTTACTATTAATGACAGTTTCCGTTCCACGTCGTCGTAGAACTGGGAGATTGTGCGTTGCCCTTGCCTTAAGGTAGACATTTCCTGCTCTACCAGGTAGATGGGCCTCTTGTCGGCGTAAGTGAAGTCTAGACGAGCGATTATGGCGTGAAAATTTAAAATGGTATTGAAGGATGACAAAACCATATTTGCCGAGCCCACCACCTTATTTCTCAAAATGGCAACCGCCTGGTAGTGCTTGGAACTACCGTCAAATTCCTCAAAAAGTTTATACGCAGCATGGGCAGCCTGCCTCCATGATACGTAGGTGGCTCTATCGCCACCGAACTCCGGTAGTGATTTTATAAGATCGAGTGATTCCTCACATCTGACGGTCGGGTCAATTGTTACTGGTTCGTATTGCGTAACGGTGGTCGGTGTTTCTAGGGTTTTTAATCTAGCGGTCAACTCGTCGACGGAACCCTGGAATTCTCGTCTTGTTTGTTCCGTTGCAGCCCTTATTGCGGCATTAACGATGGCTTGAAGAGCTTGAGGATCCATCTCAATCGTTACAACTTTCTTTATTACTAACTATTTGTTATCTTTATTTTCAGATTCTAGGTTTTCTTCAACAGTTAATTGACTGAGATTTAGTAAAAGTACAAGGGTTTTTTCTTCAAAAAAAACTTTTTAATTAATTTAAAATTTTTCTAATTAATTCAAAGACATACAAAACATCTGGAAGAACTCAATTCTTAAGTAAACATTCACTTACATATAAAATATTCTACTCATCATTTCTTAAAATCTCGATTGCTTCGGTGGGTGCAACAAATACGGGATATTCTCTGCAGCTGCGGCAGTAATTGACTCCTTCGTGAATTAACGAACGTTTTTCCTTTCTCGTTTCAGGTAGGTACTGGAAGGTTTTTTCCAATTCAGTTCTTTTCAGAAAAATTTTAGATATTTTTCACTTGTTTTTTCCAGTATTGAAAAATTAAGATTTTTTCACTTCAGTTTTATTTTTCAGAAGATTTTAGATTTTTTTACTTCAGTTTTTTAGTATAGAAAAATTTAGATTTTTTCACTTCAGTTTTATTTTTCATTAGATTTTAGAATTTTTTACTTCAATTTTTTCAGTATAGAAAAATTTAGATTTTTTCACTTCAGTTTTTTCAAAAAAAAAAAAATTTAGATTTTTCCACTTCAGTTCGTTTTTCAGGAGATTTTGGATTTTTTCCACTTCAGTTTTTTCAATATAAAAAATTTTACGTTGTTTTTTTCCAATTTAGAAAATTTTTACGCTGTTTTTTTCAATATAGAAAATTTTTAACGCTGTTTTTTTTTCAATATAGAAAATTTTTAACGCGAGTTCGAGCTCACTGGCCACTTTCAATTTTCCTTTTTATAAAGAATTTTTTTAGTGGCCCCACGTTGGGCGCCAATTAAGGTTTTCGAAATAAAAACACTTGATTTAATTGGCACTATGTGCCAGTGTAATAACTTTATTAGATGCTCTTCTTAGACTAACTTAAACAACTCCAAATAAACTTATTATATCTTCCTATACTTGTCGCTTCAGCTGCGCTTTTGTCGTTGATATTGTTGTTGGACTTTTAGCTGCACCTTAGTGGTTGTTGCTATTGTTCTTGTATTGCCTGCACTGCTATTGTTGTTGTTGTTGTTGTACCGGTTGAATCTGCTGTTGCAGCGCTGCCGTTATTTTTGGCTTGCTGCTGTTATATTTTGTTGGCTCAGCATTTGGCTTATGTGGGAATGGAATATGCGGCAAAATTGACAAATTGTCACGTACCATCCTCGTATTACAACTGGAGCGGATACGTGTGTTAACTTATACTCACCAACCATTGCCTGATCTTGGATCTCTAGTTTGCGTCGGTCGTCAGAGCTAGAATCAAACTAGAAAACTCACTGCATTGAAAACTCACGATTTTATTTAGTACGCTCGTCGATTGACTATCAACTGACTGTTTATTTAGTAGAGACCAGATATTTATAACCTATCTGGGCTTGCTTCTTCTTTTTATTTTTGTTACATGCTTAAGTCTAGCTTATCTATTAATTTGCTATGCTTAGTACTTTTTTGATTTCGCAATATTTGCAATGTTTTAGTTTTAAACCATTCCCTCATAACTTGGCCGAGATTAAAATTACCCGGAACAATCTTATATTTAACATATGCAAAATGCTCGTATTGCATTTTGCTTATCATACTTTTGATTTCCCAAAGGCGGAACTCTTTTGTTTCAATTATTGTCCAATTATTAATTGCAGCAAAATATACTATAACATAAATGCATGCAATTACAACAATAAAATAATATTAATTTAAAATGCTGTCAATGCATTTTGTTCCCGGTTCAGAAGGTGTCAGCTTATTTCTCACGACATTGGCAACAACAACATGCTAGCGGTATTGCTTGTTATTTAAGCTGATCGCTTGTTATCGTTTACCGTTTATGGCACGCGTCATAGCTTAAACGGTTTTGTGCATTATTGCTGATACTGCATTTTTATGCAGTTGCACTTAGACTTGACATTGGCCTTGAATTCAGAAACTCAAGGTTGTTGTATGACACAAAAAGTAGTGCCTACAAGTATGCATTGGTTTAATTGGTGATTGATTCACAACATTCCTCCGCCCTTCGGAAAACGAAAAAATTATTGTCAAAAACCTAACAATAATTTTTTCGTTGCTTAGCTGTTCATTTTTTGTTTATTTTTCCGTATTTTATGTTCCTCCAAATATTACAAAGAAATTATTTTTATATGTTTTTTTTCGATAAAATTCTAATTACCATGTTTTTCCATCTGTGTAAAACATTTATATTGTTATAAAATATTAGATTTATTTTTACCTTGTAAGCTTTGTCACGATACTTGGAATTCATTTTGGCGATAATTTGATGTGTATCTTTTTTTTATTTTTATTAAACATTGAACTAATTTCTGCAACAATTGATTTTACTTTTGTTTTTTTTATAATCATGTAACTCTTCCTTTATTTATTCTATTACAACTTTATATTTATTCATTAATTGATTTTAGTTTTTTATTTAATTTCTATAGCTAACCTGGTAATCCCTGGTACTTGGGGGGGCGGGGTTGGGATGGTGGTTGTTTACTTTTATTTAATGTTGCACTTCCCTCTATTTCCCGCGTTGTCCATCGGTGCGCCGGGGGGAGTGTCACGACGTGTTTTTCTGGTTGTAATTGTGGTTTATTTTGTTTTGAAGTGTGTGTGTTGTAGTGATACGTGGATGCTTTGCGTCTTGAGCTTTACTTATGTTGTCTTCTTTTTTGCCAGTTCATCAATTCTTGATTAATTTCCTCAATCACTGCTTTTCACATAGTTTTTCGTTGCATAAATTTCGATCACTTTGAATGGTTGGTTTAGATTTTTAAAAATTTATTTTAGAATTTTGCTTTATTTTTCTTTAGGGTTAGGTTCCTTTCATTATATTATCTTCTAGGTTTTGTTCCTGTTATTAAAGTTTTGACACTTTTGGTTTACTAGGTTGTTTTAGTAAAGGGTTTTGTACCTTCGGTATAAGAAAAAATTTAATATTTTTGCTTAAGTTTCAGAAAGGTCTTGATTTCCTTCTTTCATTCTTTTCAGCTAAACTTGCTATGTTTCTCATTTCTCTGCTACCTATTCTCTCTCGGATAGTTCCTTTATCTGGTCCAACGGTGTCATCTTTAGGTTGCAACCCCACTCTTCCTCGTGTGTGACATGCTCTAATCTAGTTAAACCTAACCAATTATTTCTAAAGTATAATTCTTATTACGGAAACTTTTCACCGTCCTTAACAATTATGTCTATTTTTACTTTATTATTCATCGATTTTTACAATTACTTCTTTTCTGTATTCATTATTTTTCTATTGTTTGAGAAGTTTATTTTCTCATTCCACATTTAAATAAGAATGCATACCGTAGAACTCTTCTAGCATAATTTTGTTTTCTTTCACTTCTTGGAGCTTAGAATCTTTAGTCTTAAGTATTTGATTTTTTCACAACATTTTCTGTTTAAATTTTTCTACCTATTTTAATTTAGTTTTTCTTTAAATCTTTTAAGGCCTTATAGTTCATTTTGTTATTTTATGTTCTTTATTCATTTAATTTTTCTCTTAACTTTTTAAATTAAATCTTAAATTTCTCAGAAACTGAGTTTCTTTTTTACCTTTTAATGCTTCATTGCATTTTCCCAATTTTGAATTCAACAATTTTACGCGTAAGCACAATTAATTCTTTTTAATATTAAAATAAAAATTTTATAATTATTATTTTTCTCAAAATTAAATAAACAATAGTTTAATCTCTCTTTCGCTCTATTTCAATGTATTTATATTTTATATGCGAATTTTTTCCCCTTATTTTAACAGGTATATCTTTCTTAAATTGTAATGTAATTAATGTATTATTGTAAGTAATGAGATCGTATGTGTGTGTTTGTTGGTTTTTTTTCATATTACGTTGGAAATGAACAAACATTGTTCATTGTTCCATGCTGATTCTAACATCTACCATGCTGCGTTTTTTTTGTTACGTAAAACGCATCTTTTTAGTTTTTCAAAATGAAACGACTTAGATATGGACGTCGTATCTTACTTTTAGAGTACATTTGATTCTAATTTATTTAAAACTTACCGATATTTATTTATTTTTCCTTATTCTGATATTAATTTTCGTATGTTTTTATTTTAATTTAAGTTTTCCGGTAATTTGTTTTACTTTAACATTGAAAATCAATTTTTGATCTCTTTTTTCAATTTCCCTTCGAATTAAATTTATTTTCGTTCAATTATTTGCATTTATTTTCAATTATTTTCAATTTCTTTAACACTCCCTTTTTCCCTATATTTTCTTTTTCCTCTGAATGAACTATTTCATTAACTCTATTTCTATTCTTATTCTTAATTTTCTTAAAAAAAAATATTTTTTTTTTATGTAAGCACAATTTAAAATTGGCTTTGAAATAAATTTTTTTAATGATATCTTTTCATTCTTTATTAAAAAAAAATCTTTTTTTTTTCTCTTGTAATTTATATTTTTTTTTTTTTGAATTTTCCATATTATGGAAATTTTATTTATCTAGCACTTGTTCTCCACATAATTTCCTAATTTCTCGATCTGTTCTTGTCCGGCAAGCATTACCGTTTCTTTATGTCCTTCTAAAACTTCTAAAATTTTTTCTGAATTTTCTTTATTTTCCTTTTCATTTTTCTTGTCCTTTGTGTTGGACCTTGTTTTAATTATGCCTATACCATTACCCTGTTGCGGTGTTTTTGTTTTTTGAAGCGAAGCTTTTTACTCCTCGTTCTGTGATTTGCTTGGAGTGAAATCTGAAAAATTTTCGACAGATTTTTTCTTGGAAATTTGATGGTTTCTTTGTTTCTAGTGCTTATTACAACAAGAAAATTTAATATTTTAATATTAAATACTAAAAATATTTGTTGGCCCGCCCGTGGGCTTCGAACCCGTGTCCTCTTCAATTAGAATCCAGTACACTATCCACCAGGCCACAAAGACTTGTTGGAAACAGTTGTTAATTCAATGTTATTTATAACAGAAGCTATGCTGCAGTAGATCGTCAACATCTATCAATAGATAGAGGAATGTAAATTTGCTATGCTACAACTATCAAAAATTTGCCTTTATTTGCCACAAGGTGTCTCCAGCATCGGTGTGTTTGTATTGTGAATGCGTTTGTGGTGCTGTTGGTACGAAGAAAATTAGCAATGCCCACAAGTGCGTTGACAAGTGCGTTTTTAAGTGTCAAAAAAATAGATGATATCAATAAATATGAAATTAACAAACGCATGCACGACTCAGTGCAGCCAAGTTCACAACCATGTGTGGAGAGTTAAAATGGAGAGTCGTTGGCATTACATGCCCGTATATGTAATTGGCGTGGAAATTTGACATTCAACAATAAAAAAATAAGCAGTAAATGTTTTCTGTATATATCTTATTTATTTTATGTTATATTAAATTTTTTAATTTATAAGTTAATTTATTAAAAAGAAAAAATGATTAAGCTATCAAATCTATGTAACTGCGAAAAAGATTCGCTTCTCTCGTGTGTCCAACGACGCACCTGTGTTTTTTAATCTCTCTTTCATTTCTTTTTATTTCATTATCCCATAATTTTTCCTTCACTAAATTTTTTTATTTACCGTTATTCTTTCTCTTACTTGTTTTTTCTTCACAATTTCTCTCTTCATTCAAATATATTTCATTATTTTTCTTTCTTTTACTTTTACTCATTATTATTATTTCTTTTACTTTTTCTTTCTCCATCATTAATTTTTCTTTCATTAACTCATTTGTCTTTCTTACACTTTACCTTATTGCAACATTTGTCTAATTTATTTGATCTCGTCATTATTCTTCTTTTCTTTTATTTTATATCATCATTTATGTTACTTTAATCTATTTTCATTTCGTCAGAATTTTTCCCCATATTACTAGTTTAGTTTGCATTGTAGATTTATTTATTTTATCTATCTTCGCTTTTCCGATAATCATTTATTTTCTTACTTGCTATAAAGCAATTTGAGTAAAAAGTCTTTGCTTTTTTTCTAATTAAAATTTCGGTTGTGACTGCACTTCTAATACCTACCACATCATATGGCCCTATCCATATCGGTGAAAATTTGTTTTTCCTACACTGATTTTTCATAAGTACCTTATCCCCGATTTTAAACTTTACTGGATTCAAGGTACTCATATTGCTTTTTAGAGGCTTCTTTCGAACATTCCTGATTCTGTCTTACTAACTCATCTGCCCTTTGGATCTGGTACTTTAATACCTTTGAGGGATCCTCGGCATTATATACTGGCCCACACTTGCGTTTCAAGTTTGTCGGCATTTCGGAATCAAACCCGTACAATGTTCGAAAAGGCGTCTGCTTTGTTGATACATGTACTGTGTTGTTAAGTACTTGTTATGTACACTTGCCAACCATTGATCCCAGTTTGACCCATCTTCTTTCGCGAAACTCCGCAAATATGCCGCTGAAGGTCTATGGCTCCTCTCTCGTGAACCATTTGCTTGCGGATGGTATGGTGTAATGTGCAATTTCTTTATGCCTAACATTTTACATACGTCCGAGAAAAGATGCGAAATAAAGTTTAACCCATTGTCGGTTAATAACACTCTTGGCACATTGTGATGAGTCACAATCTCATTGAAAAATTCTTTCGCCACGGTGCTCGCTTCCACATCTGGTATTGCGACACAAACCATGTATTTTGGAAAATCGTCCTGGAATGTTTATATATATTTATTACCGGATATTGCCTCTGGCAGAATACCCACTATGCCTATATAAACTTTATCAAATGGTCGTGTTGGTGTATCTGTCAAAACCATTGGCATTTTTGTTAATCTAGAACTCTTGTTTTCTTGACATTTTTGCAGTTCTCTACATATTCTTTTATTTGCCTCTGCATCCCTTTCCACCAGTATTCTTTTCTTATCCTGGACACCGTTTTTAAGGCTCCTTGATGGCCTCCTGCGGCGGCCGTGGCGTAGTGGGTAAAGTGTGTGACTCTTACGCCAGAGAACCCAGGTTCGAATCCTCCATCTAACACAGAAAATTTTTTCAATTGAACTCATTTTTCTGTTCGGCCTTCATCTCTCTGCAGACAATGGCAAGCCTCAGAGAGTAAAAACTGCCATGAAAAGCTTCTTGAGAACATAAGCCGTTCGGAGTCGGCATAAAACATGTATGTCCAGTTCTCGATCATTTGTGTTGAAACATTTCACGACACACACAATACAATTGATCATAAGAAGCTCGGTCAAAGTCCTTTCAGGGGCTGAAATGGCCATTTCGTTTTTTTTTTTTTATGGCGTCCTAACGGCGAATCGTGAAAATCTTTCAACATTTTTTTTATCTCTTTTGGGTCTGGTATAATTTTTCCTTTCTCTTCTAATGTTCCTTACCTTTCTCTATCTACTGGGTGGTTAAATTTTAAGGGCCGATGTTGAATGTGAACCACACCTAAACGTCAAGTTTTTTTTGCATTTCATTTGACATTTCTCAATTTCAGACTATTTCAATTTAAACCATGGAAATATACACAAGCGAGCTACGCGTTAAAGTTATTCATTCTTATTATGAAAATGGGCGTTTATCGATGGGCGTATTTAATCGTCCAAATGTGCGTACAATCGGAAAAATCGTGCATAAATTTGAGCAAACCGGGTCTGTAGGAGATGTGAAAACACCAATGCATGCTCGTACAGCTCGTACTGCACAAAATATTGCTGCTGTTCGCGGTAGTGTGGCTGAAGAGCCGTTAGGCAGTTTCCTCAATTTACAATTTTACTCAATTCTATGTCAAATAGCAATACCATAGAATAAATAATTACTAAGGTAAATAAGGTAAATAATTGTATAACAGCGCCCTCTGGCTTACGAAATAGTGCCAAAATACTTGACGTACTCGAAGATTTAAATACTGATTTGCAACCAAATAGAAAGAGCAGTTTTGGAGTTTCTCACGATTTCTTAAGAGATTTGTACTACGGCACCCTCTGGTGTTCGAGTAGATCAGAATAAATAAATTTAAAATACTCACCGTACCCGAAAACTCCCGTATACAAATGTTCATGCTATTTGAATGAGTGGTTTGGAATTTTTCAAGGTTTTTTAAAAAAAGAATTTATTACAGCGCCCTCTGGTCTTTTCAAAGGAACAAAATAGATAAGTCATCAACAGTCACCGTACCCGAAAACCCCTGTATACAAAATTTCATGCAAATTGGATGAGCAATTTCGAAAAAAATTTCCTGTAACTCGATCGCAGCGCCACCTACCGGGTCCATTAAAATAGACAGATTTCACACTTGAATGTGAAATATAAACTATTTTCACCTGCCACTATCTGTGTATACTAAAATATATAAATACGCTCGCAGCTTTTCTTTCGTTTGCCAGGTTTGATCGTGCTTCGAATGACAGCTCTTGGTGTGCACGCGTTGTCAAGAGCATTGAAATAAAGTTTAACATGTCCAGAAAACTCGGCCTTCCTTTGGAGTTTTCCGCATATTTTGAAAATATTTGTACTTCTTTTGGGATCCTCCCTGTGAGGATACCCGTAGGTCCTTAGTCTTGGTCTAAACCTCCTAATTTGGATGGATACGGTTTCTGGCCGGCCGTATCCTGTTATAATGGGTGGCTACAGGTGATACACCTGAGCCGAGTTTCTAGTGGGCACCTGGCACTTGAAACCAGTTACCCAACGTCGAGTCATTTAATCAAGTTAACAGCTGGAATACTCACCAACCATTGCCTGATCTAGGATCTTCAGTTTGCGTCGGTCGTCAGAGCTAGAATCAAACTAGAAAACTCACTGCAATGAAAACTCACGATTTTATTTAGTACGCTCGTCGATTGACTATCAACTGACTGTTTATTTAGCAGAGACCAGATATTTATAACCTATCTGGGCTTGCTTCTTCTTTTTATTTTTGTTACATGCTTAAGTCTAGCTTATCTATTAATTTACTATGCTTAATACTTTTTTGATTTCGCAATATTTGCAATGTTTTAGTTTTAAACCATTCCCTCATAACTTGGCCGAGATTAAAATTACATTTTGCTTATCATACTTTTGATTTCCCAAAGGCGGAACTCTTTTGTTTCAATTATTGTCCAATTATTAATTGCAGCAAAATATACTATAACATAAATGCATGCAATTACAACAATAAAATAATATTAATTTAAAATGCTGTCAATGCATTTTGTTCCCGGTTCAGAAGGTGTCAGCTTATTTCTCACGACATTGGAAACAACAACATGCTAGCGGTATTGCTTGTTATTTAAGCTGATCGCTTGTTATCGTTTACCGTTTATGGCACGCGAGTCACGTCCCAGCCACAACAGCAGGTAGAAATACGACCTGCATTCCTCAAACTGTGGGAAAATGCTAACAAAGCAGAACACAGTGCAGAAACTGAATTTTAAATAAACAAATAAAAATGCACTAACACATTGTAAACAAATAAATATGTACACCTGTATCTATATCTTTATCTTTATTTTCTTTTTGTTCTCTTTATTTCTTCTGTTTTGACTTAATGAAAGAATATTTGAAAATAATAAAAGTTTAGTTCTGAAGTTTAACTCAAAGAAAACGGTGTTTCATTTTAATCGGTTGATCAACTTTTAAGTTGATTACATTTCTGGCGCAGTCGGCAGGATTCCTCTCTAAAGAGTTGGGATCTTAAAAATTGAAACATCATAAATTAGTATTCACCGAAATTTTTGTGTTTAGTGAAGAACAGTAAATAACACAGTGCAACAGAAAATTTTTTGAAAAAGAAGTGAAAAATTATTAAAGATAAAGAAAAAAAAAAAAAAAAAAAAAATATATATATATATATATAATAGACAAAAAAAATATATATATATCGAAGTAAAGAACAATTATCTATGAGTTTTGAGAAAAATAAATATCGAGTCAGGAACGCTGATATCAGTGACAGTGACGAGGACATGGCGTCCCAAGCAGAAATGAGTATTTTATTAAAATCAGTTCAGCAACAACAAGCGGAAATATCCCAAATAAGGGAGCAAATAAGTCAAACCCAAGCATTGGTTCAGCAAGCAGCTCAGTTGGAACAGTTGAACCAACAACAACAGCAAGTTACCGGCCAGCAACCATCAACAAGCCTAAATAGGTTTCAGCTCAATTCGGAACAAATATTGAATCACTTCCGACGCCTAAAACCGTTTAATGGTGAGGAAGATTTAACTTTGATGGAATTCATCAAAGCAGTGGAAGACGCAGCAGCATTAAGCAGAAATGAGGAACTATTACGGTATGCATTCCAGATAGTTTTGAACGAAAAAATTCAAGGAACTGCAAAAAGATGCATACAACGTCTAGGAGACAACTTGAGTTGGGAAGCAGCTGTGATGGAGCTCAAGCTACATTTCAGACCCCAAAAGGATTACGTCGAACTAATTAATGAATGCCGAAATAGTAAGGTAGTAAATTTAAGAGAATTATTTGAGATGACGAGAGAAATAAATTACCAACTAAATGAATTATATAATTTTGAAAATAATGAAGAAAAACCAATAAATTATACACCTGAAAATAATGATAGGTATCTTGTAGGAATCGTTATGGAAAAGATGGATAATCTTGTTCGCGGTAATGTGCAAAAAAATTGCACCTTAATTGAAATGTATAATAGATTTGCGTACCTTAAACTTCTTGATGACGAAAGAGCGGTCGATATCGCTCATCGCAAAGTTACAAACTCTTTTAAAAACAGGTATAGGGAAGACATAAGACATAAGATAAATAACCCTTTTCGTCAAAATACTGATCTTTATAGAAATAGTAGCTCTAGTAGCAAAAACATTAATCATAATATGGCACAACAAAGCAGTGCTTGCATTCAGAATTCTAGTAGAACTTTTAATAATAATAGATTTCCAAATAATAATTATAATAGATACCAAAGTAACAACAATTATAATAACAATCGATACTCAAATAGCTATAATAGCAACCGATATCCAGATAATAATAATCATAGTAACCGATACCCAAATAATAATAATTATAATCAGAACACAAATAATTATAACAACAATTGGTATCCGGATAGTAATAATTATAATAATCGATACCCGAATAATAGTAACAATCGTTATTCAAATAATAATAATTATAATCGATACCCAAACTATAACAATAATTTTGCTAGTCGTTATTCAAACAACAATAATAACTCTGCAAACAGTCATAACCAAAATTACGACAGCAATAATGTTGTCCCAATGGAAGTTGAAAATTTAGAACAACGTGTTCAAAATTTTCACATAGTGCCTCCAATAGCAAACTGCCCTTAGTAACTCTTACCATAGATAACCAAAGGTTTAAATGCTTGATAGATACAGGCTCCGAAACAAGCATAATTAAACCACAACTCTTTAAAAATTATACGGAAAAGGAACTGGTAAATCCACTGTTTTATGCAACAATTAACGGTACCAACTCTATAAATAAGGAAATTATAACACCATTTCCCAGAGAATTTCTAAAGAAGGGAACTATAGCATGGAAAGTTATTGCGCTGAATGGTAGAAAATATGACGCTATAATTGGTCAAAATTTGTTAGCGGCAATCAAGGCCATCGTAAATGTAGGAAAAAGGCAGCTTGAAATAGATCAGACAATAATTCTTTTCGAAGATGATTCTCCGTATGAAATAAATGAAATAACAAACTTAGAATTTAGTGAGGGATCAGTAATGGATAAATTAAACCTAGAACACCTTAATTCAGAGGAAGGAAGGATGTTGAAAAAATTATTAAAGGAATATTGGGATATTTTTTATAAAGAAGGAGATAATCTTAGGTTTACTCATGAAATCCAGCATGAAATAATAACAACAAGTAACAGTGCTATTTATTCAAAAATGTATCGATACCCCCAAACACACGAAAAAGAGATAGAGAAACAAATTAACGAAATGCTTAAACAGGGAATTATTAAAGAAAGCAACTCGCCATATAATTCGCCCCTTTGGATCGTTCCAAAGAAGCCTGATAAATCTGGCCAAAAACAATGGCGAATAGTAATAGATTACCGAAGGCTCAACGATGTAACTATTAGTGACAAATTCCCAATCCCTAATATAGGAAATATATTGGACAAATTGGGAAAGGCACAATATTTAACGACGCTAGATTTAGCGAAAGGTTTTCACCAAATCTTGGTAAAAAATGAAGACCGGGTGAAAACAGCGTTCTCAACTCCGTTTGGACATTATGAATATGTCAGAATGCCTTTCGGACTAAAGAACGCCCCATCAACATTTCAACGGTTGATGAACTCTATTCTCAGGGACTACATAAATAAAATTTGTGTAGTCTACCTTGATGATATACTAATATTTAGTACGTCTTTAGAAGAACACATACTGAGCATTCAAAAAATTTTAAACAGATTAAAAGAAGCAAAGCTTAAAATTCAGGTTGATAAATGTAGTTTCCTTCTTAAGGAAACCGAATATCTTGGCCATATTTTAACGCCTGAAGGTGTTAAGCCGAACCAAGCAAAGGTACAAGTAATTCAAAATCTGAAACTACCAACCACTCAAAAACAGATTAAATCTTTTTTGGGAATAACCGGCTTTTATAGAAAATTTATTAGAGATTATGCAAAAATAGCACATCCGTTAACAAAATATTTAAAGAAAAATGCACGAATAAATGCAAACGATCCCAGTTTCATCACAGCTTTTGATAAATTGAAAGAACTAATAACAAATCATCCAATACTTAGATACCCTGATTTTAGCAGAAAATTCAAATTAATTACAGATGCCAGCAATTTTGCAATTGGTGCAGTGTTAATGCAAGACAAACACCCCATATCTTACGCCTCCAGGACATTAAATGTACATCAACAAAACTATTCAACTATTGAAAAAGAGCTCTTGGCTATTGTCTGGGGAGTAAGGTATTTTAGACCATATTTGTTTGGAAAGGAATTTGAACTGCAGACTGATCATCAGCCAATAAAATGGCTTCATGCAAAGTACTGTGGTAAAGACATAAACCCGCGGTTGCAAAGATGGATTGTACAGTTAGGCGAATATAACATAAAAGTAGACTTTATCAAAGGGAAAGATAATAAAATTGCAGATTTCTTAAGTAGAATAAATGTTGAAAGTAGGGAAATAAATTTAGTAAATTATATATCTAATAATAATTGTTCAGAAGATGCCAATAATTTGAGCTCATGTCAAAATATAAATAACATAGAGGAGTTAAGTAAACAAGGAGACTCAATGAGTGTCCAGACTGACCATTCTCAAGAAGAAAATCTTGAGGAACATTTTCCAACCTTAGATACGGTAGTTAACAGATTTAAATTTCAAATTATACTTGTAGAAAACAAGGAGGTGGATTTCGAAGTTTCATTGAAAAACATACGAGTCTATATAGATAAAAATGACTTAAATGGTGGTAATGTTAGTGATATCGTAAGACGGCATTTAAAAACTGGTAAGATAGCAATTTTTTCTAATCTTAACGACCATGAATATAACCAATTAGAGCAACTTCTTATTGAAATATTTCCTGACAGAACGACTTATAAATTCGTAAAATGCAGCTATTTTGCAAAAGATATGGAAGATGAGGAGCAGCTCAGAAAACAAATTGCACTTTATCATAAAAATGAAGTAGGTCATTCAGGGATTGTACCGACTTATGAGGGAATGAAGAAAATAATATATCACCCTGATTTAAAAACAGAGATACATAAAATAATAAATAATTGTGAAATTTGCACCTCAGCAAAGTATGATAGGAATCCGATCAAAAATAAATTTCACCTAACTGAAACACCATTAACGATTGACGAAATAGTTCATGTTGATGTTTATGGTAATAGCAAGCATTCCTTTATAAATTTTATAGATAAGTTTTCAAAGTTCGCCACCAGTTTCCATTTGGAAGATAGAAACAGTTTGACAATAGTAGAAAAATTAAAACAGTTCATTTCTATTAGAGGAAAAATAAAAAAGTTTATATTCGACAACGAATTCAAATCAAAAAACGTTGAAAAATTTTGTAAAAAAGAGAACATTCAATATCACATTACTAGACCTAATAGTCACACTGGTAATGCTGACGTAGAAAGACTTAACAGTACAATAACAGAAAAAATCAGAGCTCTAAACTTAGAAGATAAACAGCCAATAAAATTACAAATTTTAAGCGCAATCAGTTTTTATAATAGCTCATACCATTCTACAATTAAATGCACCCCTTCAGATGTTCAAAACCAAAGAGTAGACCATAGCAAAATTAAACAACGTATCGAAGACAGTAAACAACGTAATATTAATAAAAAAATAAATATCGTGAAGACTATACAGAGACAAGAACAACGGGGTTTATTAAAAATTACAAATCACTCCGTCATAAAGAAGAACCAAAATTTAGAAAATATAAATTAGAAAATATTCATACTTCTAATATAAAACGACCGTTAAAATTTTCAGATTCTACTTGTGATACTAATTCTAATATCTCTGATGACGCAAACCCAGACGCTGTTACAAGTTAGCCCCATTCATGAGGACTCGGGATATATTGAGGTAAAGCTTAAGGAAGTGGAAGTAGTCCAGCAAGTTAATACAATAATTCATATTATTAATCCCAACGAAATCAACGATATCCTTGATAAAATTAATACTAATATAGAAAATCTCGATATCGCTAATAAGAACTTATTAATATCAGAAATAAATATAATAAAGGAAAAAATTAAAACAATAACACCGATTCCAAAAAGAGGAAAAAGAGGTTTAATCAATGCAGTCGGATCAGCATACAAATGGCTATTTGGAATGATGGACAATGACGATAGAGACGAAATAATAGAACATTTAGGGATCATAAACAAAAACAATCACAATGCCATCGCAACGCTTAATGAGCAAATTACTATTAACTCTTATTTTAACAACTCGTTTACAAAACTAAAGGAAGCAATAGAAGACGACAGAACGAAAATAACGGAAGCATTTAAAGAAATTAGGACAAAAAACAACGAAATAATAAAACGATTATTATACATGGACCAACTAACCAAACTTAGGAATTTAGAGTATAAAATAGACCAAATACAGGACAATATTGTTTCAGCGAAACAAAATATGATCCACCCTAGTATTTAGACGAGCAATGAAATTGAAAAGTTCAATATAGATTTTTATAAACTTAAACTATTGAAGGTTGGAGTAATGAATTACAAAGACGACTCATTAATTATAGCTATTCAAATTCCGAAATCATATATTACTTTAGATCTTAAGCTGGTCACACCTCTCCCAAATAAACAGTATCTAGAGATAGAACAAGAAGATCAATATATTATACAATTTAATAATCAATTTTTATTATACGAAGAAAATATTATTCTTAAACATTTAAAAAAAAGTAAAAACTGTATTTGGAAAGATGAATGTACCTTTAGATACAATAATAAAACAGAGATAAGAGAACTTGATGAAGATACATTGTTAATAAAAAATGCTTTAGAAGAAAGAATTATTCAAAATTGTGATGATAGAAATATAACAATATCAAAAAACTACTTAATTATTTACAATAACTGTGAAATAAAAATAAGAAATGAATCATTTTACAATAACAAAGAAATAATACATGAGAAATATTTTTATCCAAACAGTAAAGAAATTAATAATACAAAAACTGTATCCATACCATTTAAGAACATTGTAAGCCAACACTTTTCTAATATTAAGCAAATCGAAGAATTAAAATTTCACAAGAATATTTCATATGGAATAAATTTAACTCTTTTAATTATTGTTGTTGTAGTTGTCATAATTTTATTCAGTTTCAAAAAATCTAATGTAAAAGTTGTAAATAAACATAAAATTGTAAAAAACACGATTCAGGAGAATCTTGAATTAAAGGGGGAAGGAGTCACGTCCCAGCCACAACAGCAGGTAGAAATACGACCTGCATTCCTCAAACTGTGGGAAAATGCTAACAAAGCAGAAGCCAGTGCAGAAACTGAATTTTAAATAAACAAATAAAAATGCACTAACACATTGTAAACAAATAAATATGTACACCTGTATCTATATCTTTATCTTTATTTTCTTTTTGTTCTCTTTATTTCTTCTGTTTTGACTTAATGAAAGAATATTTGAAAATAATAAAAGTTTAGTTCTGAAGTTTAACTCAAAGAAAACGGTGTTTCATTTTAATCGGTTGATCAACTTTTAAGTTGATTACATTTCTCGCGTCATAGCTTAAACGGTTTTGTGCATTATTGCTGATACTGCATTTTTATGCAGTTGCACTTAGACTTGACATTGGCCTTGAATTCAGAAACTCAAGGTTGTTGTATGACACAAAAGGTAGTGCCTACAAGTATGCATTGGTTTAATTGGTGATTGATTCACAACATTCCTCCGCCCTTCGGAAAACGAAAAAATTATTATCAAAAACCTAACAATAATTTTTCCGTTGCTTAGCTGTTAATTCTTTGTTTATTTTCCGTATTTTATGTTCCTCCAAATATTACAAAGAAATTATTTTTATTTGTTTTTTTTTCGATAAAATTCTAATTACCATGTTTTTCCATCTGTGTAAAACATTTATATTGTTATAAAATATTAGATTTATTTTTACCTTGTAAGCTTTGTCACGATACTTGGAATTCATTTTGGCGATAATTTGATGTGTATCTTTTTTTTATTTTTATTAAACATTGAACTAATTTCTGCAACAATTGATTTTACTTTTGTTTTTTTCATAATCATGTAACTCTTCCTTTATTTATTCTATTACAACTTTATATTTATTCATTAATTGATTTAATTTTTTTATTTAATTTCTATAGCTAACCTGGTAATCCCTGGTACTTGGGGGGGAGGGGTTGGGATGGTGGTTGTTTACTTTTATTTAATTTTGCACTTCTCTCTATTTCCCGCGTTGTCCATCGGTGCGCCGGGGGAGTGTCACGACGTGTTTTTCTTGTTGTAATTGTGGTTTATTTTGTTTTGAAGTGTGTGTGTTGTAGTGATACGTGGATGCTTTGCGTCTTGAGCTTTACTTATGTTGTCTTCTTTTTTGCCAGTTCATCAATTCTTGATTAATTTCCTCAATCACTGCTTTTCAAATAGTTTTTCGTTGCATAAATTTCGATCACTTTGAATGGTTGGTTTAGATTTTTAAAAATTTATTTTAGAATTTTGCTTTATTGTTCTTTAGGGTTAGGTTCCTTTCATTGTATTATCTTCTAGGTTTTGTTCTTGTTATTAAAGTTTTGACACTTTTGGTTTACTAGGTTGTTTTAGTAAAGGGTTTTGTACCTTCGGTATAAGAAAAAATTTAATATTTTTGCTTAAGTTTCAGAAAGGTCTTGATTTCTTTCATTAAATTATTTTGTAGGCGTGGTTTTTTTTAAATTTTTGACATTTCTTAGTTTATCAAGCTGCTTTATTGCATTATTAAACGTTGGTTTAAAGTTTTCATTCATTTTACTTTTGTTTTTTTTTCTCTTTATTTGATAATTCTCCATCTGTTTCCGCGGACGATACCACCTTGATGCTCTGACATTTTCCTAATAGATGTCATCGCAGTTTTTTCACGCGAATGATGCAGCCTTCTTGCATTTTTTCACGCGGATACTGCCGCATCAGCATCACACACATCTTTTCAGCTAAACTTGCTATGTTTCTCATTTCTCTGCTACCTATTCTCTCTCGGATAATTCCTTTATCTGGTCCAACGGTGTCATCTTCAGGTTGCAACCCCACTCTTCCTCGTGTGTGACATGCTCTTATCTAGTTAAACCTAACCAATTATTTCTAAAGTATAATTCTTATTACAGAAACTTTTCACCGTCCTTAACAATTATGTCTATTTTTACTTTATTATTCAGCGATTTTTACAATTACTTCTTTTCTGTATTCATTATTTTTCTATTGTTTGAGAAGTTTATTTTCTCATTCCACATTTAAAGAATGCATACCGTAGAACTCTTCTAGCATAATTTTGTTTTCTTTCACTTCTTGGAGCTTAGAATCTTTAGTCTTAAGTATTTGATTTTTTCACAACATTTTCTGTTTAAATTTTTCTACCTATTTTAATTTAGTTTTTCTTTAAATCTCTATAGGCCTTATAGTTCATTTTGTTATTTTATGTTCTTTATTAATTTAATTTTTCTCTTAACATTTTAAATTAAATCTTAAATTTCTCATAAACTTTTTTACCTTTTAATGCTTCATTGCATTTTCCCAATTTTGAATTCAACAATTTTATGCCTAAGCACAATTAATTCTTTTTAATATTAAAAAAAAAATTTTATAATTAGTATTTTTCTCAAAATTAAATAAACAATAGTTTAATCTCTCTTTCGCTCTATTTCAATGTATTTATATTTTATATGCGAATTTTTCCCCCTTATTTTAACAGGTATATCTTTCTTATGTAATGTAATTAATGTATTAATGTAAGTAATGAGATCGTATGTGTGTGTTTGTTGTTTTTTTTTTCATATTACGTTGGAAATGAACAAACATTGTTCACTGTTCCATGCTGATTCTAACATCTAAAATGCTGCGTTTTTTATTACGTAAAACGCATCTTTTTAGTTTTTCAAAATGAAACGACTTAGATATGGACGTCGTATCTTACTTTAAGAGTACATTTGATTCTAATTTATTTAAAACTTACCGATATTTATTTATTTTTCCTTATTCTGATATTAATTTTCGTATGTTTTTATTTTAATTTAAGTTTTCCGGTAATTTGTTTTACTTTAACCTTGAAAATAAAAATTTGATCTCTTTTTTTCAATTTCCCTTCGAATTAAATTTATTTTCGTTCAATTATTTGCATTTCTTTTCAATTATTTTCAATTTCTTTAACACTCCCTTTTTTCCAATATTTTCTTTTTCCTCTGAATGAACTATTTCATTAACTCTATTTCTATTCTTATTCTTAATTTTCTTAAAAAAAAATATATTTTTTCTATGTAAGCACAATTTAATATTGGCTTTGAAATAATTTTTTTTTAAATTGATATCTTTTCATTTAATTTGTAATTTATATTTTCTTTTTCTTGAATTTTCCATATTATTGAAATTTTATTTATCTAGCACTTGTTCTCCACATAATTTCCTAATTTCTCGATCTGTTCTTGTCCGGCAAGCATTACCGTTTCTTTGTTATGTCCTTCTAAAACTTCTAAAATTTTTTCTGAATTTTCTTTATTTTCCTTTTCATTTTTCTTGTCCTTTGTGTTGGACCTTGTTTTAATTATGCCTATACCATTACCCTGTTGCGGTGTTTTTGTTTTTTGAAGCGAAGCTTTTTACTCCTCGTTCTGTGATTTGCTTGGAGTGAAATCTGAAAAATTTTCGACAGATATTTTTCTTGGAAATTTGATGGTTTCTTTGTTTCTAGTGCTTATTACAACAAGAAAATTTAATATTTTAATATTAAATACTAAAAATATTTGTTGGCCCGCCCGTGGGCTTCGAACCCGTGTCCTCTTCAATTAGAATCCAGTACACTATCCACCAGGCCACAAAGACTTGTTGGAAACAGTTGTTAATTCAATGTTATTTATAACAGAAGCTATGCTGCAGTAGATCGTCAACTTCTATCAATAGATAGAGGAATGTAAATTTACTATGCTACAACTATCAAAAATTTGCCTTTATTTGCCACAATGTGTCTCTAGCATCGGTGTGTTTGTATAGTGAATGCGTTTGTGGTGCTGTTGGTACGAAGAAAATTTGCAATGCCCACAAGTGCGTTGACAAGTGCGTTTTTAAGTGTCAAAAAAATAGATGATATCAATAAATATGAAATTAACAAACGCATGCACGACTCAGTGCAGCCAAGTTCACAACCATGTGTGGAGAGTTAAAATGGAGAGTCGTTGGCATTACATGCCCGTATATGTAATTGGCGTGGAAATTTGACATTCAACAATAAAAAAATAAGCAGTAAATATTTTCTGTATATATGTTATTTATTTTATGTTATATTAAATTTTTGAATTTATAAGTTAATTTATTAAAAAGAAAAAATGATTAAGCTATCAAATCTATGTAACTGCGAAAAAGATTCGCTTCTCTCGTGTGTCCAACGACGCACCTGTGTTTTTTAATCTCTCTTTCATTTCTTTTTATTTCATTATCCCATAATTTTTCCTTCACTAAATTTTTTAATTTACCGTTATTCTTTCTCTTACTTGTTTTTTCTTCACAATTTTTCTCTTCATTCAAATATATTTCATTATTTTTCCTTCTTTTACTTTTACTCATTATTATTATTTCTTTTACTTTTTCTTTCTCCATCATTAATTTTTCTTTCATTAACTCATTTGTCTTTCTTACACTTTACCTTATTGCAACATTTGTCTAATTTATTTGATCTCGTCATTATTCTTCTTTTCACTTATTTTATATCATCAATTATGTTACTTTAATCTATTTTCATTTCGTCAGAATTTTTCCCCATATTACTAGTTTAGTTTGCATTGTAGATTTATTTATTTTATCTATCTTCGCTTTTCCGATAATCATTTATTTTCTTACTTGCTATAAAGCAATTTGAGTAAAAAGTCTTTGCTTTTTTTCTAATTAAAATTTCGGTTGTGACTGCACTTCTAATACCTACCACATCATATGGCCCTATCCATATCGGTGAAAATTTGTTTTTCCTACACTGATTTTTCATTAGTACCTTATCCCCGATTTTAAACTTTACTGGATTTAAGGTACTCATATGGCTTTTTAGAGGCTTCTTTCGAACGTTCCTGATTCTGTCTTACTAACTCTTGTGCCCTTTGGATCTGGTACTTTAATACCTTTGAGGGATCCTCGGCATTATATACTGGCCCACACTTGCGTTTCAAGTTTGTCGGCATTTCGGAATCAAACCCGTACAATGTTCGAAAAGGCGTCTGCTTTGTTGATACATGTACTGTGTTGTTATGTACTTGTTATGTACACTTGCCAACCATTGATCCCAGTTTGACCCATCTTCTTTCGCGAAACTCCGCAAATATGCCGCTGAAGGTCTATAGCTCCTCTCTCGTGAACCATTTGCTTGCGGATGGTATGGTGTAATATGCAATTTCTTTATGCCTAACATTTTACATACGTCCGAGAAAAGATGCGAAATATAGTTTGACCCATTGTCGGTTAATAACACTCTTGGCACATTGTGATGAGTCACAATCTCATTGAGAAATGCTTTCGCCACGGTGATCGCTTCCACATCTCGAATTGCGACACAAACCATGTATTTTGGAAAATCATCTTGGAATGTTAATATATATATGTATTACCGGATATTGCCTGTGGCAGAATACCCACCATGCCTACATAAACTTTATCAAATGGTCGTGTTGGTGTATCTGTCAAAACCATTGGCATTTTTGTTAATCTAGAGCTGTTGTTTACTTGACATGCATCCCTTTCCACCTGTATTCTTTTCTTATCCTGAACACCGTTTTTAAGGCTCCTTGATGGACTCCTGCGGCGGCCGTGGCGTAGTGGGTAAAGTGTTTGACTCTTACGCCAGAGAACCCAGGTTCTAATCGTCCATCTAACACAGAAAATTTTTTCGATTGAACTCATTTTTCTGTTCGGCCGTCACCTCTCTGCAGACAATGGTAATCCTCAGAGAGTAAAAATTGCCATGAAAAGCTTCTTGAGAACATAAGCCGTTCGGAGTCGGCATAAAACATGTAGGTCCAGTTCTCGATCATTTGTGTTGAAACATTTCACAACACACACAACACAATTGATCATAAGAAGCTCGGGCTTCCCTATGAGCCCTTTCAAGGGCTGAAATGGCCATTTCGTTTTTTTTGTTTTGATGGCCTCCTAATGGCGAATCGTGAAAATCTTTCAATATTGTTTTTATTTCTTTTGGGTCTGGTATAATTTTTCCTTTCTCTTCTAATTTTCCTTTCCTTTCTCTATCTAATTATTTGTTTTCTATTTTCTAATTTTTCTCTTCTTTTAAACCATCCCTGAACAATAAACAACAAAATAAAAAATCCCAACCATATCGATCCAGCCATTTTTAAGTTTTAGCGGGACTAACGCTTAGACACTGATTTTTATATATGGCCATTTCCAATTAAAAAACGGAATGAAAAAGTCAAATTTTTAAGAAGGTTTTTTTATATTTGCGTAGTTCTTAAGTAGCACTATATTACGTTAAAGAATTACAACAATCGAAATAAGGATTGAAATTTATAACCAAAACTATGCTCTGGCGTGACGTTACAAAAAACAGAAGTAGTTTCCGACTTGAATTACAAAATTTGCAAAACTGCAAAACTCTTTTATACTCTTTGTGTATAAAACTTTTTTTAGAAGATTTTGAAATAATATAAGTTAACTTTCCAAGTAATCAAGCTTAAAAATCTTTTCCCGTTTTTTTGTTATTAAACTTAGCCATCTGAAGTGACGTTACTGGCGTTTCGTTACTTAAATTTCCAGTGTAGTTTAATTGGGTAATTAAGTAATAAGGTAATTAGGTAATTAAGTAATTATGTAATTTAGTTATTGCAAAACAAATCTAATATATTCAGCCTCTCCTTGCCTTAATCATTTTTCATTATTTTTAGCCAATGCCATTTTTACTAAAACAAAAGCTTTACGAAACATTTATAAAACATTAACTAAAAACTGGTAAGGAATGGAGCTTCGACAGAGTACCGAAGCTAAAATACCCCCCACGGACGTACTGAAGCGTATCCGAAGTCTTTAGACGTCTATAAAATTTTTATGTATAATCTGCAAAAATATTTGTAAGCAAAGTAAAATGCCGCACCCACTTTTCTTGCATAAAGCCTCCACATTTTACCGTAGAATATATGTATGGGTTGGATAAACGACGTGGGCGGAACTTGGGTACATACAGACACGATGTCATTCAGTTTTATATATTTACGAAAGATTTTCAATTTTGATCCGATTTTGCCAAATATCAAAGAGTGGCTTATGTTAAATATCAGAGTTTTTATGCAAAATTTCAACACATTTCTCTAATTTTTGCAGATTCTTAAGCGATTTAACGTTTTCAATAAAGCAACTTTGTATGGGAGGTAGGCGTGGTTTTCACTCGATTTGGCCAAATAGCATAGTGATAGTCTATATTATATATAAAAGCCTTTGTGCAAAATGGCTCTGGCAATTTGAGCAGATTTTTAAGGGACTTTACGGTTAATATAAAGCTATTTTGTATGGAGGTAGGTGTGGTTTTTATCCGATTTTTCTAAATTTCATTGTCAGAATTTATATCGAAGACCAAAGCTAATATGTTAAATTTCAAGGCATTTCATTAATGTTAGTGGATTTTGAAGAGGTGTTACCGTTAAAATAAAGTCACTGTATGGGAGGTAGGCGTGGTTTTCGTCCGATTGTTCCAAATTTCATTGATATGATTTATATTCAACATCAAACCTTATGTGCAAAATTTCAAGGCATTTCATTAATTTTTGTGGATTTTGAAGAGATTTTGGTGTTAAAATAAAGCCACTTTGTATGGGAGGTAGGCGTGGTTTTGATCCGATTTTGCCAAATATCATAGAGATGGTTCATATAATATATCAAAGCTAATGCGCAAAATTTCAAGACAATACTTTAATTTTTGTGGATTTTTAAGAGATTTTACATTTAAAATTAAGCCACTTTGTATGGGAAGTGGGCGTGGTTTTCATCCGATTTTGCCATATATCATAGAGATGGCTTATATTAAATATCAAATTTTATGTGCAAAATTTTTTAATACATTTCTATAATATTTGTGGATTTGTAAAAGATTTTACATTTAAAATAAAGACACTGTGTATGGGAGGTAGGCGTGGTTTTCATCTGATTCCTCCAATTTCATAGCCAGGATTTAGATTGAAGATCAAAGCTTACGTGCCAAATTTCAAGGCATTTCTTTAAGTTAAGTGGATTTTAAAAACATTTTACGGTTAAAATAAAGTCACTTTGTATGGGAGGTAGGCATGGTTTTCATCCGATTTGGTCCATTTTCGAACTTGATCTTCCTTTTTTAAAAATAATCTTATATTTTGAATTTCATCGCGATAGCTTTAAAATTACGACTGTAATCGTGTCGATAGACGGACAGGCAGACGGACACACGGAAATCGACTCAGGAGGTGATGCTGACTAAAAATATATATATATTTTTCTATACCTGCCACGCCTCCTTCTTGGCGTTACAAACGGAATGACAAAGTTGATATACCCCTTACGCAGTACGCGTTGGGGTACAAAAATCTGCTCAAATTGCAGAAATATCTTGGAATTTTGCACATAGGCAAATAGCTCCATCAGGACGGTATTGCCCAACGGTTTTTATTCGATTGACTTGAATTTGAAAATTGTTACAGATATAACCAAATTTCTTTCAGTTTGGGAACTTCAATTTTTATACCCCAACGCGTACTTTTAAGTTTTTTTTTAAATTTTGTTAATTTTGTAGTGATTGTAACTTGAAAGAGGTTGAAAATTTGTTCATACTTCCTACGGCAAAGATTTTCTGATCTTTATATATTAGTTACCAAAACAAACAGCGGCCGTGGCGCCGTGGGAAGAGTGTCTGGCCCATACGACAGAGAACCTTGGTTCGAATCCCAACTGACACAGAAAGTTTTTTTAATTGAATTAATTTTTCTGTTCGGCCGTCACCTCTCTGCAGACAATGGCAAACCACAGAGAGTAAAAAAAAACTGCCATGAAAAGCTTCTTGAGAACATAACCCGTTCGGAGTCGGCATAAAACTTGTAGGCCCAGTTCTCGATCATTTGTGTTCAGACATTTCACAAACACACACAACACAACTGATCATAAGAAGCTCAGTCAAAGTCCTTTCCAGGGCTGAAATGGCCATTTTTTTTTTTTTTACCAAAACAAACTATGGCTAGAATCACATTGATGACTTTTTTGATTTTTTTTTTTTAGTTCCAAAGATAGGGTGTTGTGCGTTAGATCTGTTTATTTTATAAAAATGTACATTGTACAATCTGTTTGTGTTGGCGGTTCGTATCCAAAATCATTGCTATCATCAAAAATGTGATAGACATTTTAGTTTTAGAACTATTCAACGTAATCAAACAACACCTCAATAAATTTTCACTTACTTCAAGTAAATAACAGCAGTAGGATAAACAACGGGGAAAATATTTATAATATTATTTGTATAGTATACTCAGCAAAGTGGTAGATCGAGTCAATTAGAACTAATTGGTTAAAGGAATAATTTACCAGAAACAACCAGTACAATAATAATGGAACCTCAAAAACGTTTAAAAAATTTTTCTTGAACCTCAAAAAGTTTAAACTCTTATAAAAATAATGTTTAGCTTACTTCACTAAACCTTTCATCGGTTTGAGTACAAACATACGCCTACATAAGCTGGGTGCTTAAATCATTTCATCCTGAGACATTTGAACTGGAATTTGTAGCAATGTGTAATTGGTAAGAAATAAAAGTTTGTACAAATTTTTATATTTATCTCAGACTTTGTACGGAAGATAAAATCACCAATTTATTCAGTCAGTTTTGGATGATAAAAATGTAAAAAATTTTGGTACATAATTTTTTTTGCAAATTTAAATTTCATGCGAACAGTTTTTCGAAAATTTGTTTTTTTTTTCTTTTCTAATAAAAAATCCTAAAATTAAAGATTTATTCATTTTCTTACAGTACCATGGTGTAGTATTTTTAAAAACTAGGACGTCTAATATAAAACTGACGACTATTTTAAAATCAAAATTCCTGCATTCAAATTGGAAAATTACCGCCAAAAATTCATTTTCTGTCCATTTTTAACAAACAGTATATTATTAAAAAGAAGAAAAGAAGGACAGAAGAAAACAATTGTCATTTGTTACGTCATAACAAAAATATTTAAATGTCAATTCTTTTCATATTTTTTGCCATTTAAAATCGAGTAAAAAAATGGAAACATAAAAATTGAAGTTTTTTGTTTTTGGGCTACCCCCTTAATGTCTTTGTGTGATGTTAAAAGAAATGTAAAAAAGATTTGGTGTACCTAGGACCACGGGAACCCTTTTTTTAAAAAACCCAAATAACTTTTTTGTAATTGTAAATTTTGAAAAGGCTAGACTATTTAGGGCTATTTATCCCTAAAATATACGAAAATTAAATTGCTGCCCATTTTGGAACGTGGTTTCTACGTAACTTGCATGAACATGTTTCGATGAATATCGGCATGGGTTGTCGTGGTCCAAATGAGCAAAACTTTAGTTTTGAACTAACTAAAAAGTCTTGAAATGCTTCATTCTTTTACTGTGGACAGCAAAAGTCAATAACGGCAAAGTCAAACGACGACAAGTGGAAATTCTGAGTTCGATCAAGAAAGTTGTTCTGTCTGCAAAACAAAATCCGACTTTTTCAAATTCAGCAAATAGTAGAACATTTTAAATCTGGGTAGAAAGACTGTTCATTAATAATGGTACATTTAAAAATTTGGATACTACAGAAGACATAAGAGTAGTACATGTACTAGTATTGTACTACTTTCGCCAGCGCTAGTTTCGTATTTATTGATAAAAGAAAACGTCCGTGGCAACGCCAATTGGTTTTTAAATTTCCAATTTTGCTCCATATAGTTACATAAACTGTTATCATAAATATGTGCAAAACTATGTGTTTTACATAAATGGTTTTGAGTAATCCAAGAGGGCTTGATCTTAAATTTCAAAAATAACCAACTTTGCCATTTTTTTTTTTAGATAGAAAAAATGTTTATACACAAATGAAAATGAAATTGTATGTGTATGTGTCAATAACTTATACGCGCGATAAGTGAAAAAATTTTTACGAGGCGTAAGCATTGAATTATAGTTTTTTATTATATAGAGACGTTTTACAACATCTTTCTTTAGAGTTATATTCACATTATCATTTAATTATATACTTTCGGCTTTCTTAGTAGAAATAATGCATATTATGTAGAAAACTAAAAAAAGGGACGCGGGTGTCCCTATATGCATCAAAGGAAACTTTTGGTTGAAACTAATGGAGTTGTTTGGGACACCCTTGTCCCCTTCTCATAAACACAAAAATATTCAGAACTTGTGCCTTGTATATTACTTTTATATTTAATTAGACAATAATAAGTAGATATAAATAAGCAAAATAATTTTTACGCTCTTGGATTACTTATAAACGTGAAAGGGTTAAGTTACAAATATTAATTTTTCAAAACAGTAAACTTTATAAAATGATGCCACAGTGGAGCTTTTGAACATACAGATAAGCTTTTATCTCGCAAAAAAAAACAAATTCTGCTTAGTATACCCAATAAACATTGTGGCGAGGGGTGATTCGTTTACGAATCGATTTTGAATCGTTTTTTTAAAGTTTTCGAATAGATTCATTCCGACTTCATCAGGGATTGACTTGATGCTTAAAGAAATCACCGATTGAAATTATGACTTTGCTAAGCTCCATTTAAGATGTTTTAAAACAAAAAAACAATTTTTTCCGACTTTTTACATAAACATTTTTTTAAGAAAAGTAATTTTATTAAATATCTGTTGTTAATATGTCATTTAAGCGAATATTTTTTTTACATTTTATGTTTTTTTTTAATTTTATGTGAAAAAAAGAGTTTAATATAAATTTTCATTAATTTTTATATGAAAAAAGTTTGTGAGATAATTTTTTTCTGTTATGTTATTTCGTGCCTATTCTTTATATAAATAATTTCCACTTATAATTTGTTCAAGATTTTCATATGAATAAGTTCTCGTGAACAAATTGCGTTCTGTTGTTTTGGCGACTCGTTAACGATTACTTTTTATAGTTTTTGGTGACTCGTTAACGAATTGTTTTTTATAGTTTTTGCGACTCGTTAACGAATTGTTTTTTTTTTAGTTTTGACGACTCGTTAACGAATTGCTTTTTTTAGTTTTGACGACTCGTTAACGAATTGCTTTTCATAGTTTTGGCGACTCGTTAACGAATGGCTTTTTTCGGTTTTGACGAAAGTATAACGAAGCCGAAAAAACGTTGGTCAAAAAAAGATAAATAAAAAGCCGAAAAAAAGTTGGTCAAAAAAAGATAAATAAAAATAATTTCGAACTTTCGAAAAGCCAAATCTTTTAAAAAATACCTAAATAACAAAAACAAAACCAAAAAAAAAATTTTTTTTTTGGACCATGTTGAGGTTCGAACCAATGTCCGCGAATGCTGGCTTTTATTATCAAGCAAATTAAGCAAGATATATTCAGCATCTGAAATAGCCGAGTGGGTAAGGTTGAAGTGTCATTCAGATGAAGTGGTTTTAATTCTTGACGTGGTAAGCTTGAAATTATTTTTTTTTTATTTTTTATATGATTTATATGATTCGTTATCCAATTGCTTTTTTTAGTTTTGGAAACTCGTTAAAGAATTGCTTCTTATAGTTTTGATAACTCGTTAACGAATTGCTTTTTATAGTTTTGGCGGCTCGTTAACGAATTGCTTTTTTCGGTTTTGACGATTCATTAACGAAGGAGGAATTTCTCCCGCTCGCTATATTATAAATTAATCGCTACTAATAATTGCTAATGAATGAAATGTACGAGAATGCGATTCGTACACGATAACATTAGTGAATCATTTTGATTGTTGGGTAAATCTAAATAGCTAAAAAAATACTTACGAAATTTTAAAAATTGCCAATTATAAAAAAAAAAATTGGAGTTCCCAAATTGACAGAAATTTGGTTATATCTTTAACAAGTTTTAACATTTTACAAAATTAGTACGTATTCCTCCTCAAAGCTTAATAAGAAGCAGCACGCAATATTTGAAGTCAATCGAATAAAAATCTTTGTGCAACACCGTCCTGCTGGAGCTATTTGGCACGTAGACGATTGATATTGATGTGGGAAACTGACGGTAAGTATGCTCCATCTTCAATTTTCAATCACTTCACACTCACACCTCTACAGCGGCGATCGGCACGCACACTATATGCTCGTAAAGTCTGCTCGGATTTGACGCTACGGGGTGAAAATATAGGAAAAAAACAAGAAACCATTTGGCTCAGCTTGTTCAAGTTGGCTCATATTTTTGAGAAACGGACATCTGAATTTTGTATCTCGAGGCGCTTTTTCAGGACACCGATTAATGTGGGTTTTTTCGATATATCTCTTAAGCAAATTGAGTTTAATTACATCTGGTGGGGTTTTGTTCGTTTCGCCAACATCTACAACTTACACCAACAAATCAGTCCTTTTGGATGCATTTTCGGCAAGTTAGAGCACAAAATTCCCAAAAAAGCGAAATTGTTTACCTTTTATGACATTCTTCTCAATAAAAATCACTCGAGTGGTGGATTTATTTGCAGTTTTTTACTTCTAAAGTATAACCGAGATACGTTCGAACATTTCTATGGCCACAAGGAATAACGACTAAGCAAAAAAAAAGTGATATGGTATTTTCTTTATTGCCAATATTTTGAAGGATGGAGAAATCCATTTTTTGCATAAAATAGACAACCACTAATGTCTGCACAAATTGTGTTGGCTTAACGGTTCATATATTTCAGAAAAAAGGTCGTAGTTAGTGCAATTAAAATATAGTTTTTCACGATATTTTGGGTTTAGACGTTATAACTAGTCGTCACAGATTTTGATATAATATATGTGGTATTTTTTAGTAATTTGTTTCTTTTACCACGCCAAATAAATACCATTCAAAATTCGAGTAGCTGAAACATATGTTTCGTTCACAAATGCTTGTCTCACTTAACACATAGCTATGCATACACTAGAGTGGCTCTCATTTTTTTTACATTTATCATGTGCATGGGCCTCGATTGTTCCTTTGCATGTTAGAAGTAAATTGTAAAATTTTCAGGAAAAAATATTGATATTCAAACGTGCCTGTAACGTCCTTTATATTGAAAATTTGATTTATATGGGAAAATAGGGTTCTTTTTCCAAAAAAAATCCCAATCTCATTTTTTTAAGCTCAAATTTTCTTAAAACTCTTGTTGTATTAAAAAATTTGCAAAAACTCAAATTTTAGTTTAGTTTATTGAGTCTATGGATGTGAAAAATCCTTACAGACTACAAAAATTATGCATTTCATGTAGAAGATATTAAAATAATATAACAAATAAGCTAAAAAAAAGTTAATTAAATAAACTAGTAACAAAGATTTTATAAGATGATTTAGGCATTGAGAAATCAAAAGCATATTTTAAAGACAAATCATTATATAAACACAAAGATCTGGTTATACGTTCATTTAGGGCGTAATTCGTTCTGTGATATTTAATATAAAAGAGTTTAAAACAGCGCAACTGCCTTGAAGGAATATTGAAATTAATTAAATTAAGTAATGAGGAGTCATCTAACGATATTACCCGAGATGATATCATATACAAAAATTAATAAGCTTATTTTTCTTGTAATTTCTATCTTTTAATAATACCTGAGAACACTTTCCAATGTTAAGGTGTAACCCATTACGGAGACTCCAGACATAGACATTATTAAGGTCGATTTGCAATAATGCAGAATCATCCAAATTTTTTACCTTGCCAAAAATCTTTAAGTCGTCAGCATAAAGAAGAAATTTAGAGTAACGAAAACATTTGCATATATCATTTATATACAAAACAAACAGCAAGGGGCCCAATATACTACCCTGAGGAACGCCAGAAGATGCTTTAAAGCAATATGATTGAGAATTATTAATAGAAACATAGCAGCTTCTACCACTTAGATAAGACTTAATCCATTCCAAGAAAGCGGAGTGGCACCCCATTTTAGCAAGTTTAGCAACTAACACCTTATGGGAAACTTTATCGAAGGCCTTAGAAAAATCAGTATCTAGGACATCAACCTGAATACCAGATTCTAAAGAAGATATACAGTAATTTGAAAAAAGTGAAAGGTTAGTTACTGTAGACTTCCCAGCTACAAACCGATGCTGTTCAAGACAAATGTGTCGTTTAACAAGAAAGAACAATTTTGGTTTGATAACTGACTCAAACAATTTTGAGATATTTGTTAGTTTAGAAATGGGCCGATAGTTGGTTATATCATTCTTTTGACCATTTTTAAAGATTGGAGTGATAACTGCAATTTTCCAATCTTCGATAAAAGATCCAGAACACAGAATTATTGAAGATAATACAAAGCGGTTCAGCTAGTGCAGCTGCGCATTTAATTTATAAAATAGAGGACAATCCATCGTTGTCAGATTTCGAAGAACTTTTTAATTGAGACAATGAACTTAGTAAATCTTCAACATTCACTACCATAGAGCCAATATCGAAACCTAGTTCAACATTATCCAACAGGGAGCTATCATACCACGATTCATCATGATTATAGTTTGATTTAAAATAATCTGCAAAAAGATTCACAGTATCAACAGTTGAGGAAGACTTGCTGCCCTTCAATACCATTGAAGATGGAATCTGCGATCCATTTCTTTTCGATTGGATATAATTCCAAAATGTTTTAGGATTTGAAATTATATTGGTTTCAAAACTAAGTATATATTGCTTGTACAAAAATTTATTTAAGAAATTAAACTCTCTCGCATAATGCTCGAATTTGAGTTTATAATAACTACCGTTAGTAGACCTAAACAGGTTAAAAAATGTATTACGCAAGTTTTTTAATTTTTTGAGACCACTAGTATACCACAGCAACTTGTGGTTATTCTGCACAACCCGAGGAATATTGTTTTTGCAAATATTTAAAATGGTAGATTTGAAAATATCAAAGCAAGTTGCGATGTTTTTTCCATAAAATAAGTTTGTCCAATTAATTTTATTAAATAGATCAGTTAAAGCACTAAGCAATTACTATACCTAATGCAGATACAAAAAATGGTGTAATTATGTTGAATAACTTGGTACTTATTAATTTTTTTGATAGAAGTGTACCTTTTTGAAAATTTCGAGTTCGAGTATTTTTACAGAAAAAATTCCCAAAAATCCAAAAAACAAATTTTCAAAAAATCCATGAGATATGAACTAAACGTAGTTTTGAGCTATTTTGTGCAAAAAATTATAAAAACCAAAAATCGGATCAAAAAGTTATAGAAGTTAAAACTTGACTTATTTTTCAAAAATCTTTAAAGTGCCCTTTTTTGCCATATGAACACAGAACACAAAAAAAAATCATAAAAAATAAAAAACCGAAGATTTGTCATTTAAAATGAATTCAATAATTCTTGAAAATATATCTGATATTCTTTAGAAAAATTTTGGAACTCCAGGTTTGCCAAATATATATGGGAAAGTAAGGTTGCCCTGGCTTAAGTTATAAAAACCTCTCAGTTTTGGTCAGTTTTGGCATGCGAATTTTTATATATACTTCTTATCTATGCTTTTGTAATTTGTCAAATTAGAAATAGATCCAAATATTCAACAATTGTTGTTATTAATTATAGCAGCAATTGTTGTTATTAATTATAATAACTATAATCATAGATGATTAATTATAGAAGGAAATATTCAAACCATTACGCAACACATTATCCCAGAATTACGACTAAAGCTAAAAATTAAAAAAAAAACTATATTTTTGATTTTGAAGCGTTTTCAAAGTGGCCCTTCTTTTAATAATTGACTATGGATAGCTCTGGATTATTTCTTTATGATGCAAAAGTATGATCTGAAAATTAAAAAAAAAAATATAAAGATATTTAGATGTGTCTGTAAGCACGCAAATTTTGAAAATTGGCAACCACTCTCAAAAAAAACTTCGTATTGTGCACGAAATACTTATTATATTTCAAAAATTGTTTTTTTTTTTTTTAGCCTACGAAGGGTTTTGTACATATTACATATCAGCCCTTGTACATTGCACGAAAGAAAAAATTGTACATTTTACAAAAAAAAATTTTTGTTTTAAATATACGAATGACGTTTGTATATTGTACGAATATACACTTTTACCGAAACTTTAAAAATTTTTTAACAACATTCGTATATTTCACATATTTATCGGCCCTTAAAATTTAACCACCCTTTATTAAAGATTTTACAAACATTCATTCGTAGAATGTACAAAGTTTACGAATTCAAAAATTTTTGTTTTTTTGAAAACACTACAAGTGTTTTTACTATGTACAAAGCATTTGTATATTCTACAAATAGTCTACGTTCGTATTTCTACAAAAATTTTATTTGTATTTTTATCCAAATTTTTTTTTTTAATTGGAACAGACCACAATTCTTCGCGGCTTCGCCACGGACTTTTTTCTTCAAATAAAAATTTACACAATTGTATAGACTTTTGAACGCCGTTCAAATTACCACCGTGTGACCTCAGCCCTTAAGACAATACTTGCCAAGCGAAATAAAAAAATTATTTCTTTTGCTTTGTTTTGCAACGTTACACAAATAATTGCTTTCTCTAACGATTTACCATTTACAAAAATTATGCAAAATTTTGCCAGCCGCTTGGGCAAGGATCCCAGTTATGTGGGAAACATCCCATTCGTGGTAATTTTTAATTGCCCTTGGGAATTTTTTTTTCCTGATTTCCCATGTATTTTTTAGTTCACCGTGCTATTTTTTAATTAGCCTGGGAATTCAGTGTGGTGTTTTTAATTGTCGTGGGGATATGGGAATTTTTTTCTTCAAATGATTTTTTACATTTATTAAGCAAAAACTTCATATGAAATCATTGCCAATATACGCATTAAACGCTCTGTTTACACCACAACATATTAATTAAATCAATTGACGAAAATAAACCACTATCTTCATTTAGTGTATTCACAAAGAAAAAAGCAATTGACAGCATAAGCATAAAGATCAACTCGATAAGCATGCTCCGCGACGGCAGTTTACTTATTCTCGCTCAATCCCATGTAATAGCGGATAAATTCATCAAAACTACTAACTCATCAAAACAAAACTTTGGCGGCCTATTTCCTGTTTCAATTTCACTCCACGATACTCTTGGGCACGATTTTTGATCAGAACCTAATTCCTACCAGTGAATCGGAAATTTATTTATTTATTTATTTCGGTCTACTGATTATAAACAATCTAAAAGACTAAATTAATTAAAACAAAATATAATGTAAAGTAATAAAGTAGAACAGTAATAATAACATAACAATTGAAGTTAAACGTAAATTCAAAAAGTGATTTATGGAGAAAAAGGTGCTCAATAAATACAAAAACTAGATTGCACTATAAAATATGAAACAGGAAAGGCACAAAGCAAGTAAATTAAAAATATTGTAGCTAATTATTACTTACTTACTTAGTTGGTCGTAACAACCCGTGTCCGGGTTTCAACCGACCTCATCAACTCTCGCCAGGCGCCTCTGCTTTGCGCGCGCCTTCTCCAATCGGATACACCGGTTAGGTAAGTGCGGTTAGGGCTTCCTCAGCCTGGTCCATCCATCGGAGGCATGGTCTCCCTCGTCGTCGTTGACCAGCGACCCTCGCCTCGAGCACCTTTTTCGCTGGAGCTTCGTCGTTCATACGATGGACATGACCCAGCCAGCGTAGTCGCTGCACAGTTATACGCCGAACTACGTCAATGTCATCGTAGAGCTCATACAGCTCGTGGTTCATTCGGATGCGATAGTCATCGCCGACTCAAACAGGACCGAAGATTTTGCGAAGAACTTTTCTCTCGAACACCCCCAGAGCGGCTGCGTCAGTTTGCGAAACTACCCATGCCTCAACGCCATAAAGCAGCACAGGTAGAACGAGCGTCTTGTAGAGTGTTAGTTTTGTCCATCGAGAGAGGGCTCTGGAACTTAGTTGCTTACTGAGCCCGTAGTAGCACCTATTAGCAATTATTGTTCTTCGTTTTATCTCCAGGCTGATTTCGTTTTTGGTATTAATGGCGGTGCCAAGGTAAACGAACTCCTTGACTACTTCAAAGTTATAGCTGCCGGATGAAACGTGGGAGTCTAAACGCCGAGCTCCCTTGTTTGTAGACAGCATATATTTTGTTTTGCCCTCATTTATCGTCAAACCCACTTTGGCTGATTCCTTTTCGATAGCGGCGAAAGCAGCGGTAACATCTCTCTTGGTTCTGCCGACAATATCAATATCATCAGCGTACGCAAGGAGCTGGACGCCTTTGTAGAAAATGGTGCCATTACGATGCACACCGGCCTTTCGTACGATCCCCTCCATGATGATGTTAAAGAGATCGCAAGACAGTGGATCGCCTTGCCTGAAACCTCTTTCGGTATTGAAGGTTTTGGAGAGGTAATTTCCTACCTTGACGGAGCTGCGTGTGTTGCTCAACGTCATTCTGCAAAGTCTGATCAACTTTGCAGGTATACCGAACTCAGACATTGTTGCGTATAGGCAATCCCTTCTCGGGGTATCGAACGCAGCTTTAAAATCGACAAAGAGATGGTGTGTGTCAATTTGATTTTCGTGGGTTTTCTCCAGGATTTGTCGTAGCGTGAAAATCTGGTCTATGGTGGACTTACCAGGTCGAAAGCCACACTGATAAGGTCCAATCAGTGTTTTTGTAATCGGCTTTAATCTTTCACACAGTACGCTTGAGAGAACCTTATATGCGATGGAAATAAGACTGATACCTCTATAACTTGCGCAGATTGTTGGGTCTCCTTTCTTAAGTATAGGGCACAGTACGCTGAGGTTCCAATCGTCGGGCATGCTTTCTTCTAGCCATATTTTGCTGATGAGTTGATGCATGCGCCTTATCAATTCATCGCCGCGGGTTTTAAACAATTCAGCTGACAGGCCATCAGCACCCGCTGCTTTGTTGTTTTTGAGTCGTTGGATAGCAACTCGAACCTCATCATGGCTAGGTGGTGGTACTTTCACTCCGTCATTGTTGATTGGTAGCTCTGAACTGCGCTCTCCATGGGCGGCATTGGTGGAATCGTCGCCAGTAAGTAAATTGGAGAAGTGCCGTCTCCACAATCTCAGCACACACTGCGTATCCGTATTCAGATCTCCATTTTCGTCTCTACAAGTGGATGCTCCGGGCTTGAAACCTTGGGTTAGCTAATTACACAAAATAAATAAATCCAGTTTAAAGCACGATAGACTAACATTACAATTCAAAACGCTTGCAAGACTACTGGAGGGACGCTGACATCGAGTAATAGGCGAATTAAGTGCATAATTAGTTCTATGAGCACTATCCTCGAATAATCTATTATTCCTTAAATTCCTAGGAGGATTATGCAATTGAAATAAAGTTGATATCTCGGGGCAATTAATCTTAGCAGATAGCACATTATAAACAAATATTAAGAAGCAGTAGCAGCGTTTGTCTTTTAGTGGTTGCAACCCTAGCAATTTCCTTCTAGACTCATATGAAATTGTTGCTGATCTAAAACAGCAAGGTGTAGTCAGTGCATATAAGTTCACCAAATTAGTAGAAAAGATACCAGTTCCAACTGGACATATTCTTCTAACATTTAATTGCTATCAACTTCCAAAAAAAAAAATCGACATCGCTTGGTACTCCGTCAATGTTAGAGAACATTTCCCTAACCCAATGAGGTGCAAAAACTGTCAAAAACTAGGGCACACACTCAAACGCTGCAATAATGATTCTTCTTGCGTTAACTGCAATATTCCGCCTCACAGCCCCATTGACTGCTCTCGGACCATGTGCGCAAACTGCCTTGGTCCCCACGCTGCTTCAGCGAATAACTGTCCAAAATCACACAACACAACAGAAAGTAGTACTAAAAATAAAATGGGAGAGGTTCGTCGTCTTCATAGATAGCTAAAAAGTAAAGCAACCACTACCTTCGAATCTGACTCAGAGTCAGAAATTGCTGTACCACACCCTAAACCAAAAACCATAGAATTCACCTCTACCGAATTACCTCTCCTCACAAATCCTAAAAATACCAGCAATACCAACGTGATTGTCTCCAAAAACAAAAATATTGAAAAAAACAAACTCTAACCTTATAAATAAAAAGCAAGCCACAATTAAGATCTCAAAGACTAACTCAATCTCAACATTCTCACCTCTTTCTTACAGCTCCCACTCTCAAACAAACCAATTCAGCAAAAACACGACCAGTTCAAACTTTGCCAAAATGAATCAACCTCACTCTTCTGTTAATTCTCTCAGTCAAGATGAAAACATGGACATATAAATTCTCAGCGACACAGACGCTCCCTCGGCCTCCTCCCTTTCACTTTGACACTCTTTCCAGTTATGTTAATACTCTCTCTACCGAAAAAACAACAACCACGGTTTACCCGTTTGACACAATAGACTCATCTTAATCGTCTTCTTAAACACACTTTTTGTTTACTTTTGCTAAGCAAACACTGTGTGACCATTTCATAGATCTATATAATAGTTATAATGATAATATTCTTCAATAGAATATTAAAGGCTTTTATAATAAATACTCTGTAAAAGAAATTTTAACAAAATCCCTAAACCCACAATTCCTCTGTTTGCATGAGACTCACATTATAGCTAATATCATTCCACATACTCCAAAACAATACGTAGGTTATTTTCATAATTTCTTCACAATTTATCAAACAAACAAGTCCTTATATTCTTGTCCATAAAAGTATCCCCCACAAATAAATTCATATTCAAACTAGCCTCTCAATCGTTGCAATAGAAACCAATCTGAAATTTCCTATCACTATCATTTCAATATATATCCCTCCAGAACAAACTATCTAACGCCAATCTGACAAGCCTATTTTCCAATTTCAATACACCAATTATTCTTACCGGTGACTTTAATGCCGGGAGCCCAATGTGGGGTTCGCCATACTCCAATTCAAGAGGAAACATAATTGAATATTTTATATTAAATACTAACTTATCTATCTTAAGTGATGGTTCCTCTACCCACTTCTCAACCCACGGTTCTTTGTCAAATATTGACTTGACCCTATGCTCTACGTAGCTACTTCCGCTTTCTTCCTTTACTGTCCTATATGATCTTCACAACAGCGACCACTTTCCTATTGTGAGCTCATTTAAGCTAGCTAGTTCTTCCCATACACACTGTTCAAAACCGTCAAGATACAACTGCAATCGCGCTGAATGGACTAAATATCAAAAAGAGATTCTTAAGATCGAACCAAACACTGTCGCTAAAGAATAAAGAAGCTGCATCTATTCAAAAAATAATTCGCTCTGCAGCAAACATCGCAATTCCACAAAGTTATGGTAAAAAATTATCTCGAAATGTTCCATGGTTGTCAAACAATCTAAAAAATCTTAGAAACGTGAAACAGAGAGGAAAAACTACAAGAGAACCAAATTATAAAATGATATTTTTGATTACCGAAAAAAAATGCTCTCTTTAACAAAAACAAAAAAATAGCTAAAACCAAATGCTTTGAAGGTTTCACAAAGAATCTTAATCCCAATACTTCAACTGCAAGTATTTGGCAAAGTATTAGACTACTAACAGATACATTTTCCCCCTTTTCAATTAAGACTTTTACTTCAAATAATTTAGTGGTTACTGAACCAGCAGAAATATGTTCCACATTTGCTGCCCACCTTTCCGATAACTCTAACTCTTCTAACTTTCCCCACTGAAGGGCTTGTGATCGACATCCCCGAAAATACTTATATAAAACCTAAAGCCAAATTCCTTGAATCTGACTTTAACTTCAATGAATTTGAATCTTGTGTACATTCTGTTTCTGGCAAAACATCCAGTTTTGATAAAATTACTTACCAGATGCTAACACACTGTCTACCAATACTTAAAATAAGGCTATTGGCACTTTACAACAAAGTTTTTAATACTGGAGTTATACCTCAATCTTTTAAATCTACGATAATAATCCCCATCCGTAGGCCGCATAAGGACATTGATCAGATATTGAGCTACCGCCCAAATTCATTACTTTCATGCGTCGAAAAACTGATCGAGAAAATGGTTTTAAAAAGACTTATGTGGTTCCTCTCTTCCACAAATGCTCTTGCACCAAATCAGGTAGGCTTTAAAACTAGCTCAAGCACAACGGATGCACTTCTCTTTATCGATTACCTCATCCGCAAAAGCCTTCTACTAAAAACCACATATCTATACTGTCCATGACTTTGAAAAGGCTTCTGACAAAGTTGGCTCTCACATTGTTTTAAAAAAATTAAAAGAATGCAAAATCGCTAAAAAAATGTTTAACGTCATTAAATATTTTTTAAGTAACAGGAAAATACGTTGCAGAACTAAAAATGTGGTGTCAGAGACACACCCACTTTTCAACGGGATTCCTCAAGGATCCCCTCTATCAGTTACGCTATTTTTAATAGCATTTGATGACTTGAATCGACTTCTTTTAAATAATAAAAAAGGTTCAGCATTGCTTGTATACCGACGACTTATACATTATTTGCATAAAAATAGATACAAATGATATAAAAACTAATTTTTGTAATATTCTTAATTCGATTCACAACTGGTCCTAATTCTCAGGCGCCAGAGTAGCAGTTGATAAATGCAAACATTTACACTTTTGCCGAAAAATTAATTGCAATGTATTTAATTTAAACTATAATAACCACATAATAGAAAATGTAAATTATCTACGTATTTTGGGCTTAATATTTGATGAAAGACATACCTTTAAATTCCATTGTAATTATTTAAGAAATTGCCTAGCTGCAAGACTTAATACTGTTAACTATCTCTCATCAAACAAAAGCCAGATTCACTCTAATACCCTTCTTAATATTACTAAATTGACAATTCTATCGAAAATTGACTACGGTTTGGTTATCTATGGAAAATGTGTTTCATCTACACTCAACAAAATCAAAGCTCCATACCACGCAGCAATCAGTAGCAGACTCAGAGCCTTTCGCACTACAAAAATCAAGAACCTACTGGCGAAAGCTGGCATGCTTTCAGTTGAAGACATAATCCATTTCATCAGATGTCGTCTTTTTCCAAAGTTTTACTGCAATTCTTCTTCCATTCTTCACAAAGAAATGCAGCTATTAAAACGTAGGAAAACTGAACCAAAAATTAAGTCAGGCCTTTTGGAAATTTACCTTACGAGCCAGCATCTTCATGATGCAGAAGTTTTGGTGCAGCTTACAGTTCGTCAAATATTCTGATGGAAAATTCATAATATGCTCAGACAGTCTGTCACTCTTCTACTCTGCAAAAAGTATGACAAACGATATTGGGTCTATTAATACCATAAAAGATTGTTTAATAGAAATGAGGAAAAGGTAAAACTGATGTGGATTCCTGGCCACGCAGGGATTACAGGCATCGAGTATGCTGATTAAGCTGCTAAAGCAGCAGCAACTGCCCTCTTTTTACATTTATGCCATTCCCAAAGAAGTCTTTATCAAAAGCTGCTTCAAACTCCTTCCTTCAAATCATTAGGAATAACTGGGAAACCTATCAACACACATATAAGGCAGTTAACCTGTCTGGAACAGCGATACAACTTCCAACATCCACCACAAGCGTCATGAACAAATGCTGCATCAGACTTCTCCTCGGACACACCTACCTCACACATATACTTAAAAACGAACCTCAACACATGTCAATTTTGCAACAACTCTCCTCTAGCCATAACCCACATTATTTCCCTTTGCCCATCTCTTTTTCACACTAGTCTCTCCTTTTTTAACAACATCAACCCTGTCGAGCTCCTTTCCAACCCAATAGACACTAATATCAAATTAATATTCAGATTTTTACAACACCTTAACTTTTATAATCTATTGTAAGTTACCATAAGCCGATAGCATATTTCGAGTATGACCGTACAGCTTAAAAGCTTAAGGGGAAAAATTGTTTATTTTTAACTTTCCTGGTCAAGGATAGGGGAACAGGGGGCGAACCTTCACATGGCAACGTGTCTGACTGCCTCAACCTGGCGAGGCCAGCATTATCCATGTCGAAATCATCCCAAGTCGACTGAAACCTCCACATGGTGTTCCCTGGGCAACGGCAAACTGGCATCCGTCAGTTTGACGGCTAATTTGAGCGGCGGGTCTCCTAGCCTTAAATAGGTTGTGCGTTGGGTTTGAAGCCCAGCACGTAAAAAACCACTTCAATGAAAAGTTACAAAAGAAATATGAGAAAAATGATCCCCAAATCTGATGACGATAGCCGCAAAAGAAAAACTGATAATGATTTACGTATATGCACCTGGAATGTCCGAACTCTTAATTGGGAAGGTGTCTCTATCCAACTGATTTATATCTTGGAAAGATACAAAGCTGATATAACTGCAATCCAAGAAATGCGATGGAAGGGACAGGGTTGCTCTCGGCAAGCACCCTGTGATATCTACTACAGTAGCCATGCGGAGAAGCACGAGTTTGGGTGCGGATTTGTAGTTGGCAAGAGATTACGGAATCACGTCCTGCGATTCACTCTTGTGAATGAACGACTTGCCATAATCCGCATCAGGGCTAAATTCTTTCATATAAGCCTAATATTTTCGCATGCTCCGACAGAGGACAAGGACGATGAGATCAAATATACTTTCTACGAGCGCCTTGACGACACTTACGAGCGCTGCCCCCGTCACGACATGAAAATTGTGCTTGGTGACTTCAACACCAAGGTGGGCAAGGAAAACATCTTTGGTCCAACAGTCGGAAAGTTCAGCCTCCACGACAACACATCCGAGAACGGAATGAGGCTGATTGACTTCGCCACAGCATGAAACATGGTTATAAGTAGCACTAGATTCAAGCATCTCAATATTCATAAGGCCACCTGGTTGTCCCCTGACCAAAAACGAGCAACCAAATTGATCACGTTTTGATTGACGGAAAGCACTCTTCCAGTGTATTAGATGTACGCACGATCCGTGGTGCTAACATAGACTCGGATCATTATCTTGTCGCAGCTAAGATCCGTACACGTCTGTGCGCTGCAAAGAATGCGCGCAATCCTACACAGAGAAAGCTAGACGTCGACAAGCTGCAGTCAAAATGGACAGCCAAAGCCTTTGCCACTCGACTCTCACTCCTGCTTCAAAAAAGCACTCCTCCGATCGACGATATGTGCGCGCATTGGGCACACATCTCCCACTCTCTGCATACGGCGGCCAAAGAAGTTATTGGCTACCACCGTCCCCGCCGAAACCAGTGGCACGACCAAGAGTGTCGCGACGCCACTGCAGAGAAAAACTTCGCCTACAAAGCCACCCTGCAGTCGCTTGTAACGCGTGCTGCTAAGGACCGATACAGAGAGAAGAGGAGGGACGAGAAACGTCTTTTCAGGCGGAAAAAACGAGAGGCAGAAAAGCGTGAGTGTGAGAAGATTGAGATGTATGGTGACAGGAACGAGGCCCGAAAATTTTTCGAAAAGATAAGACGTCTGGCCGATAGCTCTAAAACCAATGCCTCTTTCTGCAAGGATGAAAACGGGAATCTAGTGACAGATATCCAGAGAACACTGACGTTATGGAGGGAATACTTCTCTAGTCTTCTGAATGGCGATGACGACAACAATCCCACCAATAGAGATGATATCCCGGAAACCCCAATGATAGATGACAGCGTTGAAGTTCCGCTGCCCGACTATAATAAAGTCTTGACAGCAATAACACGGCTTAAGAACAACAAAGCCGCGGGAGCCGATGGTCTACCCGCTGAGCTCTTTAAGAACGGAGGCGAAGCTCTATTTAAATGCATTCACGAGCTTCTATGCAGAATATGGTTGGAAGAATGCATTCCAAACGATTGGAACCTCAGTGTACTCTGCCCAATCCACAAGAAAGGCCATCCCACTATTTGCGCCAACTACCGTGGGATAAGCCTCCTAAATATCGCCTATAAGGTTCTGTCGAGCGTATTATGTGAAAGACTGAAGCCCATCGTAAACCAACTGGTTGGGCCTTATCAGTGTGGCTTCAGACCTGGGAAATCTACCACCGACCAGATATTCACGCTACGACAAATCTGGGAAAAGACCATAGAGAAGCAAATCGACACCCACCACCTTTTTGTCGACTTTAAAGGCGCTTTCGACAGTCCAATAAGGAATCATCTATACTCCACCATGTCTGAATTTGGTATACCTGCAAAATGAATCCGTCTATGCAGGATGATACTGAACAACACCAGCAGTGCAGTAAAAATCAGGAAGGACCTCTCCCCACCATTTGTTACCAAACGAGGTTTCAGAGAAGGTGATTCTTTATCGTGCGACTTTTTTAACCTAATCATGGAGAAGATCATTCGAGCTGCTGATCTGAGACAAAGCGGCACAATATTCTATAGAAGTGTTATGCTGCTAGCGTATGCCGATGATATTGATATCATTGGCCATAACACACGCGAAGTCAGTGCAGCATTCTCCAAATAAGAAAAAGAGTCGGGTCGCATGGGTATTTGCAGTAAACGCAGATAAAACGAAATATTTGGTGTCAACAAACAAACAGTCCCAGCGTATTGGCACCGACGTCACTGTTGACAACACTTCCTTCGAGGCTGTGAAGGACTTCGTCTACCTCGGTTTCAGCATTAACTCCACCAACGATATCAGTAGAGAGATAAAACGAAGGATAACTCTTGCCAACAGGTGTTACTTTGGGCTAAGTAGGCAATTGAGAAGCAGAGCCCTCTCTCGACGAACAAAAGTCACGCTCTATAAGTCACTAATCATTCCCGTCCTGTTATATGCAGCACAAACCTGGACGTTGAGCAGCTCTGATGAAAAGATTTTAGGAGCGTTCGGGAGAAAGATCCTTCGTAAAATCAACGGACCAATCTGCGTCAATGGCGAGTACCGAATACGATGGAACGATGAGCTGAATAAGATATACGCCGACATCGACATAGTAAATCGCATAAAAATCGAGCGGCTTCGCTGGCTAGGTCATGTTGAACGGATGAAATACGACGCTTCACCGAAGAAAATATTGGATTCGGTACCCAGCGGCGGACAACGCAGAAGATAACGATCTCATCTCCGTTGGAGGGACCAAGTGGAGGACAACCTGACGAAACTTGGAGCTTCCAACTGGCGCCAGCAAGCGCAAAACAGAAATGGCTGCCGCAATTTCTTACAACAGGCGGAAAACGACTTACGGTTGTAGGTGCCATCTAAGTAAGTAAGTAAGGTCAAGGATAAATAAGTAAGTAAGTAAGGTCAAGGATAACAATAATAACTGCAACAACAAATTTTCAGCAAGTATCTACATGCCATGCATAAAAATCCTGCCAACATGCCATAAATTAAAACCTTTTAAGCATCGTTTTTAAATGTGATACTTCAAATCCTAGACAATTTGGCCTGGCAATTTTGTGAAATTCATATCTAAGTGACAAGTGGCAAAAAAAGGTTTATTTAGCAATTTTAATGCAGTCAATAGTCACGTTTTTATAAGTACTGAAGCCTTGAAGACAAAAAAATGTGTGGTTGAGATTGGATCAATTTATCGTTGTGCATTGTGCTAAACTTATTTTACACATATACACATTTTATATTATTACTTGCTAAATTTATGAATACAAGCGCGCTTGAACTTGGTAATTTTCAATCAAGTTTAAGTATACTTGAAATTACTCAAGTCGACGTCAGCATGTTGCCCGAATTTATGAACGCGTGATCAACGACGTACGTCACAGAGATTGATAAGCTTGAATTGGTTTGTGGATTTTCAACTAACTCAAATTACTTACTTAAGAAAAGTAAGTAAAACATATCTAAAAAAATTATTATTTAGACTGCTTTTGAGTGAATGTGATTAAAGGTTAATCAAGGCAGAGTTAAAGAAAAATTTGTTGGGCACAAGGGCGTCCCAATTTCTAATTTATTTGTGCTTTTTGCTTATAAAAAATATTTTGTGCTGTAAATCGGGCCAATTATTTGGATTCTGATGTCAGAATATAAAAGGTTTTTTTGACACTAGGGTGGACCCTAAAAATTTTCATTTTTTGTGTTCCTGCAAGATTTTGTTTAATTTTTAAATAAGGCCGGACCAATTCTTTTAAGTCTGGTGTAAGAACACTAAAAAGTTTTTTGACAGTAGGGGGGATCCTAAAAATACTTTTTTGTGATTTTGGCAGAATTTGCCAGTTTTTGCAATGCAGTCGGATAAATTATTTAGAATCTCAAGTCAGAACATAAAAAGTTTATTTGGACACTAGGGTGGACTCTAAAAATGTTTTTTTGTGATTTTGACAGATTTCGGCAGTTTTTGTAATGTAGTTGGACCAATTATTTAGAATTTCATGTCAGAACACTAAAAAGTTTTTTTGACACTAGGGTGGACCCTAAAAATATTTTTTTGTGATTTTGACCGATTACGCCAATTTTTGCAATGTAGTCGGACCAATTATTTAGAATCTCATGTCAGAACATAAAAAGTTTATTTGGACACTAGGGTCGACCCTAAAAATATTTTTTGTGATTTGACAGATTCCCCTAGTTTTTGTAATGTAGTTGGACCAATTATTTAGAATCTCATGTCAGAACACTAAAAAGGTTTTTTGACACTAAGGTGGACCCTAAAAATATTTTTTTTTTGTGATTTTGACCGATTACGCCAGTTTTTGCAATGTGGTCGGACCTAGAATCTCATGTCAGAACATAAAAAGTTTATTTGGACACTAGGGTGGACCCTAAAAATATTTTTTTTTTTGTGATTTTGACCGATTTCGCCAGTTTTTGCAATGTAGTTGGACCAATTATTTAGAATCTCATGTCAGAACACTAAAAAGTTTTGTTGACACTATTGTGGGCCCTAAAAATACTTTTTTGTGATTTTGACAGATTTTGCAATTTTTTACAGCGGAAAAAGTGTAATTTTGCAATTGTTGCAAAAATGTCAGACTAAAAAAAATTTTTTGACTTTAGGGTGGGTACTAAAAATATTTTCTTTATGTTTTTGTACAAAAAAAGTTTTCATAACAATCTATATTAATAAAAATCATTTTCTGTTTGTGTGTTTGTTTGTTTGACTTTTATACAAATCTAAACGGCTGAACGGATTTCGCTCAAACTTAATACGTGTATTACTTGCGTCCTAGATTAGGTTTATGCATACTTAGTTTTTACCACGCCCCCTTTTACCGCCCACAAATCAATAAAAATGCAATATTTCAGACTTTTTCCATTGTTTGAGATTAAATTATACATAATTACTTATTATTTTATTTATCAACTTTTAAAACAGAATTTGCTGTCTAAAATTTTTGGATCCAATCTATTTCTTTTCTCTGACACAATATTACCAGCAAGAGAAAAAACGCGCTCACTCGACGCACTACTGGCCGGAAATGAGAGAAACTCTTTTTGCTAATACAGATAGTTTTGGAAAGTCGGCAGCATGATTTTCCCACCATTCCGTTGCGTCAAACATTTCTTCTTTTGCAGTAAATGGTGTTGATGGCGCCACATTATTTATAACATCAGGGGAAAAAAGCAGGGCTCTGTTGAATATTATTGTGTTTCTTATATTGTTGGCATTGATGGAATATCTGAAATATTTTCTGATGAATTTGGACTATTTTGAAGTGTAGTATCATTTAGAGATAATTGATCAATTCAAAGTTGTTTGACTTGAATGGCATCGCTATTGTTTAATGTATAATTTGTAGGTGGATAAAGTAACACAGCAGCTTTTTGAAATAAACTTAAGTTTGTTATCCATTTATCATCAATTTCATATACAGTGGCTCACATCCAAAGTCGGGCAAGAGTATGTTATAAGTTTAATTGATATTTAATTAGCCAAATTGAAGTCGCAAAAAAAAATATTACATATTTGTAAAAGTTATTTATTATAGATTTATTTTACAACAAAAACCAATTCCATGTTTTGAAACATAACAATAAAACAAAAGAAATCGTAATAATTCAATAAAAAAATGGTCACATTGAAAGTCGGGCAAAATAAGCTTTTTGTACTAATGCTTAATTGTAGTGAACAATTCAATATTTTGTTGCATAACCTTTTTGTTTCTCCACTTCCTGGAGCCTGCTTGGCACGCTTTCCACCAGTTTACGACAAACATCTGAACTTATTTTCGCCCATTCGTCCTGTAATGCAGCTTTCAATTGGCCCTTATTGGAGCACCTGCTATTTTGAACCCTGCGACCTAGTTCGCCCCGCAAATGCTCTATAACATTCAGGTCAGGGCTTTGTGCAGGAGTTTTGATTACCTTGGGGTAATTATACAGGAGCCAGGTCTTTACAATCAACGAGGAGTGTTTTGGATCATTGTCCTGATAAAACTTAAAGTTATCCAAAATACCCAGCATGCGAGCACTATCCTTTAAATTTGACTTTAAAACATCAAGGTAGACGTTTTTATCAATGATGCCTTCAATAAAATGGAGTTTTCCCACACCCGAGGCTGCCATGCATCCCCAAACCATAACGTAGCCTCCTCCGTGCTTAACTGTCTTCTTCGTGTTTTTATTATTAAACTCCTCATTACGTTTGCGCCACACGTAACGCCTGCCATCAGATCCGAACAAATTAAATTTGCTCTCATCTGTGAAAAGCACCTTTAAAAAATCAAATATATTATTAAATGTTCTAAGCATAATACAATATGCATCTTACCTGGCTCCAAAATGAAAAATCTTTTAATTTGTGTTCGCGAGCAAAATCAAGGCGATCTTTTTTATTTTTCACACTTATGCAGGGCTTTTTACGGGCTACTCATCCCTTTAAATTTTTTTTACGCAGAACCCTGCGCACGGTTTCAGCACAGACATTAAGCTGAAAATTGTTTTTTAAAACTGAGGCAAGTTTTGGAGCGGACAGAAATGGATCTTTCTGAATTTCTCTAATCATAAATTTTTCATCTCTCAAGCTCAACTTCTTCTTAGCTCCTTTCATTTGTTTATTTTCTATTCTGGCGTTTTCTTTATATCTTTTCAATATATCGTGTACAGTTGACTTGCTTTTATTTACTAAATCGGCGATTTCGCATTCTGTTTTACCTTTCGAATGGTGATAAATTACCAATTTACGCTCCTCGCACGTAGATTGTTTTATTTGACGTGCCCATTTTACAAATGATTAATTGATAATTCAAAAATAAAACTCTCCTACAAAAAGAAGATTCCAACTGAAGTTACCTCAACTCCCAAACCTTACTTTGTTCGATTCTAACGGTAAATAATTCATTCTCTTTCGTGCACGTGTTCTGCCCGACTTTCAATGTGATCATATTTACAAGGAATTTTTCGTCTTTTGTCTGTAAAACCGGTTTATTCATATCCATGAATTTTGTTTTTGCAAACCTTTATTTTGTCATAAATAAGTAACTGGAATCGTTAGCAACTTTAAGAAAAAAGTAAGTTTAAAATATTTTAAATAAGCAAAGAAAATGTGTCGATTGCTTGCCCGACTTATGATGTGAGCCACTGTAATATATTTGTTTTTAAGGCGGCAATTCTACAGGGTCTTGTGGATTAGATTCGCATATCTTACGCAGTGCTGTAATAGATGGATAAACAAAGCTTATTGTCATGAATTTAGAACCCTGCAGTTTCTTTGAAATCACTTCAAAATTTCCGCACATTACTACTAACGCCTTCAACGTAGGTGAATTGATGTCTGAAATTTTTTCAAGTGCATTTTTATCTGATAAGACTTCATTTAAGGTTAACCAATTATCATATATTGATTTGAACATATTGTAGTGGGAATTCCAACGGGTTGCACATTGACTTTTTAATGAAGTATTTAAAAGATGCTGTAAGCTTGATTTCTTAAAGAATTTCACCAGCTTTTTACAGGCCTCTATTATTGTGCTTAAACCAATTGTAGCATTAAATGCTAACTCATGTACATTTGAAAATAAATGGCTTGAACAATTAAACCTCAAGCAATGGATAAGAGCTTTTTTGATGTTTGCTCCCCTGTCTGTAACAAGGATAATATTTTCCAAGCCTGTTACGCCGAATTCAAGCAAAATCCTTTCAAGTTTTTTTCGTATATTTCAGCACTTGATCTTTCGTAGTCCATAGACTTTATAGCCAGTACCAGTTCCTGAAAGCCAGAACCTTTAAGAAAATGAAGCGTTGCGCATAAAAAATAACGTTTAACAAAATCATCCGTCCACATATCGGTTGTAATGGAACATTTTCCCTCTTTAACAACTTTTTGAATTTTTTCCATCATATCCGATTTTTTTTCTAGCGCCATCAATGTAGGATCAGCAAAAAGGTTGTCAATATCCACATTTTCACCAAACTTTGCTCCAATTGGAATCAGATTTCAAGCCAAGTTTTTAAACCCATCACCTGCAACCGCTGCAAATGGTCTGCAATCGCCTACCACCCAATCTACGCAGGCATTACACAAACCTGAGAATTACAAAAAGAAGTCTATTTTATTGTAGCAGTCTTATTTGTTGTAATTCATTGAAATATAGATTCACCCGGATGCCTATTTAAATATTAGCCCTGGAAAACTAATGTTATACACTATAGTTAGCTTTCCATGGTTAAAACGAAAGTGCATATTTTTGTTCTCGACAAAATTCCAAGGGAGTGCTTTTGATTTGTTCAAAACAGAGGAAAAATTAAAGCATGTGATTTAAAATTTTTTCAAATTAATTCTAAACAAAAAATAATAATTAGTAATAATATAATTAGAATATAATATAATACATATTTTATACATATATGGGCATTTCCAGAAAAAAGTCCACCGTGACACGAAAATTAAGTTTTAAAAAAAATTATTATTTAATAATATTATCTTTAAGAAATATTTTAATTTTATTGATTTAAGCAATTTGAACATAAACTCATTTACTTTGATAATCAAATCGTCTGCACTGTTTCACAAATGTATTTTTTATTTTTAGTATATGTTAAGTAAATGCTTCGTAAACGTTTTTGTTTAAATAAAAAAAGGAAAAATAATGAAAAATCGTTTCGTTCGTTGTTTGTTAATGTGTTCCTTATAGTTTCTACAATATATACATACAAACTTGTTTTTTAAACGACACCTGGCATTACAGATTAAATAATAGCAAGAGTTACCACCGATAATTTTAAAAATATATGCAAAATTTCGAAAAACGAAAACTTTAAACGCGATTTCTTCGAAACTATTTTTTTTGGAAACGGTTCGATAGATAACTCGAAATCTATTGGTTCAATTTCAATGAATCTTAGTGGATTTTGTTTGTAATTTTGTCCTTGAAGCATTCCCTCTTAAGTTTTTTTTTTTGCAAAATATTTTTTTTTTTGCAAAGAAATTGCAAAATCTGTTAAAATCACAAAAAAGTATTTTTAGGGTCCACCCTAGTGTCAAAAACACTTTTTAGTGTTCTGACATGAGATTCTAAATAATTGGTCCAACTTCATTACAAAAACTAGCGAAATCTGTCAAAATCGCAAAAAAAACATATTTTTGGGGTCCACCCTAGTGTCCAAATAATTTTTTTATGTTCTGATATGAGATTCTAAATAATTGGTCTGACTACATTGCAAAAACTGACGTAATCGGTCAAAATCACAAAAAAAAATATTTTTAAGGTCCACCCAGTGTCAAAAAAACTTTTTAGTGTTCTGACATGAGATTCTAAATAATTGGTCCAACTATATGCAAAAACGGGCAAAATCACAAAAAAAGTATTTTTAGGGTCCACCCTAGTGGCAAAAAAAATTGTTTTTTTAAATCTTACACCAGATTTTAAATAATTGGCCAGACGCAAAAAATTGCAAAATATGACAATAACACAAAAAATGTATGGTCCAACCTAGTGTTAAAAAACTTTACATTCTGACATCAGATTCCAAATAATTGATCCGACTTAGATTGCAAAAAAGGACGATATCTGTCAAAATCACAAACAAAAGTATTTTTACGGGCCACCCTAGTGTCTAAACCACTTTTTATATTCTGACATCAGAATCGCAATCAGCGACCCCCAAGACAACAAACTTTCCCAATTTGAGCTATTTGATTTATTTGGATACTTGCAAGCTTATAAGCTTTTGCCGAACATTTCAATCTTTCCAAGTATATTGCCGAAAATTTGAAGCGCTTCAAGTTGTTGTGCGCAGCAAAGCAAAAAAGCTTGCGCTTCATTGGTTTGATACGAAGCTTGCTTTGCTTGTTTTCCAGTTCAAACCAAGCGAATTTTCAAGTACTTGAAACAGCTTGATTTTTGAAGTACTTGATGCAGGTCTCTGATATACACCTTAAATGCTACACCACCCCCGGGCGGCGGCGGGGATTCCAGCTAGCTTTTCCATATTAATCAAATTTTCAATATAAACGTCGCTATAGGCACGTTTAATTATCAATATTTTTTCCTGGAAATTTCAGTTTTTTTTTACATATAAAGAAACAATCGAGGCCCGTGCACATTTTGAATTTGTAAAAAAAAATTTGTTCCATACAACTAATGGCCACTCTAACATACACATGTGGAAGTAAAAATACAGAGTCAAAACTGTTTGTTCGCCCGTACATATGTGAACGAAATATATATTTCAACTAATCTAATGTTGATTGTGTGACTCTTTTGATATTAGTTTAAATTAACGAGGGTTTTGAGCGCATCGTTTTTATAAAAATTATAGAAAAAAGTGAAAAAGTCGTAGTTTCAATATTTACAAAGAAACATTCTAAAACATATGTTATATTGTTTTAAAAACGCCAGAAACAATAGAACCAAAATGGAAAAATCTACAGTTTTTGTAATGTTTGTGGGCATTTTATAATATCCACTGAAAAACACGGCAATATAAGTTAATCATTTTGGAATGCGTATGCATGGGCGTAGCCAGGGAGATAACCCAGCGGATCCCGGCCCCACCCTAAATCCTTGATCCCATACTATTTTATTATGGTGTCTCCGTTATTTGTTTAATTGATTTACTTTTTAGTGAACCCCCAACATATTTGTATCATATCTTAATTTTATTAAGAGCATTTCAATGTGCTTGAAGTGTTTTATTGTTCATATTTGCCTCTACCTATACCTATGAGGGTGAAAAAAGCTCATCATCATAAATAATGTCGTCTTCAAAAATAATCACATTAAAACATTTTTTTAAAAAATAGAATTAGCTTTCACATGAATCCTAAGCTAATCTATAACAATTTTGATACAATGGGAATAATTTTTCATTCTTTTTTATGTGAATCAAAAACCTTTACCGTATATTTATATCATTGCATAACTTGAACGATATATCAACATAAAAGGTCCCTGACGCTCAATTATTCTTACGGACAGACTCGATTCCAAATACCTCAAAATATCCCCGCTCTAATAAGCCCATATAGTTTTTTTCAATAGAAAGTAATCTTGATCTTAATAAAGAAAAATACAACAAATTATAATGCAAAACATACATGTATCGCACAAATCAAATTACGAAAAAATATTACGATTATTATGATGGAAAACCACACATGTATCGCATAGATACTATTACGACAATAGTACGATTATTAAAATGTAGAACATACGTGTATCACGCTGCGAACACATGTGAAAATTTTTTATAATAATTATCAAATTTGTATTAGTTGTCAAATTATTGCCGTCACCAAGACAATTGCCTATAGTGACGTAGGTGACACAACAATTGCATGGCAAAAAACGACATTTGTTTGATATAAAAAAATTATTTTGATTGTTTGAAAACTGAAATTATAAAATCATTATGAAAAAAGAAAAATTAAAAAAACTTTCATTAATTTCTGCTTTTTATTTGTTTTTTTGTCACTTTCTCAAACAAACATTAAATCTTTGCCACTCTGCAACTGAAAAAGTGTGAGAGTGTCGGTAAACAAATTTAAATGTATTGAAATTGCTATGACAAATTGTCTCATGTGTTCGCTGGGTCACATACATCATATTACGAAAATAGTATGATTATACAAATGTAGAATACATGTATCGCATAGATCATATTACAAAAAAATACGATTATTATAATGTAGAACATACATATATCGCATAGATCATATCACGAAAATAATGCGATTATTATAATGTAGAACGTCTATGTATCGCAAGGATTATATTAAGCCTTGGCTAAAAAATTTATTTCGAAAACACAATTGTTAAACCTAGAAAAAATATTTCGAAAATGTATTAACCTGTCTCAATGCATTGCCAGAGCTATGATATCCGGGTTTTTTTGGAAATAAAGCATTAAAATACAAAAACTTGAAATGTTCTATAAACTCCTTCTTTAAAGAATCTCCTCCACGAGACAGTGGCATCATTATATATAATATGAGAGGGGCCATTTTGGGTTTTTATCAACCATTTATATTTATAATTACATTTATATTTATAATTGTAATCTCTGAGCACATTGAGAGGGCTGTGGCCTATTTGTAAGTGCTCGTAATACCCAGTAAGAATAATGTAAAAGGGAAATTGTACTCTAGTATAAATACCCAGTTGTAGGTTTGATTTGTAATTGTAATGTGAAAATGCATGCAAGAATTAATTTGAGCGCGAATGTTATTATACAATTTATTGTATGATATCTCTTGTCTTTTTGTATATATATGTGTGCTTAAGGCTGTGATTATACCAACCAACTGCAGTTATGCAAGTTATTTGAATTGTTTTATGTTTATGGTAATAACCAGTGTGTAGGTAAGCACAATATTTAAATAAATTTATATAGAAGTTATATTTAAATGTTTTTAGATATTAGCATTATGTATATGTATACATGTATTTGCAAAAATGTATATTGTTAAATATATACATTTTGCTTACGTAATATGCATGTATATATTTTAAGTACTATAGTTAATATATATAATTGTTCCCTTGTTAGTTATTATGACAGTGCGATAGATAGACTAAAGGATTGTTTTGTATAAGCTTAATGACATAATAGGTACTTTCTCAGTCTTCTCAGCGCAAGCTCTCTCTCTCTCACCCTCCCCATGCCACGCGTATATTGAGTATAGGTACTCAATGGGTGCGCTCAGACAAATGAGCTCACACTTAAGTGGGTGAGAGGACATTCTGGCATAGAACAGAATGAAAATGCTGAGTCTTTAGCGAGAGAAGGATCAGCAGAAGAGTTCTGTGGACCGGAGCCACGTATCGCCATAGGCGACAACATGGTGGCAGGCCTTATTAAGCAATGGACGGACTCGAAACACCGTACAAGGAGGGAAGAAGGTGTTAATTGTAGGCAATCGAAGGCGGCCGTGAAGTGGTCTCGGAGTGAGGCTGCAAAAGTTATTCGTTACAATCGAAGGACTTTAAGCTGTCTTACTGCACTGGTCACAGGATGCGGTCTCTACATGTACCATTTCAGGAAGATGACTCTGACCGAGGACGATGCGTGTAGGTTATGCCTAGAGGAGCCGGAAACGGCAACACACATTCTGTGCCAGTTGACCATTCTGGGAAGAACATGGCCAATACTCTGTCTGGATGTTGAGATCCTTAGATCATCCGGATTGCCAGAGTAAGAATGGCAACAAAAGGTCCTCCTCTGTAGGTACCAGTCATGTATAATAGTTTGCAACTGAGCCGGCAGCTGTGAGCTGTTAAAATGGCCCTTTCAGTGCTCATTGAGCACGGTCACGCATAAGAATGCACTTCTTCGTAGTTGCATTAGTGCATTTTTGGTCTCTTTGCGGGGATGTTGTGGATCCTCATTGACGGGATCGAGTTGCCTAGATGACTGTCGTGGGCTGGCCCTTCGGGGAGACTCGTACTGGTTGTGGTTGTGTGAATGCTACACAGGTCTAGATTGACCAGCGGGGTCACGCAGTGGTATGACCGGGCTGGCATATCTGTCTTAATATGCAAGAGATTGGATAGGTCTCGTCTTCACCAGTAGATGGATTGTAAGTACGTCACTATTGAAATCTAAACTGGCACTGCTATTACGGGCAGTATGTAATGTATGAATCTGTATTGCATAATGCAGATTCTGTCTGTTTAGTATTATATATAAACTAAATGTGTTTGAGGGGTATTTGTTTATATTATAAGTAGTAAACATAATAAAAGGTATAATTATATGAATTATTTGTAAATAAAGTAAATGAATTGATTAATTAAATTATGTCGCCGCTTATACAATAAGCAATTCAGGTGGCGTGTATGTTAAATAATAAATGAATAAGTATACATGAATAAATGAATAAAGTAAAATAAAAAAATGAATGAATACAGTATCGTACATACAATGTTGTCGTCACCGTGGGCGTTGGCGAGAGTGAGGTGGACGTGACTTGAGGACGTCATTGTGCGGATCTACTTCGACGGGAAAAAGGTTCGCCACAACCCCCGCCCCCCCTTTACTTCGGTGGCGAAATGAAAATCTTCATTATCCCTTTGCGAGCAATGCGTACATTATATAGTGTATCGTCGATGTACCTCTGAAATCGGATTCGCTGTCCATCTCGTCGCTTCGCTGTGGCCTCTGCGATTCGTTGTAATAGTCCAGCTGGCCATGTTGTTGTCTCGGAATCGTCGATGGTTGCCTCTGTGGCGATCTTCATTGTTAATTTTTTAAATACTTTGCTTAATTTTTATCAGCATTTTAATTCTCTAAAAAAAAAAAAACAAAAAACTTGTTGGGATTGAATTTTGAAGCATTAATATTTTTTCACTTTTCTAAAATTATTTTTTTTTTGTAATTAAAAAAATAAATTTTAAATAAAACTAAATAGTTCTTTTTACATTTCGTTTGAATTATATTGGTGACCCACGAATATTACACGCATAATGTCTCTTACGCATTCGCCACCACGGTCTGCACGCACTGCAGAACAAAGTCAAAGTTTCCAAGACAATGTTGCACCAAGTCATTCACCACGTCATGGGGAATCAGTACACGGAGATACAACACACATCGGAGCTATTGGCATTTGCAAAATCACTTTTTGGAAAGCCAATCCACAATTATGGTTTACGCAGGTGGAAACAATATTTAGAGTACAACGGATTACTCGCGGAGATACAAAATTTGATCACATCCTTTGCAATTTGGATTCTGCAACATTGGAATTCGTTAGTGATTTAATAATCTCACCACCATCAGATGGGTGCAGGTATGAAGCGTTAAAAAGAAACTTATTGCGGTGTTTGCAGAGTCAACTGAAAAAAAGCTGCGTCGACTTTTAAGAGGACACTCAATTGGAGATCAAAAACCATCGCATTTTTTACAATTTATGCGAAATTCTGGATCTGGTCAGGTGAGTGAGTCAGTTTTAAAAACGTTATTTTTGGAGCAATTGCCGGAAAACGCCCGACCCATTTTAGTAGGAAATAAAGGCACTCTCGACGACATTGCAGAGCAAGCCGACAAAATACTTGAACAGCTTTCTCCGTCAATCTCAGCAGTTTCCGACTAATCATTTGCAACCATTTTGGATAAAATTGATGCTCTTGAAAAACGTTTTGACAATTTTCGAGCTAGATCTCCAACCCGAGAAGATTTGTCAAAAAAACGTCGAAATAATAGCCGTAGGCGATCAAGGAGCCGTATAGTTAATAAGGAATGGTGTTGGTACCACAATCATTTTAAGGAAAAAGCCTTGAAATGTATTTTTCCTTGTACGTTTTCAAAAAACTAAATTTTTTTTCGGAACTCGCGGCATCCGAAAATATTTCAATTAATTCTTGCCGCCTTTTTATTAAAGATCGTCAATCCAGACATAATTACTTAATTGACACCGGTGCAGACGTGTCAGTCTTACCAAAAACCATGTACGTTTCTTCTAAACTACTTCAATTCGCAACAGAAGACGCGAATGTGCCTGTAAATCTCTTTGCTGCGAATGGTACCAAAATCCAAACATTCGGAACGGTGGTTTTAGAACTAGATCTTGGTCTACGCCGAAAACTTAAATGAGATTTGTGGTAGCAGATGTTACTAAAGCAATAATTGGGTCAGATTTCTTAATTCATTTCCATTTGCTTCCTGACCTAAAAAACAAACACCTTGTTGATGGTAAAACACTCATCAGGTCAAAAGTACATGTAACGCAAGAGCCCTCCCTTGGAATCACTGTGGTTTTGAAGAACAACTCACCATTCACTAACCTTTTGCTAGAATTTCCAGACATTTATAGAGTGTCTAATATTCTTCAGAGATTGCCAGAACACACCATATATCACCACATTGAGACAAGCGGACCACCTTGTCATGCCAAATGCAGACGTTTAGATATCGACAAACTGACTGCGGCGAAAAAGGATTTCGAGTACATGCTAGAGGTTGGCATTATTCGACCATCTAAGTCTCAATGGTCCAGTGCACTACACATGGTACCCAAAAAGAATGGCGAATGGCGTTGTTGTGGGGACTATCGTGCACTGAACAAACTCACAGTACCAGACCGATACAACATACCATTTGTTACTGACTGCAATCAGCATCTCAGTGGTTGTACTATTTTTTCAACTTTGGATCTAGTTAGAGCATATCATCAGGTTGATGTCTTTCCTGATGATATTATGAAAACATCCGTTGTAACACCTTTTGGCCTATATGAATACGTTAAAATGCCATTCGGGCTACGAAATGCTGCGCAGAGCTTTCAGCGATTAATGGACACAATTTTGCGAGGATGTGATTTCGTATTTTGCTACCTTGATGATGTATTAATTGCTTCAAAAAATGTTGATGAACATCTACACCACCTTCGACTTGTAATTCAACGTTTCAAAGACCACGGCATAATTTTAAATCAAGCTTAATGTATTTTAGGGCAAGGTGAGGTAAATTTCCTCGGTTTTAAAATTAGCAATGATGGATTGTTACCAATGGACGAAAAAATTGAAAAAATTAAAAACTTTCCGAAACCTGTTACAATTCAAGACTTGCGACAATTTTTAGCAATGACTAACTTTTATCGCAGGTTTATTCCCAATGCCGCACAGACTCAAGTTGTTTTAAATGCCTACCTTAAAGGTGCTACTAAGAAAGATAAACGTGCAATTATTTCGTCGACAGAAGCGGAAGAAGCGTTCGACAAAATTAAATTGCAATTAGCTAACGCAACGTTGCTAGCTCATCCTGTAGCAGCTGCAACGTTTGCGTTAAAAGTAGATGCTTCCAGTTTTGCTATAGGAGGAGTTGTGGAGCAGCGAATCAACAATTCTTGGCAACCTTTAGCGTTTTTTTCAAAGAAACTTAGTCCTGCCGAAACGAAGTACAGTGCATATGATCGAGAGTTATTGGCGGCGTATCAGTCAATACGACATTTTCGCTATATGTTGGAAGGTCGTCAATTCACACTGTTCTCGGATCACAAGCCCCTCTGTTTTGCATTTAACCAAAAACCAGAAAAAGCCAGCCCTCGCCAATGGAGGCATCTGGATTACATTGGGCAGTTTACAACTGACATTCGCCACATTTCTGGCCATGATAATGTAGTTGCTGATGCACTTTCCAGAATTAATGCTATTGATACAATAGATTATCATCAACTTTCTTTGGCGCAGAAAAATGACAAAGACTTACAACAAATGCTTTCATCAAAAGGTTCAGATCTCAATTTGAAACAAATCCAACTGCCGAACAGTTCAAACCTGGTTTATTGTGACATCTCACAGGCACAAGCAAGACCTTTTGTTCCATTGGGATTTCGCAAGTCTATTTTTAATGCACTACATGATCTGTCGCATCCTAGTTTAAAAGCCACTCGAAAGCTGATATCAAAACGTTTTGTTTGGCCTTTCATGAATCGCGACATCAACAAATGGTCCAAGAGCTGTCAACGATGTCAGTCTTCAAAGATATCCCGTCATACAAAATCCACTTATGGTACTTTTTTAAAACCAACACGCAGATTCGCGGATATACACATTGACATCGTTGGACCATTGCCTCAGTCTGAAAGATGTCGGTACATTCTCACAATCATCGATCGTTTCACACGTTGGCCAGAAGCGATTCCCTTAGAAGACATTACTGCTTCAACAGTTGGCGACAAATTCTTTTCCGTTTGGGTTTCAAGGTTTGGATGTTCTTATAGTATTCATACTGATCGTGGAACACAGTTTACTTCATCACATTTTCACGATCTGGCCAAATACCTGGGAGCGCAAGTCAAACATACTACTTCGTATCACCCTCAAGCGAATGGAATGGTTGAGCGATTCCAAAACTTCGACAAATCATCGCTGATTTAAGACCGGTGGATGCGTCAAATCATGCAAATCAATCACCGTTCATCTCCAAGGACTTAGGTACATACTCACACGTTTGGGTGAGATGTGATATGGCATCTCAGCCTCTTCATCCAAAATATTCTGGTCCGTATTTGATTTTACAAAAAGAACAAAAATATTTTAAGTTACAAATTGGAGCAAAGCAAGACAAGATCTCTATTGATCGTCTAAAACCGGCGTTTTTAGAAAATTTTGATTTTCAACCGGCGTTTTTAGATAATATGGATTTTCAATCGGCGAATTCACATCAATCAATAAAAGATGGCCAATCTAGTAAGCATATCGTGCGTTTCGCACTGCAAGGGGGCTAATGTGGCGATCTTCATTGTTAATTTTTTGAAATACTTTGCTTAATTTTTATCAGCATTTTAATTCTCTAAAAAAAAAACAAAAAACTTGTTGGCATTGAATTTTGAAGCATTAATATTTTTTCACTTTTCTAAAATAATTTTTTTTTTGTAATTAAAAAAATAAATTTTAAATAAAACTAAATAGTTCTTTTTACATCTCGTTTGAACTATACCTCTATGATCTGTTCGCTGGTGATCGTGGTGGTTGTTACAAGGGCAGGTGTGCGAGTAGCTTCGGTATGATCGGTCTGTAGTAGCCAACCAAGACAAACTTCGGCTGACTGGTTGCTATCTTCGTTCTGACCGTGATACTCGAACTCGGCTTGGTTGTCTGTTTCGTGGGTGTGACTTTAGTGACTTTTATTATTGGTTGTATCCAGGTTATGATTACTGCTATCGGTGCTGTTGCTTTCATCATCATTAGGTGGTGTAGCTGGTGACTCTGGTGGTGACTTAGCTGCGCTGGTAGTCGCCCGCTGGGCGCTGTATACATTAGTCATGGCATCTTCTAGTAATTCAGGTAGGGCGATGTCTGGCAGGGTCCTGCCTGCTAAGTACTGGATGAGCTCGCTAATTCGCCGTCTCTTGTTATGTATAGTGCTCCTTGAGAACCAGGATTAGCACTCGATTGGTGGTCTGCAGTCAATGATGGGCCCACATAGCAAGCTTTCTATAAATTGCAGCGCGTATAACCCACAGTCTGTAAGATTCGGTTGTTGCTGTACTTTAGCGTGATATCCTGGGAGATTTGTTGCTGTAAATCTTTGCTGCATGAATTCAAAACCGCCTTGAATTCAAAACCGAGGTAGCTTCGTAGCGGCTGAAAACATGCGACCTGTCCTTAGTGGCCAGTGAGTCTAATAGTAGCATGATAGGTGGCATAATTGGATGCTCGCGGCCCGATTTGGTCTGTGGTGGGTCGTTGTAGAATCGTGGTCCTTTCAAGGCCGGAAAGCATATAACTGTCACGAACCAATGCTTATCTTCATTGATTGGGACGACGATTAAACTCTTATTTGTAATATTTTCTCGTCGCGTCCACTTTTGAACTCCAATGCGTCTACGCTGGCCGAGTGTGTCTGGTGTATCACCTGAAATCGCATTGGTTTGTGTTATGACATAAAAGTCATTCGCACGATCTATGGGTGCGAGTACTCCTTGGATCCAATGAATATAAAACTCCATCACGCGATTGTTTAAGTAGGTGCCTGTGGCGAGACATTTGTAGTCATCGATGGTCACTGTGACAGTTGCCGTGTGCTGTGGTCGCGTGCTTCCTGTCTCTGGTGGATCGACGTGGACGACGTTGTCATGGATGCCTTCTGTCGTTGTTTGTTGGTGTTGCGCACTTGTAACCACGGTTGATGTTGGCTGTGTAGCGATGGCTAGCTCATCTATAGTTGAGCGATCCGTGCGTTTGGCTGGTGGTACATCTGTCTTATTGTTGCGACGTGGTCTTTTAGCCACCGGTGGCTGTGGCAATGGTTCTGGTAGCAAGATTCTGTCGCTCTGTGCCTCTGTCATCTCTCGCATTCGGGTGATGAACGTCTCTTTCGTACGTTCGTCTGCTCTGGTGATCCAGCAGCACTTCGCTAAGTGTTCTTAGAAGAACAGTTAGGCGAGACCGCTGACTTCGTTTAACAAAAATAAAACCCGCGTTGAGGTTATGCAACATTTGTTTGTACAAATTTTCTCAAACTTGCACTATAAGATATGTGTTGCACACAAATTCGTAGAAAATTTCTTATAACTTCCGGAAATTTACTTGCTTGAATCCTCTACGCACGGGTGACAATCTTGACGCGATGTAGGGGCTTAAGTTGCAAAGACACAATGGCTATTGGGTTACGCTTTGTGAAGCAACGAACAAAAAGTCATCCCCCCATTTCTAAGATTGTAGACGCCATGCCGAGGGAGATTGCACCGGTGGTGCAGGGTCTAGGGGTTTTAGATCGCCAATGGTGTCTCCTCAGGGCAGACCACTCCCTGTTGTATTTTAGTAGGGTAGGGCGGATAATGGGGATCTCTGTCCGTTCGGTCCGTTTTTCTCCCCAACTCGTGGGATATTCTATGGACACCAAAAAAAAAAACACAAAAAAGGAAGGGTGCGCTGTGGGGACGAGTCCCGAAGCGGTGGAATCCCAAAACGATTTAACCGTGTAAGGGTGCGGGAAGCTGCAAGGTAACCCGCCGGGCCTGGTGGACGATAAAACTCCGAAAGGAGTGGAATTGTCAGCCAGACATGTCGAAGCTGCAACACCAGGGAATAAAGCTGAGTTCGAGGCGGCTCCTTGCTAGGGAGAAGCAAAGGCGGAGGAGGAAGCGTAAGAAGGCAGGCACAACCGCGGGGGAGATTGCTTTGGAGTCCCTCGTCAATAAAATGACGGACCAATTCCAAAGCATGTCATGCGATGAGTCCACCCCGGATACGAACGAGCGTAAAAGATTCAGGGAACAACCTGGATCTTCCGGCGAAGTCTTTAAAGGGTGACTTGAACATGTGAGTCAAAAGGTGGACAGCTCACGGCTGTTAGCTCTTCGGCTAAGGACGGGGAAGGTGGACATCCTGTAAAGGTTGATAGCTTTCCACATAAAGGAAGGACGATGGAAGTTGGTGGACGACCCTCAAAAGTCGATAGCCAGTGGAAATCGTGGAGAGCTGAAAGCCAGAAACCGAGCGGTAGCAAACTTTTGCCTACACAAAGAGTTGCGTCCGTGAAGTCGAAGGCTTCAGCGGGAGGGAAATTCAACCCGGAAGGGGTTATTGGAAGCGGCCGTGCATCCTATGCTACGGTAGCGGAACAGGACCTCTTAATGGGCATCCTTGATTGCTCCATAGATGGTCAGTTGGGAGAGTCCCAGTTGGCGGGCTTTAAATACGCCCTCTTGGAGGCTCTCGACACCTATCAATGATAGCGATAGCGATGTAGGATTTGTTGGCAATGCAAACTTGGAGGATGGAATTATTGTACTCAAGTGCAAGAACCCATCATCTAAGGTATTGCTGTGCCGAACCGTGCCAAAGCTCATGAACTTATGGGAAGGGGCTGAGTTGCGGGTCGACCGACTATATGCATTAAAGGACGTTAGAAGGATGTTCATCATTGTTTACGGTACTTCCAAAAGCAAGGAGGTCATCCTTAGGAGGTTGCAGACTCATAACCGGTGCGTTGCGGACACTTCTAACCGGAAAATGTCAAAAACCGACAACTACAATTTATTTTACAATGCAACCCTGACAAAAAGGCGGCAAATGTGAAAAAAACATTGAACATTTTCAAGACAAAATATTTTACAAAAACAATAAATTTTATAGATAATGAAGAGTCGATGAGTGACGTTACTTCGAAAAAATTGATAGTTGTTTGGCAGAGTATGTGAGGACAAGAAATTGTGAACCAATTTCTGTCCCACAAACAAAGAATGAATATAAATATATCTGTTATAAATAAGAATATAAAATGTATATATATATATATATATATATTAGGGTGTATCGAAAAGTATGGACCTAAGTTAACACCCAATTCCACCCCTAATTACTGAAATGGGACGGAAAGACAATGCTGAAAATATTTGTTTTTTTTTAACAAATTCCTGGTTCCCCAAATAGCGGTTTTTTATGAAAGTTGTGTCTTTTTATACTGGAGCCCATCTAACGGTAATTTTTTTATAAAAAATACTATAGATATTGATTTACTATTAAAAACAAGTTGTTGCATGCAAATTTTCAGAGAGATCGGACTACGTACAAGAATGTCAGCATAGAAACAAAAAACCATTATTTAACCTATATTCAACTAATTTTGTACTGAAGCCATCTTACAGTACAGTTTTTTACAGAAAATAACACAAATTGATTAACCATTCAAAATAACTTATTCATGCAGATTTTCAGAGAGATCGAACTACGTTCAGAAGTGTCAGCATAGAAATAAAAAAGCCATTATTTACTATATTTTCGATTACTTTTGTACTGGAGCGCATGTTAAGGTACACTTTTTTACAAAAACCCACTTAGATCTCAATTAACCACTTAAAATAACTTATGCATGGACATTTTTCAAGAGATCAAAGTGGTGTCAGCATAAAAATTAAAAAAACATTATTTGCAATATTTTCGACTACTTTTGTACTGGGGGTCAATTCCTGTTCTGCGTTATCGTCATGTGAAATATGTTTTCACCTTTACACGGAAAATGCGATTCCCGTTGTGTGCTAAAAGGGCAACAGCTGTTCATTTTTCGCTGAAATGGAAAGAAAGTTAACGCCGGTAGCAAACGCACGTTATGGACAGAAAATGACTTTAAATCTATACTACTAATAAATCTGTAGCCACTTTTTATGTTCACTCATCACGTTTAAACGACAACTCAGATTTTTATAAAATTTTGTACACATATTTATAGGTCAGCAGAGAGTGCAATAGGATACTTTATTTTAACCCATTAACAACCAATGTTACTATATGGAAACATATGCGTCTCGAATTTTCATTAAATACTGCATAATATTTCAAAAGTTTTAGTGCCAGTTTTTTAAAAAAAGTAAAATTAGCATGCAATAATAACTTATTTCTGCTCAATGGCATACATAGTTTTCACCAAAATGTTGCTTCAAGTCTTAAAATGTCTGTTTTTTATGGTTTTCTTTCGGCCCTAATGGATTAAATTGCACTTCGGTTAAACGAGAACAAAATCAATAAACGCTTTTAAATTTCCTTCAATTTGATACCAAAATCATGTATGTAGTTTGAAAACTGTGAAAAATTTTAGTACCAGATCTTTTTAGTATTAATTATAAGCTGAGAACGAGAGAAAAACGACTTGAAATTCACACTTTTAGCTTTGAAGGCAAATATTTCAGTCAGTTTGCAATGGATTTCAATAATTTTTTTTGAAAAATGTTGTTTGTTAAAATATCCTTCAAACATAAGTTGAAATTTTTACTAAACCAAAGTATTAATATTTTTAAAAATTTTTTTAAAAAATGTTCAAAAATTTTTAGTTTAAGCCAAAAAATTGGATAAAAGTTGTTTTTGTTGTAAAAAAAATTAAATCCAAAATTTAGGTTTTCGATTTCCTATCAGGTGATATAACAATCTTAAGGTTAATAATTTGTAGTATTACTTAAACAATAAAAAATGGTTTTGGTAGCGAAAAATCAAGCCTACCCACTATCAATTTTTGAATGAAAACTTTTTGAAAACCCGGCGAAGCGGCGGGTTTAAGCTAGCTAAAAATAAATAATGTAAAAAGAAAAGCAGCTTAGGGAAAACGGACAAGCGGTACGCAGAAACAGTATCTTATCAACTATTTAGAGGAAAATGTTGATATTGCCAATAACAAGTAAATACTATTTGCTTTACTACTTTTGGCTGTTTTATGCTGTCGCAAAACTTATCTTGTTCATATTTATTTATTTCCAATATCTTCTGCGCAAATGAAATGAAATTAATGATGAAGTCATTTTTGCAAAAGTTTCTTTCTTTCTTATACATTGTTTACATTTTTTCATAAAAGCTTTGTTTTATAGGCATTCAGCAACTCTTATATGCTATTCAGCAACTACTTTCCATTAGACGAAAAAGAATCGCGTTTTTGTGCGTAGTGAAGTGAAAAAGTGAAGACGTCAAATGAAAACGATTGTGAAAAGTTTTTTTTCACTTCACTTTAACGCAAAACAGGAATTGACCCCCTGGAGCCCATCTTAAGGTACACTTTTTTACAAAAACCCTAATAGATCTCAATTAACCACTTAAAATTACTTATGCATGCAAATTTTCCAAGAGATCAAACACGTACAGTGGTGTCAACATTAAAATTAAACCCCCATTAGCAGTTTTTTGGCTTTCCGATTTCTTGACAACTTTTGCACTGAAGCTACCTTAGCTTATCTTAAACACTAGAAGTTGATAATGTAACTTTACCTAAAAGTGATTGCCTTGATAAATATACGAATAAACGTGTATAAACATTATATAGTTTATTTCAAAATGAATTAATTTAACAAAGTAGCTGTCGTATTAGGATATACTTTTTAAATTAAATTTAACAAAAACCTTTTTGTGTCAAATTTGGGACGCTTCGATCGTGACTCCAGAGTTGAAAACATAATTCCTTCTCGACGTGCCTCCAAACCAGCCACGGTTGATGATTCTGTGACGAGTTTGACATGTCTTTCCGTGTCTTGAATATGACAAGGTGTTTCAACTATTTCGTTGTCCAAGATGGCATCACCAATCTTTGCAAGTTTTTCGATGCTTTCGTATGGCATTCTACGGGTGTATGGTGGTTCGGTATAGCACAAATTCCAATCAATCATGCTGTAGTAGTTTTCGCAATCGAATCTGATGTTTGAAAGATGATAAGTGCGAATTTGTCCGAGTTTGTCCGACGCTTGTAAAATTTTTGTGTTGATAGACCCATAGATCGTATATTACGATCGCCATCAAAAATCATAGCCAGCAACAATTTTTCTGGGTGCGTAAAGTAGCAATTGTTTTTACAAACATTGTCAACAATTTTCCGATAATTTGAAGGCAAATATCTTGAATTTCTTAAGAAATTAAAAAGTGGACGCTGCCGCGCGTGACGTAATACTGATATTTAATCATGAAATACATTGGAACATACACCCGAATAATGTATGTTGCCAATTCCTGTAAATCTTGCGTTGGTTGTGCTTGTGACACGAAATAGCTCAAAACTCTACTGGCTTTTGTGAGCCAACGCGCGTGATGGATGCGTCCCGGTTTTTTATTAGCTAAAGTCGTCGAACAAATGCCTGTCGCTACTGCAGATGCTATATCAAACAAATATTTTTGATCGGTACTTTCGACAGTAATTCCGATATTTGGTGGCATACTTCCTTCAACTAATATAATCGCTTTAAAATTTTCAATCTAAAGAAATAAATAGAAATAAAAATAAAGTATCTAAGTATGAGAAATAATTTAAAAAAGGTTTAATGCCCTACTTTGTGTAGACAGAATAACAATTTAGTACGCACCGTATTTTCTACGTTTTCTATTGCTTTGGATATCTTGCCGGCTGTTGTAGCTGGTCCAGTTCGAAGTGGTCCAGAACGAAGAATCAATTTTTCCAAATAAATGGCTAAATGCCAATTCATTAAAATGTAGCATACAAATAAACCAATGTTACGGTCTATCCAGATCAACCTCCAAACAGCGTATAATTCTATTGTTGATGCCGGTGTTTTTCACTTCGCCATCAGAACAAACACCAATTAAGTCCGATATATTGTGATCCTTTGTTTTGAAAAAGTTCAAAACAATTTCGGCAGATGCTGCTGTCGAATTACCGCGAATTGGGGCAGCGCCCAAGAATTTTGAATATGGCTGCTTTAGAATGGTTAAATGGGTTTCGTCGATTATTCGCGGATGACGCGTTCCATCATTCGTTTCTCCAGGGTAAGGGTTTTGTCTCTTCTTGCGTCGAATGTAAAAACTTTAATATTAGAACTACAAATGTTTTCCTGCATTATTTTTTCTTGGTTTGCCTCTCTTTCGCGAAAAACTTTATTTTTATCGATAATTATAGGCTTTCCAGTTCTTTCGACTTGTAATTTAAAATTGGGTCATTAACAAATCCTTTATAAGCGATAATGCTAAAGCAGCAGATTTTTAATTTTCTTAACACACTCTGCACACAAATGAATATAACACTTAACTTTTTCAGTGTTATCTTATAAACCTGAATGGTTTACTTTCGTTATTTCCAAAGTTTTTGATTCTACTAAAAAGATGATCCTAAATATAGTGTATATATTTTCTCGTACAGAAGATCCTCGCCACAGTTTTCCTTGTTTCTGTTTTATAAATATACTTTTTCACAAGGTTTTTCAATTTGTTTCTGTGAATGTTTAAAGAAGGTATTCTCACAAGAGACAGTTCGAATAAACTAAAAATAAGAATGCCAAAACGTAACTATTTTATAAAAAAATAAGCCTTTTTAAAGATACAAAAGTTACAAATAAACCTAATAGGTAGAACAGGTACTTGTAAAATTTTATAACAGGCAGATCAGGAACTTAAGCTAAACTGGACCCTCATTAAAAGAAAGAATGTTCTACCTGCCAACACTGTACGTGTTTGATCTCTTGGAAAATTTGTATGCATAAGTTATTTAAAGTAGTTAATTGAGATCTATGGGGATTTTTGTAAAAAAGTGTACCTTAAGATGGGCTCCAGTACAAAAGTAGTCGAAAATATGGTAAATAATGGTAATAATAAATAAATAAATATTTAGGGGTGGAATTGGGTATTCATTTTTCGATACACCCTAATATATACAGGGTGTTCCGCAATTGAGTGCAACTATTTATGGAGGTGAAAGATTGTGTCGAGTTGAGCAAACCATCGTATGAGAGGGGGGGTCAATTTTCACGTTCTTAGGAGCTACAGGGTTAATTAATATTTGAGGACTTTGATCCACGATATTATTTCTAGCAGAAAAACTAACCTAGGTAAGACTTATGAAGGTAGACTGGTAATCGATTTCCTCAAGCACATGTATTCTCGACCATATCTCATTCACTTGAACCAGATCACTTGAGCCATTCCAGATCATTGAACTTTTTCTGAATTGCCATTTGATCTTGCTTAAAGATGTTGATCGTTGCATCAAGAATTGATGTTTGATTTTTAAGCAAACTCTGGAGATGACCTTCATTTTGTTTAACTTTTCCATTATCTTGACCATTTGTTCGGCTTATTCAGAGACCAGTACTCCAAACAGGGAATTAGCGACGTTTCCAACAATATTTAGGACACCTCTTCTAACTCTGTTGGCTGCAAGAAGACTGTCATCTAGCCTGAATCATTCCTCAAGGTGGTCCAAGGTGTTTACGACAACCTTGCAAATACTCTTTTGTTGTAGCTCTTGGCACAAGTTCCCATTTGCGAAGGACTCTACTTCTGTCCTATAAGGTTTAAGGTCATAGTAAATAATGAGTCGCCAATCGGTTCTGGAAGGCCTAATTGATCCGATTCCTTCAAAGTGAATTCCGGGGTTAGACTCAAACTCAATATTTTTGACACCTGTAGCTAATGCTAACGGTAACACGATCAAACTAATAAGTAAGACAGGTAAAAGGCTGAGCGAAGAAGTCCTGCTTTTCTTGCGTGCATGTTCGTCTTCTTGTTCTTCCATTTGCAGTGGGACCAGACGGTGAATAGGACGTTTAAAAATGCCATTTTTCGTTTTGACATCGACTACTCGAACCGTCAGTGCCAGGATATGTATTAATAATTCGTCAAATTTGCCACTGCAGAGGAGCGGTATTGTCTTCTTTTAATAACACCAATATTCCATCCTTTACATTTTCAGCTTGATCTTTTCACTTACTGCGATACTGTAGTTCATTCAGGTACTCTGTAGTCCATCTGTTCCAAAACTCATCCTTTAAATGGTTTACTAGTTTCCATCGCGCTTGAAGCGATGGGTTCGAGGTATTCTTATTGCCACTAGAAAGCGCTGCTATCGGCTCGCCTATGAAAAAATGGCCTATGAGAAATGGTGTAAGGACTAAAAGGTCATTTGGATCAGATGACAATGGCGTTAGAGGTCTGGAGTTCAATATTGCTTCGATTTGAATTACTACTGTCTCTAGTTCTTCATAAGTGAGGGAGCAGTTTGTGATACTCCTTACCAAGAGATATTTTGCTGATTTAACAGCCGCTTCCCACAGTCCTCCAAAATGTGGTGATCTTGGAGGAATAAAATGAAAGGTGGTACCCAAATCCGTAGATGACTTAATAATTGTGTCTTGAGCAAGACTGCTGTGAATGGTGTGTTTCAGCTCTTCTATCTGGTTTTTGGCTCCGACAGAATTGGTGGGGTTGTCGCAGTAGATATTTTGGCATCTTCCTCTTCGTGAAGTAAAGCGCTTGAGTGCACCAATAAATGCTTCAGTGGAAAGATCACTCACAATTTCCATGTGCACTGCCTTTGTACTGAAACAACAAAATACAGCAATATAAGCCTTGCATGGTCGTTTTCCTCTGATTTTGTAGTGTATTCAAATTGGACCGCAAAATTCTACACCTGAATTGAGGAACGGACGCTCTGGATGCACTCTGTCATGTGGAAGGTTGCCCATGATTTGTTTGAACGTATGAGGACGGGCATGTGTGCAACGTACGCAGTGATGAACTATAGATCTAGCCATAATTTTGCCTTTTATGGCCCAGAACCGCTGTCCTGTTTGAGCAAGAAGTGCTTGTGGACCGCAGTAAAGGTTCTTGGTGTGCAACTCCTTCATTATTAACTTGTGATTGTGAGGTTTAGCATTATATTGAAGATTTGATTCAACAAGTTGTCCTCTGATGGTTCCTTGATTGTCGAGAAAAGCTGATAGTCCGTGAAGCACACTTGTCTCCATTACTTCTTGCTTCTGTGATAATTGTTGTATTTCTTCACGAAAATCGCTAAGTTGTACTGTTTTGATTATGACAATAAATGCTTCATGAAGTTCTTCGGGTAAAAGTGTCACATTAATTGCTCTGCCTGATAAATCGCAGCACATACCCAACTACTCGTTGCAATGTCGAAAATGAGTTACGATGATTTATCTTGTAAACCATGTCACTTATATCTTCATTAGTTGATACAGCAAGAACATTTATCCTTCTTTTCAGCTCCGTCTGATCTGGTATGGTGAGTTTCTTGCTGAATTGTTTGGGCCATGAATCCTCCTTTGCATGAAGAAAGAGAGGACCATAAAACCATATTGAGCAACGTTTTATGTCTGTTGGCTCAACTCCTCTGGACAGTAAATCTGCAGGGTTGTTTTTAGAACTAACATGTCGCCATTGTTCCACTAATGTGAGTTCCTGAATCTTGCTGATGCGATTGGATACAAATGTTTGGAACGATGATGGCTCCGAGTTTATCCAGTGCAGGACAATTTCAGAATCAGTCCACAAAAAGGTTGTGTAATCTTCAGCAGACATGTGCTGCTTCACCTTGGAGATCAATTGTGCCCCTAATAAGGCAGCACACAGCTCTAGCCGAGGAATTGTTTGAGTTTTCAGTGGTGCGTGACTTTGAACACAATAAGTTGACTGTTATTGTTCCATCGTGTATTAGAGATCTGAAGTATACCGCAGCTTCATATGCTTGCTCTGAAGCGTCGGTGAATAGGTGCATTTGAGAGTATCTGGCCTCTCTGTTTGAGAGCCTTAAGGTTTTGTCGAAATTTTGACCATGAAGTGTCCATTTCAATTGAAAGTGATTCATCCCATGATATTTTTAGTTGCCACAATCTTTGCACGAAAATCTTTGGTTTAACAACTACTGGAGCCATTAGTCCAAGCGGGTCAAAAATGTGTGCTACATCGGATGTTACAGACCGCTTCGTAAATTTTGTACTCGAGGATTCATTAGTTTTTATACAAAATTCATCTGATTTTGGGAGCCAAGTGACCCCAAGTGTTTTGATGCTCTTGTCGGAATCGTTATCGAAGTCCAGGTCTACTTCTTGATCGTCAGTGGGCACTCCTTGCAGTAATTAAGCGTGATTGGCGCACCATTTTCGAAGTATCATACCAGCTGAATCCAATATTTTAATGAGTTGCTGCTTCATTTCTAAGGCGTCGTTCAATTTGTTTGCATCCTATAAGCCATCGTCCACATAAAATTCCCTTTCTAATGCAGCTGCACCAAGTGGACATTGCTGTTTCTGTGCCCTTGCTAACGTTTTAAGGCATTTTGTAGCCAAATATGGTGCTGCTCTTGTACCATAAGTTTCCGTTTTAAGTTGATAGAACTGTAACTTGTTGCTGCAGTTTTCTCTCCAAATTATGATCTGGAATGTTTCATCTTGTGGATGTATACGAATCTGGCGATACATCTTTTCAATGTCGGTGGTAAGCACAAAGCGTGAAGATCTAAAGCCCATTAGTATAGATGTAAAATCACTTTGTACCACAGGACCATTACACATTATATCGTTTAGTGATGCTCCACTAGATGTTTTAGTTGAAGCGTCAAATACGACTCTTAATTTAGTCGTGCTGTTGTCTGGTTTGAGGACACAGTGATGCGGTATTACATAGTGCGGGGACAACATGTTTTCCTCGTTAATCTTTTCCATGTGCTCAAGTGTTTCATAGTCCTGCAGAAATTTTGTGTATGATGATTTGATATCTGGATTTTTATTCAGCCTTCGTTCTAAGGAAAAGAATCGATTCATTGACATCTGCTTCGATTCCCCTAAGTTTGACGGGTCATCCTTGAATGGCATTCTTACAATAAATCGTCCGTTTTTATCACGCCGAGTATGCTGAACAAAAGATAATTCGCATTTTTGTTCTGCTGCTGTGAGGTTAGTTTCTGGAGCCTTCACATCATCAAGTTGCCAGAATTTTTCCAGAGCGTTGTTAAGATCTTCATCTGTTGAATATACTCCACATGACAGTATGTTGTCACCACCACCTTCTATCTTACCGCTGCAAAGCCATCCAAACACAGTTTTTTGAAGGCTTGGTAAGTCGTTTGCCAGCTTGATTTGACCAACGGACAAGAAAGAGTAATAGTATTCCGCACCTATTAGTAAATCAATTTGTCCTGGTTTACCAAACTCTGGGTCTGCCAATTGAATGTTTTGTGGAATAGGCCATTTTGACATATCTAGCATTCTAGTGGGTTGAGCTGAATTTATTGAAGGCACCACAAATACCTTAAGACACATGCTAAAGTTGTTTATTCGTGATTGTATTTTTGTGTTGACACTATACTGTGAACTCTTTTTTTCCTCTAGAGTCGCCTTCTATCCATATGGGATTTGGTTCCTGCTGCAATTTTAGCCTTTTGACCAATTTTTCAGTTATAAGGTTCACCTGTGAACCTGAATCAAGAATTGCTCTGCATTCGAACATCTGTCCGTTTGTTGATGATATTTTTATTTTTACAGTACCAAGTAATACATAACCACTGTTTGATGTAGTGATTAATGAAGCTTGATCTGACTGATTTAATGTGGCTGCCACTGGAATGTCGTTTGTGGTTCCATGCAGCGCAATGGTTTGACTGAAGTTAATAGTTTTTTCACGTGAAGCAACGAATTTTGATTTTTGTTGCATATGTTGCAGTGGCGACTTCTGCATTCTTGAGCCATATGTCCAGACCGGAGACAATTCATGCACCGTTTAAGTTTCTGCACGGACCTTATGCGATCTTGAATGTTAGATTGTAGAAAGGCCTTAATATGATATAGAGGATGTGGTTCTTTGTTGCAAAACGCACACTTGTTTGATTGCGTTTGGACCACAGTTGTTGTTATTGTTTTAATTGGGCAAAATCTGTTGCCCACTGCCTCCAATGATTGGAATCTGTTTTCCAGGAATTTCAGGAATTGATTTACTTGTTGAATCTCTCTCGAGTTTTCCAGTGATTGTTCATACAGCAATCGAGTTTGCTTATCGAGCTTAGCCAATAAAATGTGAAGTAGCAATGGACCCCAAGAATTTGTTCCAATTTCCAGATTGTTTAGAGCCAGAAGTCCTTCGTGTGTAGTATCGTGTAAGGACCTCACATCTGCCGCTGACGGGTTTTTTGGAACTCAAGACTGATTTAACAATTTTTAAATTACTATTGATACAATGACCCTTTTGTTATTATATCTGTCTTGCAGTAGTTTCCATGCTGTGGCATAATTTTCACTGCTCAATGCAAGATGTCGAATAAGATTCTCTGCTTCGCCGGTAACACTTGTCTTAAGGTACCACATTTTTTGCGTTGGTGGTACCTGCTGCTTATGAATAACTTCTGAAAACAAGTCGTGAAACTGTGTCTATTGCAGATAATCACCGCTGAATTTTGGAATTGTAATTTTTGGCAAATGAAGTGGGCTCATGGCCATTTGTGTAATCGATGTGGTAACTGGCTGGACCTCAATTGATGGGTGTGTGGTCAATTTGATGGTGGCTGGTCTTCATTGTTGTCAATCAGACCCTCACAAATTCTACTTAGTGAAGATATGGCTGCTACTTGCTTTCGTATAATTCCAGAAACGTTCACTAAACTAAAGTTGCCAGCGCATTTATCAGTGGTTGTGGTTGCCATACGTGGAGTTGCTTCTGGGGCGGCTTTTGTTGAAAGGGTTATCATCTGTTGTTCAAATTCTTCCTTAAAAGTGTCCACTACAGCATGATTTCAATAGAATAGTTTGCAGTGAAGTAATCGTGGTCTAATTTTAATCCGGGTACTACTCTGAGCTTGTTATCTTGATCCTCAAACCGTACCCAGGCTTCGTCTAAGCGATGAATACGATTTTTGCAGAAGGATGCTGTCCTTTTGCGATCGGCTGGATCCTTTTTGTAGTCTCTAATGACAGCTTGTATTTCGCTGCCAGTTTGCTTTTGGAGCTCTACCAATTCGTCGAAGGTAGACATTGTTTTTCTTGCCACAGACTGCTTCTGTTTGGCCGTAGGCTGCTTCTTTTGTCCTGACGGCTAAGGTTGATATGTGATTCTTGCTGAATCACGTCGGGGTCACCAAATGTTCCTAATTTGGATTTCACCAAAATCCTAATTTGGATTTCGGGAGTTTGGTTGTAGCTCAAGCACTTTAACTTGGACTTACCGAAAAGAGTTGTTGTACAAAACGGCACTTGAACCGTTTGCACACCTTAAAAGTAAAATAAAAAAACACTATTGGAGCTTATTTGACCACACCCTAGAATTCTACTGATCTTTTTATTATTAATTTTCCTTCTTATTAAGACAATGAAATACTACATAAATAAATACTACATAAATACTACATAAATATATACATACAGCATACGTCAACAGCAAACAACCTTGGCACTGCACTAAGCTCAACATAAAAAACAGCAAAAGTGCAATGACTACAAAAAGAGAATATGACTCCGCTTGCTTGGCCGCCGTTAGCTGGAGTTGAATGTTGGTCAAAAAATGCTGACGCTGCAAGTGCAATGCCCAGGTTGTTTGTGATAAAACGTGTAAGAAATCATGGCCTTGAAATCGGTTAATTTCAATGACCATGAAATCGTACATATATGTTATTAATGCGTATGTTCCTCCTAAGAGTAGTGTAGAGCTCTATGCAAGCCTTGCGGAGTGCATATATTACATTATTAATTTGCTTGACGTTAATGACGACATTTTATTATTGGGCGATTTTAATCTGCCTGATTTAAAATGGCATTCTTCTGACGATGATACATTCTTATTGTGCATCTAATTCGAAGACCCGCCAAGAACATATATTTGTTGATAATATATGTTCAGACTTACAACAAGTGAATTGTATTTATAATAGTCTTGAAAGACTTCTTGACCTGGTCTTAACTACAGACAGTAACAATGTTGTTGTTAAGAAGGCTTGTTATGCCTTAAGGGGTCTTCTCATTGAGCAACTTTTTTTTCGACTTTTTATTTAAAGCTTGGGTAGTTGTGAATATGCCCCTAAAAGGATTTTTAGAAATTCGAAATACTTTAGAAGATACAGCCTTTTTTGTGAAGCAAGGTCTTCGTCAAAATGAGCTATTTTTTTTCGACTCATTTTCGAACGAAGCGGCATAAAGTAACCACCGAATTCCGTTGAAAATGTTTATTGTTAGGTAAAAACGTGTTTGCACACATATTCATACAAACATACGAATACACATTTCTGCTTATTTTAGGGGTTGAAGCATTTTTTGAGTCCAGGTGTTCAACTGAAAGCATCATTTAGTTCAGTTTGTATCGAGTTGAGCAACAGACGCGTGCGCTTCAGTGAACGGAAAAGTAAATTTTTCATAAATTTATTGTGATTTTTGTAAAATGGATCGGAAAAGTAATAAAAAAAAAAAAATAAACGCCCAAGTGAGCGTCAGAATCGTGCTAAAAAACGCGGGTTTAGTGGAAATCAGCATCTTAGACCAGAGGATTCTGAATATACCAGTACATCGGCCAAGAAATTCAAGAATAACGAAGACGACGAAGTATCAATCAAAAACAATTTGAAGTATTGCATTCTCGAGTTCTGTTCTGTGTTTACCACGTTGTCAGCGTTGGTAATTTGTGCCTCATGCAAGCAAAAAATTGAGTTCTCAGAAGCCTCACCAAATGGAGTTGGATTTAAAATCGCTTTGAACTGCGCTTGCCCACGCACAAAATATATTCCTTCGTCACCTATGATCGTAAAATCATATGAAATTAATCGACGCTTGGTTGTTGCCATGCGGCTTTTAGGGATTGGGACAAAAGGTATAACCATGTTTTGTGGCCTCATGGACCTCGGACAAAGTTTGTCTAACAATCTGTACTATACTATCCTACAAAATTTGTACGTTGCTGGAAAAGCCATGTACGAACATGTCATTTCAAAAGCTATTGGAGAAGAAAAAGATGCTATGACCGAAGCGAATCCAGAGTGCGATTGGCAAAAACGCATACGAATACGCACTATCTCGCAATGAAGACAGATTGAACCGATCAGAGACTCGAGCTGCGGCATCATCAAAAGCTGGCAGAACGGCTCGCAGAGCAGAAAGGGGAGGAGAAAGCAGTTTCTACGAAAAAGAGGAAGGTGGCCTGTATGGAGCTGGCATCACCGACTAATATTTGTAAGTAAAAATTGTCAGCTCTTTAAAACTGCATTTAAACATTTTTGATTTTTTTTTTTCCCAAAAAAAATTACTTCAAACTTTAAACGCGTTTATCTCGAACCCACGTTTTTCGAACTGGCGGCCATGATATCTCCAGTTCAACTGGACAAATTGTCACCATTCTCGGGTGAACCTCGACCATAATTTTAAAAAATTTTTTACTATGTTTTTTATACACTAAACTACAAAAAAAAAACCCGAAATTGAAATTTTTTTTTGAATGGCCGCCATTTTGTCAAAAAAAATCACAAAATTAAGCTTGAGGTTCACCCGAGAATTACATCTATACTGATTATAACCCCGTTTTTTTTTTTTCATTTCAGACGCTCCGGAGACCCGGAATCGTGGCCGCCGTGACGACACCTTTTTTTTCACCACCAAATTTGAAGTCTCATTACTTTTTGAACAGCCCACGTATCGAGGCAAAAAAAATTTTTTTATTTACTTTGAACCTTTTGTAATACAATAAATAAAAAAGTTTTCAATTATTCTTTGCGTTTTCAAATAAGAATTTTTTTAAAAAGGGTCCAAAAAACGGGTTTTGAATGAGAAGACCGCCTTAACTACTGTTGATAATACCATCCATACCATTGGTACAAATCTGATGGAGAGTACTTTGAATAGTTGAATTCCGCAACCAGAGTTTCTTTGGAACATATATCCTTTACTCTAAAGGATATTTTAATGTATATTGGATCGATCGATGTGGATTTTGGTGCTGGACCCGACGGTGTTCTTACTGCATTGTTAACACAATGCGGTTCCGTTTTGAGTCAACCACTTTCTTTATTATTCAATAAATCAATTAACGAAGTTATTTTCCACTCTTTTGGTAAAAATCATTTAAAATTCCTATTTATAAAAAGGGTTTCAGAAATGATGTCAATAAGTATAGGCCTACCGCTAAGCTCCCATCGATTCCAAAACTTTTTGAGCGGATCATGTACGATCGGGTGAACTGCGGGAAAGTCATAACAACTCGTCAGCATGGTTTTTCTAATGGCAGATCCAATATGTCTAATCCTCTCGATTTCACAAAATTCCGCTTAAATTCAATTATTTCTGGTAACCACGTCGATTGTGTTTACACTGACTTTAGCAAGGCATTTGATAAACTGCCACACAATCTTATCTTATTTTAACTCGAGTTAATGGGATTTCTACAATATTTTGTGAACTGGATTAAATCGTATTTGGTGGAGCGATCTTATCAAATACGTTTTGTCTCTTAAATTTATTGCTGAATCAGGTATTTATCAGGGTAGCTACCTCATATCATTGAACACTCTCACCTGCTTATTTATGCCGATGATATGAAAATAGACAGAACGATTAGTTCTAGAGATAATTTAGATCTACTCCAGTCTGATCTAAAATTCTTTGAAGTTTGGTGTTCTAAAAGTAATATGTTTCTAAATCCAGATAAATGCCAAACTATGACCTTTTCGCGAAAAGGAATAATTTTATTTTTGATTATAAGATTAAACATACTGCCTTGAGTCGTGTAGACACTGTCAAAGGCCTAAGTATATGCATGGATCCTAAGCTATCGTTTAACATTCATATTGATATTATTTGTAAAAAAGTATCTTCAATGCTTGAATTTATAAAACGCTGGCCCAACGAATTTAGTAGCATTATTATAACTACAACGTTGTATTTTGCAATTGTGCGTCGTCATTTAGAGTATGCAAGTCAAGTTTGGTCCCCACGTTCAGGGGCTTAAGTGGAACTGACATATTAGACCTTCCTCCTTATGAGGATCGTTTAAAACTATTACAAATGCAGTCTTTAAGTGATCGGAGGAAATCTGCAGATATCGTATATTTACACCAGCTCATAACAGGTGTATTCGATTCTCCAGAACTCCATTCTCACATTTATTTTAACATTAACCGTAGACGCAGTCGAAACGCTAACAACTTAATTTATTTGCCATTTAGTATAACAAATTATATGGCTACTGCTCCTTTAAGTCGCATGAGTTCCTTTGTTAACAATTGTAGCTTTTTTGATGTTAATTTGTCAAAAGGTCAACTCAAAAGTAGATTAAAATTAGTTGTGTAATTAGATCTATGTATACGCATGGTTAGTTGTTACGTCTTGTGTTGTCCCTGAGCCCAATCCATATATTGGTGGGTAAATTTTTTCCACATTAACTTGTTTGTGGTCACTGGTATCCCTAACATTGATATTTTTCAATGATTACTGGGTCGTGGCGTTAGATGGGTTAATGCTGAGGAAGTGCGAAAAAGCTGTAGTAGCTGAACTCTATTGTTATTGCATTTAGACCACTCACCCCTTTGTCAAGTGATCCAGACGACCTTCGCGAGCTTACTCATCGCACTTCATCTAAAAGCGCACTTCATCATCGCTCGTACTCTTACAATTCCAGAACCATCCCTTTCACATGTGAATGTCGGGCTACTCAAAAAATATCAACTGGTCCAAGCTATACATCAGCATTTCTGACAGCGATGCAGTAATGACTACTTAAACGAACTGCAACACAAAACTATGTGGAGAAATCCCAGTGTTCATTTAAAGAAAATGTCTTGATTCTAATCAAAGACGAAGGCACTCCATCACTTCAGTGGACCATGGGTCGGATAGTTGAAGCTGTTCAAGGCTCAGATGGTCAAGTTCGAATCGTCGTTATTAAAACAGCAAACGGAACACTCTAACGTGCAGTAGCCAAGATATGTAAGCTGCCTATCGAGGTTACGTACCAAAAAGATTAGTACTTTGCATCGATCCCAAGGGTGGAGGATGTTGAAGGTAACAAACACATTTTAAATTTATAGTTGAAGTTGACAATTCATTTTCGTTGAAGAAAGACTTGATACGGCTTCTAAGTGTATAGCTTTAGTTACCATACACAAGAATATGCAGATGTATCCTTTTGAACTTTCCGAGTTTCGTAGTGATGACTGTCGAACATCAATGGGTCCAGCATAGTCCACACCGCTATGGAGAAAGGGTCTAGCTGGCTTAAGTCGAATTGAAGGCAAATTTCCCATGAGCTGCTCAGCGGTTTTAGCGGTATACTTAAAACAGACCCAACAACGTTTCAAAATGTTTTGTGCGATGTGTCGAGCATTTGGTATCCAATATTTACAACGAACTAAATTCAACATCAATTGAATGCCTCCGTGTAATGTTCTAACATGAGCATCTGAAAAGATTAAGACAGTAAGTGGATTTTTATAAGATAAGAGAATAGGATGCTTCATAGTTGCCGGAATGTCTGCATATTTAAGACTGCCACCAACTTGTAAAAGTCCGTTTTTGTCCAGGAAAGGGTAAAGATTAGCAATAGAATACCCTTTTGGCAGGCAGCCATTGGATATCTGCTCGATTTCTCTAGAAAAATCTATGCGTTGAGATATCAGAATAAGGCGATGTGTTGCCAATTGTATCTCTTGAAATAAGATATGTCCCGTACGGCGGTCACTCTTGTTTCTAGAGTTATGACAAAATCGAAGTAAATAACTCGTTATTAGAAGCGTTTTTCTTAATGTGGAATAGTTTATTAATATATCTGGATACGACTTCGAAACCAGATTTGATGCTTGAACGGATCGTCGCTCCTCTAAAGATGTTTTTGCTGCTGGATCAATATCGGACGGCCAAGAGCCAGGAACGTCTCTCAGCCAAAGAGGGCCATGCCACCATAGTTCATGGTTAACTAGATCTTGTGGCATAACACCTTTTGTTGCGCAGTCAGCAGGATTATCCTTTGTAGGTACGTAACGCCACTGACTTATGGATGTCAAACGTTGAATTTCAGCTACACGATTGGCCACATAAACGGTCCAGCGTATTGGTTGTGATCTAATCCAAGCTAATACAGTTGTACTGTCACTCCATAGAACTACCTCATCTATGGATCCCTCGAGTGATTTCGATACTCTGTTAATTAGTTTTGCTAAGAGTTGTGCTGCACATAATTCAAGTTTTGGTATTGATAGTGTTTTAAGTGGAGCAACCTTGGTTTTTGCTTGTAATAACCGTATAATGATGTCTCCATTCTCAATGATAGTTCTTGAATAAACTACTGCAGCAAATCCTAATTGTGAAGCATCACCAAATCTATGTAATGAACATTTCCTCCATTTTAAAATACCAATATATCTATGAATCTGCACCTCTTCCAAGCACTTTAGTGTATTTCGATATTCAAGCCACTCCAATCGTATATCGTCTGGAAGCAAATCGTCCCACTTGATACCAGCAAGCCATAATTTCTGGAATAACAATTTAGCAAGAATTGTTGCTGGTGCTAGCCATCCTAAAGGATCAAAGAGTTTCGATGCATCCGATAACAGGCTTCTCTTAGTAGGAGTAGATGATGTATCAAAGTTAACTATAAATGAAAAACACTTTTATAATATTATTTTGATTAAGATCAACAGAATCTGATGATTCTCTTAGCTCATGCGGAATTAATTGAAGCAAATCCATTAAATTTGAAGACCATTTACGCAAATTGAATCCGCCAGTGTTCAGTAAATGGCATAGTTCCTGTTGTGAAGCGAGGGCTGCTGGAACATCGTCAGTTACATTCCTGATATCATCTACATATATATCAGTCAAGAGCTTGTCCGCTGCATCCGGATATCGAATGTATTCGTCTTTGGCAAGCTGCTGAAGAGTTCGAAGTGATAGAAATGGTGCAGAAGTAGTTCCATAGGTTACAGTGTTCAATTTATAAATTTTAACTGTTTCATTTGTAGATTTTCTCCACAGAATTTGCTGATACCATTGATGTTCTGGTTTTATAATGATCTGTCTGAACATTTTCTCAATGTCAGAACTCAAAGCTATGTTGTGTCTGCGCCAACGCAGAATTATTTGCGATAAATCGCAATGAAGAGCAGGTCCAGAGCAGAGCCAACTGCTAATTCTTCATTCAATGACCTCTGATTACAAAATTTACTTGAGCCGTCAAATACTACCCGAAGTTTTGTTGTTGTGCTACTTTGTTTTACCACTCCGTGATGAGGAAGATAATATGCTTTCTTTTTTACGTCATGTGGGTACTCGCCCACTAGTTGCATGTGTCCAAGATGAAGGTATTCATCCATAAATTTGCTATATTGCTCATAAAATTCGGGGTTTTTCTCAAAAGATTTTTCCATATTACGTAGCCTTATGCTAGCTCCAATATGAGAATATTCAAAGTCTGGAATTGATTTCCCTTCAGTTTCAGCTTTAAATGGCAAAGAGACTATATAACGACCTGTATCATCTCTTTCATGATTTAAAACAAAGTGTTTCTCGCAGGCCACCTCTTCTAATGTAGGTACTCGTTTTTGATTCGCATGTAAGTGGACTTCCGTGCATAATTGATTTGGTTAGGATTAACCCCATGAATTTTGAGGTGAGTTGAATGACAGGGAAGTTTGTATGTTTGGACAAACTGTTCAGTAATAAATGATCCTTGAGAACCCTGGTCTAAAAGTGCTCTTGCAGATACTCTACTCTGCGGCTGATTCGCATCGAGAGTTGAAACATGATGATTTTGCAAGCGACTGAGACTAGGCTTGGCTATGACATTTTTTGTGGTATCACTTGGAAAGTTATTGTGTAAGAGCGTGTGATGCTTCTGATGACACACTTGGCAAGTATAGCTTGATTTGCAATCACAAGCCTTATGTCCGCTACTTAAGCAATTAATGCAAATTGATAGACTTTCCATGACCAACGAATGTAGTGAATGAGATTTTTTGCAGCAAGGGCAAAATAAAGATTTATTAAGAGTGAATGTCTTAAGCTGAGAGCGCGTAGGCCCATTCATAAATTTTGGTTTAGAGGCAGCTTCAGATGTGCCTAAGGTTTCCAACGTTCGGAAGGTACTTTCCAAGAACTGGAAAAGACTTTCAAGTTCTGAAAGTTCATTTGAAGCTCTTAATGTGTGCCCCCAATCTTTTCTAGTTTCAGAATCAAACTTTTGTACAGTTAGGTGTACAATTATTGGGTCCCAGTTATCCGTAGGGATATTTAAATTAGCAAGTGTAGATAGACATTCCTAGGTAGTATGTAATAAAGTTTTGATCGCTGAGTGCGAAGGCTTATTACACTTAGGAATGGCGAACAGTTTTTGGAGTAGCGCATCGACAATAATGCGCTTGTTGTGGAACCTGTCCTCTAACGTCTTCCAAGCAAGATCATAATTTGCTTCAGTTGCAAATATATGTCTTATCAAATGTTCCGCTTCTCCCTTGACGGAGCTTTTTAGGTAGAACATTTTCTCTATTTTGTTCAGCTTATTATTATTGTGAACAAGAGAAGTGTATAAATCACGAAATGAAAACCATTCAAGGTAGTCACCTGAGAATGTTGGAACTGCAATCTTGGGTAGTTTTGTTTCTATACCCACGATTGCGTCCTCTCTTTGCACATAAACTGTGCTCGAATGGGGTGGTGTTCAGGGTTCTATATCTGTTTGAATAAAGTCAAGGATTTCTCCTTTTAATTCAAAATTTAACTCTCTATAATAATAATAAATTTCTTCTGCTACATAGGGAATATCTTTTGTATCTATTGATGTTTCCTGCGATGATTTTTCTTTACCGGTGGAGTATCCTTTGGATTTGGTTTTTCGTTCACGTACTATCTTTGTCATACGTGACAAATCTTCAAAGGCTGCACGTTGACCTTCAATTAATTTATCCATCGTTGTTTAAGTTTTGTTAAAAGCCAAAGCGATGATTAACACAAGAGTTCCCAAGTAGTACAATAGTGCAGCTGCAGAACAATATATCTGCACAACACAGCAAGGCAGCGATATGAGGCAAGATGAAATTAAATTTAAATATAGTAGAGATGATAACAAAATGCAAGTAAAGACGATGAAATGCATTTATTTCACTTTAATTCCCAGGTTTCGGCACCAAAAATGTTCGCTCAACAAATCTAATAAACAAAACAATTTAAAATTAACATTACGAACTTTATTTAAACTATTACAAACTTTATTCAAATTATTAAAAAACTTTAATCAAACTTTATTTAAATTCAAGACACAACCACGACCATCAAATCAGACGATTAAAAAGCGACAGACTGAACAGCGGAGCAGAGTCCACTGATTCACCGAATAAAGTCGTGTACATGCAGTACAAACAAAACAACGAAAACAACGCGATACAAATAATCTTAGCGTACATTTTAGCTATGTTAACAAAAAACTGTCTGCTGCTAAGCGAGCAGCTGGAATATATAACAAACAAAAAATTAAAGTTTGCAGTTTTGGTGTGACGTGTCTTGAATATGACTGGACAGCCATCTGAAACGAATATTTCAAATAACTGACCAGTGTACAAAGAATTTAACTTAATTATTAAGATATATTTAAGGGTTTATAAAGAATTTATAAAGAATTTAACTTAATTATTAAGATATATTTTAGGGTTCTCCTCGAACAAACCTATAGCAATAATTAAACCGATTCAATTTATAAATGATAATACACATTTTTAAGAATACGTACATTTTTTTATTGAAAAATATTCAATATTCGCCGAGTAGTTCCATGGTCCATGAAGTACCGCAAATAAAAGGCCCTCCGCGGTACGCACTCCTTCTTCATCTGTAATCATCAACATCCAAAAAACCAAAAAAATTTTTAACTGACAGTATAATCTAGTCCGTGTCATATGCGATTTTGAAAATATGGATTTTTGACAAAATGGCGGACTTTTTAATTTTTATAGTGATTTTTAGAGAAAAATACCTTATTTTGCCGATTAAAAATAACAAAGACACTATAGAAATCCCTATACTACTACTTCAAAACATAATTTCGGGGAAAACGCATTTAAAAATTGAGCAATGAATAAAAAGCATTCCGAACGCTTTAACTAAACCGGCCATCACTCCGTTATTTTTTCGAATTTTTGCTTTCACCAGACATCCTTAAGAGGTTAAGCTTGAAGACAAGCAAAAAAAAAAAAGAAAATTCTAAATTTCAAAATTTCTCGCTGCGTTTTTTCCCATAATAATAAATTAATTGATTTAATTGAATATTGCAGAACGGTTTCAAAAGTTCCGGCGAAAAATGTGATCTACGTCGATGTGGTACAGTGTCCAATCTTTGATAATGACTGGATTCCAGTGCATATGATGACATACCATTGGAAGGGCCAACAACATTCAAACGTCTCCGTGAGGATGCATTTGAACTACCCCTTATTAGCATTTATAAACTTTTTTCAAGACACTTGCACTGCGTATACTGAACGAAGCGCTAAGAGGAATGCAGAACAGGAACCCACCGCATTGATTTTTTTAGGTAATACGCTGGAAATAAAAAGGTACAACATTCCTCCACTTGCGTTGAACTGACTGCAGCAAAAAGTTTCTGCATTGATTTATGAGGAAATTGAAAAATTTCATCAAAATTATGGTTTTTCAACGTAATCGCAACATTTTTTTGTGTCTCTATTTTATAGTTTAAGAAATCATGTCCACTATATTTCATTGGAATACTTTCATATTTGAATTTTTTTCGATTTTTTACAACAAGAAAAATGTAACTCCTTCCAAATAGTGAAAAATCACAACTCTGGTAGTTTTCGCCCAATTTTCATGTTTATTTGGTTCCATGTTCTATTGGAACCACATCTCTTCCAAATTCATGCTATTCAATCGGGAAACGAAAGCAGTTAATCATAGCTCTGCAGCGAACACCGTTGACCGCAGCCTCATTTTTGAAGCTGGTTAGCCTCATTTTTGAAAAAACATGGATCAATGAATCCGGTGTTGTAACGGTGTTTCAATACTCTGGTGTGGATAAACTTCACTCCAAATGCTACAAATTTGTTTATACGCATTGAGCTAAAAATGAGTCTCATCGCTGAAAAAATTCCCCAATAAAACATTGGATCCAATGCCAGCTGATTTTGGGTCCATTCAATGAAATTTCGACAAAAACGATGGTATTCCATCAGGGATGATATCAGCTTTACTATAAAAGGTCCAAAATTCATATAAAAAATAGGGCCAATTTGACATTAATAGGGCTTTTAGATTTAAAAAATTGTAACTCAATATCAGAGACCGTACTAACTATACATTTTATAATAAAAAGCAAAAAATAATAACTATATTTTGACTTTTAAAATTTTGAGCAAAAAATAATAATTATTTCTGCTTTTTGTTTTTTTAAGGCAAAATCTGACCGATAATTTTTTGAGCACTAAATAACTGGTAAGTCTTAAAAAATAAAAAGCAAAATCTGACTGATATTTTTATTGAGCACTAAATAACTGGTAATTTTTGCCTTAAAAATAAAAATCAAAATGTGGAGCTAAGTTTACGGTTGAACCAAAGTTGTACTAATTTTAACTAGTTTTAAGGCAGGAAATGCATGCTCCACGCAGGATGATGATCATGATGACGATGATGATGATGACTCATGAAGAACTGTAAGCTTAGATCCACATTTTGCTTTTTATTTTTGCCTTAAAAAATAAAAATCAAAACTTACCAGTTACTTAGTGCTCAAAAAAATATCGGTCAGATTTGCTCTTTATTTTTGCTAAAAAAAATAAATAGCAGAAATAATTATTATTTTTTGCTCAAAATTTTAAGAGTCAAAATTTTAAAAATCAATACGAAAACGTGTTTTACAATGTGAGAGGAGTCTAATGGTATTCAAAACGGCGGTACAACAATTTTTTCACACTGCTTTTTTGGTTTCCAAAAATTTCAAAATAATTATTATTTACAGTCTCTGCTCAATACTGAAGAGTTTTAATACGGATATACGGCCATGGTTACATAAATAGCACGCTTTTTAATTATCTCAACAAGTCCAGTTTATTTCGCATTTTGTTTAAAAAGGTTAGTTATTGCAATGAAAAAAAATAATTCATTTCCAATTAACAGTTCTGGAAAATCAAACTAACTTAAACTTTTTCGTGTGTTTTATTTCGGTACAGCTGTTTCAGTTTAAGTTTAAGGTTTAAGGTTTTAGTTGTTATAGTTTAAGGTTATTCTTTCAAAAAGATTTCATTTCCCGCTTTGTTTGTAAAAGTTAAAAAGACGCCAAAAATAATCTATAGATAAAGTGTTTCAACAAGAAAATTTTTAATAAAAACATTATTCTGATAAGTCAATCCTAAATTTGATAAAAAAAAAATAAAAATTGCAAAGCTTTTCCACAAAAACCACACACCGATTTCAATCTTGAAATAGTCGTAGAATGTCAGAAATTAATAAGCAGTTTAATACAAACTCTCCGCTAAGTCTTGCAAGACGTCAAATTCATGCAACGGGACTAGGGTTCACTCTTTTCTTCTAATCTTTCAACTAAACTTGTTGAAATTACTTAAAAGTATGCTCTTAATGGGACAATGACTGTATATAACAGAACTTGTTTTACTGAGAACAATTTAAAAGGCGATAGGAAATATCGCCTTTACATAAAATACAAACAATAAAAAATAACATAAGAAATGAAATGAAAAATCACCCAACATTTTTCCATACAAAATTGGGGTGGATGAAATAAAAAATGAATGGGAAATTTAAACGAAAAATCACCGAAAAAATTGGACAATTTTGCACATTTTATAACGAAATTTCACTTTTTGTTTTTGAGGGTTTTTTCATACAAAAAATCACCTACTTTTTTGGGTGCAATTTCGCTTTTTGTTTTTAACTGATAGTTCACATTGACTACAAGTTAAATGGTAATTATAACTCTTATTTTATTTTCATGATCATGTTTTTAAAAATTTCAAATAAATAACTAAAATCCGTCGAGGGCTATCCGTCAACCCTCTCCCCCCGCGGTTGTCATACCTTTCATGATCACTAAAATTAATTTTTTTTTCTTTCTCCAGATATTTCTATTTACGAAATATATCAAAGATAGCTTACAATTGGCTTCCAGAAATTACTGACGAAAAAAATTACAAAAAAACCCGAAGTTTTAAATACAAAATCGCGCATTAATTTTTCGAAAAACAATGACCGAAATTTCTATCGATCATCTCATTTTTTCGGGTGTTTGCACCTATAAAATCTTTAAGATCTATAAGATCTTTTTTGCAAATATTTGAAAAGGAAGAAAGGCCCGAAAAATAAGCTTGGAATTTAGGACCGAACAAAAATCGGCCATTTTTACCAAATTAAAATATGAAAAAACACCCGAATTTTTGTTTACCGAAAAGTTAAGAAATTTCAAGTTTGTTATGATAAAATGGTTCGCCCTTGTACGGAAGGTAAAAAACATTATTCCGTAAAAGAGCAAATCATTTTATCATAAAAAAACACCATCTGGACCTTATCCGTACATAATGTCCAATGACCCCTTGTTCTTGACTTACATCAAAAAACAAATAAAATAAAGAAAATGTTTGCAGATATTTTTTCAGGGGAATATGAATTTACTACTCAAATCTATTCTTTTATGCTTCGATAATCTTATATTAGTTAGATAATAAAGACCGAAAAACTGCTGGAAATTTCGGCCGTAATTTCCATTTTCTTTCGGGCTTTATTTCCAAACCATTCGCGAATTATTTTTTTCTTTCGGGCTCAATTTCCATTTCAAATGAGCCCGAAAGTGAGTAATGTGCTTTAACGAGTAGACGTGTATTTTGAACGCTCGCAAATAGTTTGCTTTTTTTTTAGTGTTTTGCTTAACCAACATTTATCTTTGCGCGGTGAACACATATAACATCGTAACCTGAATTCGTTTGTTGAAGTCGAGTCTTGTTTTTTATTGATATTTCGATTTAAAAAGCAATTATTATTGCTGCTGTATCATACCTAATTTTTCCAGCGAGTTTTTATTTTTAACACTCCAATAACACACTGTCCACTAGATCTAAAGCTCTTAACTCAAAAAGCATACTGACACTAACGCATTCTCGCTCTCCGGCTACTAACAACACCAACAATAACAACAACATCTCCAACTCTCTCACTCTGAATCAGCTGGATGATCGCCTAGGCAAACAAACAGAGATGCTTGTACTCAGTTTTCAAACTGAACTAAGTAAAGTGCGCGATGAGTTTAACTCAAAAATAGAAGAGATTGAAAGAAATTGGATGAAAAAGCTAAACGGCGTTAGTGCTGCCTTGTCTGATGCAGTGCACCGCATTGATAATATTGAAATAGAAGCTGAGCCAAATGAAATGAGTAAGTTAAGAGAAGAGATGCTTGAGCTGAAAAAAGTTGTAGGAGACCTTGAGCGCAAAGAAGTTGCTGCAGATGCTGTACTGTTTGGAGTTCCTGAGAATAGTGATGAGAACTTGACACTCATGTTCAACAAACTCTGCTTTACCGTCGGCTGTAGACCTCCATCGCTTACACAGTGCAACACGAAAAAAAATAACCATAAACGGACACCACTACGTAATAAAAGACCAAAAAAAAAGGACCCCTGTCTCGCAGTTTTGCCCAAAGTCCTCCAGATTTTTTTTTAAGGGCCCCCAAAGAAGTGGGGCCTCGGTGTCATTTTTGGAAAAAGTGATCATTTTCTCAAGCTCATATCTTGCAAACCGTTCGGAATTTTGATTTATTCTTTGAGGCAAAGTTGTAGCTCTTGTCATAAAGAACGTATATATTTATATGTTAATATATAAAATAAAAAACTTCATCTTCAAGGTCAAAATCGCAAAAATTTTTAAAAAATGAGCGAAAAATGGCCCAAAAAGCTTTTTTTTATTTTCCGCTTTTACGAACAAATTTACTTTATGAAAAATGGGTCAATTTTCTTTGGCATGGTAGGGCTTACAGCGCTGATTAAAACCCCAAAGTTTTTTTAAGGAGGCCGATCCAACTTCTTGAGATATAGGTCTTTATAGCTTGAGTATATAATCGCTTAATCTCACCCATTTCTTATCCGATCTGGTTGAGATGGGTATCATTGAGAAGACCTTTGAAACGCTATAAATCTGTTAATTTTTTTTAACTCATTGGGGCAAATAAAAAAAAAGATTTTATTAATCTCACTTTTTTAATAAAAATCTGGTTTTCTCAAAAAAAAGCCCTAGTAAACTCATTTCTTCGTAGACTCAGTAAAAGACAACACTTCAAGCTTTTTTTTAAATTATAATACTTCGCATTAACCCTTCTAAGACCGGAGATAGTGAGGTTTTTCTAACAAAAGTACTTTCTGGGAGCCAAAATTTCGCTTAAAAACAATTGAAGTGTAAGAAAATAAGCGATTTATTAATGTTGATTTCAAAACTTTTAACGCAAATAATTGTCAGTCAGGAGGCCGAGTGTGTGAGTACACTGTACCTTCACTGATAGTAAGTGCATTCTAATAAAAATTCTCAAGCTGGTGGGTGAGTTCCCGTGCCCAAACTATCAAACAACTACCTGGAAGCAAACATCTGCATTGAATTTACATACACACAACCCAAAATATAAAAAAAATACCTGTAAACACATTGTAGCTCTTGTCATAAAGATGAAATTGTGAACATATAAAATCAAAAAAATTGTAGCAAAAAACTACCTGGAAGCAAACATCTGCATTAAATTCACATTGTAGCTCTTGTCATGTTTAATGTCTTGTATGTTTAATTAACGCTCAAAAATGAAATATGCCTGGCCAGAACCATGTGTTTGTCCAAGGGCTAACACCGTTAAGGTAGCGCTTAGGTATCACGCGATCACGCACCGACCGCAGCAGCACAGGCAATGCAGTAAGCTCAGCACACGCAACAAGGGACGCAGCACACAATATAAAAGCGACACGACGCTCACATCGAGGCATTATACAGCGCGACGTTAACGAGAGCTCAGCGGTGAAAGTTCTACAGCATAATTCGCACACAACATTGGAAACTGACAATTTCAATATGCAGTGTGAAAATATTGATTTATTTTGCTACGTTTGCGGTCATCAAATCAGAAAAAAAAGTTCTAAAAAATTTCAAAAGGATAAGAATCTTTTAACTAGTGAATAAGTTGTTTTTCGACGAAGAAGACTTGACCGGTGAAAATTACACACCTAATACAGTGTGTCGCCAATGATATAACTATCTCATGGCATGGTTGAGTGGAGGCAAACATAGTATGAAGTATTGTAAGCCGGTAAGAGGAACAAAACTTATAAAGCAACTGTAACAGCCCCACTACCAGTACTTGCACCTCAAAATTTTTTATCACCAAGTGGTGTTTCTTATGAAGATCCATTTGATACCGATTATGAGCCCCAACAGGGAAGAGATGAACCACAACTAATAACACAAATGGAAATGGATTTCATTGTGGCCATATTGGGACTATCGCAGCGACTTGCCATAATTTTGACAACGTTTTTAAAGCAAGGAAAACTCACACATGGTAATGTGAACTCTACGGCGTGCCCCAAACGGCAAGCTGAATTTCAGAGCCTCTACACTCTAAATGATGACAATTCGTTCGCTTACTGCAACGATGTAAAAGCTTTGGTGGCAAAAATGGGAATGAACTACATCGCTAGTGAGTGGAGATTATTTATTGATGGTTCTGTTTCAAGCTTGAAAGCAGTGTTGTTGCATGTGTCGAACCGAAAACCTTCCATTCCGCTAGCAATGGGTATTAACATGAAAGAAAGCTATGAAACATTGAAAGATATAATGGAAAATATCAAATACTACGAAAATAAATGGAAGATTTGCTGTGATTTGAAGGTCATCAACATTTTGCAAGGGATCATCGATAAGGGCGGCTTTCCAAAATTCTTTATAATTGGGATTCGCGCTCACCTCTGAATCAATACCAATGCAATTCGTGGAGACCAAGAGGAAGTGTGGAGATAAACATAATACGAATATATTTTTTTTTTAATTTTTGTAATAGAACTAAGATTAATAAAATCAGTAATAGTTTAACAATGAAACCTGCAACATGCCTTTTCACTTGCGGGAATAGGCCTTATAGTATCTCAATGTTGAAGTAAAGAAAAAACAAATGAAATTAAAAAATTTTCGGAAAATTTTTCACTTTTGCGGCTACCTAAGCGCTACCTAAACGGTGCTAAAGAATCATTCCTAGGAAGTTCATATGTTCTAGAAAGTTGTTTATTGAGATCTTAGGTTAATTTTTGTAGTTGATTGTTTCCTTGAACTTTGAACGGTTTGCTACCTATGGACCTGAACAGGGAAAAAAAGAAAAAAAAAATTGAATTTTTTAAAGTTTTTGCGATTTTGACCTTGAAGATGAAGTTTTTTGATTTTATATGCGTACAATAATTATAACAAGAGCTACAACTTTGCCTCAGAGAGTAAATCAAAATTCCGAACGGTTTGCAAGAAATGAGCTTGAGAAAATGATCACTTTTTCCAAAAATGACACCGAGGCCCCACTTCTTTGGGGGCCCATAAAAAAAAAACCTGGAGGACTTTGGGCAAAACTGGGAGACAGGGGTCTTTTTTTTGGTCTTTTATCACGTAGTGGTGTCCGTATATGGTTATTTTGCCATGACTTAAAAAATTACACACTGTATTAAGAGCGTTTCCGTATTAAGGGTAATAAAAGGAAAACTAGAAATACTCCCATAGTTCTGAAGTTCGTATGAAAGAGATGGTGTTCTTCGATCTGCGGCTGCCTTTCGGAGGAATAACCGGAGACCTTTTACTCAACGACTTGGGTCTTAACTCAAACACAAACATCTATCTCAACGAGAGCTTAACTATGGCAGTCGCGGTCTTCTTCAGAGTGTGATTAAGCTCAAACGCAACAAAGAGCTTTTCTCTGCATATGCTAAGAAGGGGCTAGTTTTTGTCAGGCGGCTTAAGAACGGAGAAAGTTATGCTATAGACAACTCTAACCAACTTGCTAATATCGTCGCGGGCGAACTAGATGACAACATTGGAAATGAGAGTAACGCGCAATGTATTTAATATGATTTTCTCTATCCTAAATTCTATTCTACTTCTGTTCCGCTCTTTTTATTGTTCTATCTCCTGTCCTCCTCTACTCAATAACTTTAGTAATAATTATTGTAAAGTCATCTGGTTATCTATTTTATGTAACTATTGAGTTTTATTTTTTAAAATTTAATTTATTTATATTTTACGGCATGCCTAAGGATTCAGCGGTTAATATTCACTCCAATGATTGGGAGTAACAATTTAACTAATGGCTTTAACGTAAATAGTAAGATTCTTGTTAATGTTCTGTGTAAACGCTCTTCTGGCCTTCAAATTTCACATTTTAACGCTCGAAGCTTAACCTCAAATAAGCTCGATTATTTAAAATTTGTGTTTGAAGACTCGTCCATTGATGTTATTTGTGTATCCGAAACGTGGTTCTGTCCTGAAGTTAATGACTCTGCTTATGCGTTAAATAATTTTAACTTATTTAGGAATGATAAAATAGACAAAAGAGGGGTGGAGTGGCGATCTACTGCTAAAAAAGCTTGAATGCCAGAGTGATTAATAACTCTTCTAATAGTCCTGTTGAATTCTTAAGACTTTGTTTAACTGACAATCATGTTAAAATTTGTGTCTTGTGTTTACAACCCAATAAATTGAATAGTCTGGACTCGTACTTTTCAGAACTTTCTGACTTATCAATTGATTTTGTGTCATGATTGTGTCATGATAACTTAACCAAATCAATCTATGACAAGCCTTCTTGATTATTTTAGTGTTTCTGATGTCTCGTCTGTCTTATTGTTTGATCAAATATATTTCCTTACCGATCACGACTTGATTTTTTGTACGCTTGATATAGTTCTATCTTGCACTATCACGTCAAGATCCATTAAATAAAGAATGTGTCTTGCCCGTGGTACACATCCAGTGTGCAGTATGCAATAAAACATCGAAACAAAATGCACCAGCGGTGGAAAAAAAATCCATCACCTGAAAAATGGGAAGACTACAGAACTGCGAGGAATGATTCAGTTCTTATTTGCAGGCAATCCAAAACAAGATACTGTTCGAATAAGCTAAAAAAGACGCTTCCTTCCAAAGAGCTATGGAAAAATATCAGAAACCTCGAAATTGGTAAAAAGCCATCGGTTGACTGTAGTGTAGACCCTAATATTATGAATGATTTTTTTCTTACTAATAATGCTAGTAACTATAACCTTGAAGAGTTGACAGCTGTCCTTGTCGAACCCATCTTTCAGTTCGCTGCATTTAGTGAAAATGATACTCTTCGACATATTACACTGTGGAACAAATTCAGGTTAGCAAAAGTTAGGTCGATTCTGAGAGTGAGGGGTGAAAATAGAGGCTAAATTAGAAGACCCGTATGGCGGCGTTTGTTTACGTTAGTTTAAATTTTTTTTTTAATCGACTTTCGAACTTTGCAGTCAAATGCCGATTTTCAGCATATTGTTTATATGGTTTTTTGGCTATAACTCGTCGACTAATTGATATTTTTTCAATCAGTAAAAGCCAAATTATTGCTAGAGACCTGTGCAACAATAAAATTTTTTTTATGCTTTTTAAAAATATTTTCCACAAAACTAAGTCTGTTTTGCTTTGTTTGATCTATAATATGATTCTGTTTCTTCAATAAATTTCATTTGAAAAGAAAATGGTCTTAGTCAATAATTTGCGTTAAAAATCCCAAAACCATTAAATAAATAGCGAATTAGGTAGAAGTAATTAAAAAGGGAAGTTCCATGAATTAGGAATTCGTAAAACAACTTTTTTGTTTTCAACTACCGCACAGTAGCGATTTTTTTTTATTTCGTACAAGCGAACTATTTTCAAAAATAAAGATTCAGCCAAAGCCGAATAGAAGGAAAGCAAAGAATAAAACTTATGTTACTAAGTTTCTGAATGAAAACTATTCTGAATTTGTTCCAGTGTTATGAAAATAAAATCGAATGGGGTTGGTGAAGATGGAATTTCAATTAAATTCATAAAACCCATCTTAAGGACATAGTAAGTCCACTAACGCACATAATAAACTATTGCTTCGCATCGTCTTCCTTTCCTTATTCCTGGAAAATTGCATAGGTCATTCCTGTTGCGAAAAACTCCAAGCAAGTGAGCCGAGCGACTTTAGACCAATAAGCATTTTGTCCTCTTTGTCAAAGGTGTGTGAATCTATAATGGCTGATCAGATATCTAACTCTCTGTCTCAAAACAATTTCTTGTCCCCATTTCAATCTGGATTTCGTGGCAGCCACAGCTGCGCAACTGCTACTCTTAAGGTACTCGATGATATTCGATCTCCCTATGATAAAGGCTTTCTTACGCTACTTTGCTTGATTGACTTCTCTAAAGCTTTTGACACTATAAATCACTCTTTACTTTGTCAAAAACTAAAATACTGTTGTGGGTTCTGTGTTAATGCTGTAAATCTTATAAGTAGCTACTTATCGAGCACAGTACAAAGAGTTAATGTTGGCAATAACTGTTCTCAATACAAGTCTGTCCGCTGTGAAGTACCCCAAGGATTAGTTCTCGGGCCGCTTCTTTTTTCAATATTTATGAATGATATTTTTTCTGTATGTATTCATCACTGCATGCCTATGCGGATGATGTCCAACTTCATCTTTCTCAAAGAGCATGATTTCTAAAAGAATTAAGCTGCAGATTGAATGAGGATCTTGATAATGTTCATAAATGGGCTATTAGAAATGGTCTCCAACTGAATGCGCTGAAATCATATGTTCTACCCATTGCCAGGAATAAAAAATGCTTTGATGACATTCCGGACTTGTTTATAGGGGACAGGAAGCTAAAACTAGTGAGCAATGTAAAAAGTCTTGGTTTTAAAATTAATTCGTCCTTGACTTGCACCAATCATATTAATAGTGTAGTCCGAAACATTTATTATATTCTGCGGAACTTAAAAATGTCAGCCCAGTTTATTCCTGTTAATACCAGGCGTTAGTTGGTGTTGCAAATGATAGTCCCTGCAATAACGTATTCAGAGTTTATTTATAGTAAACTAGATTCACGTTCTGAACACAAACTGCGAATTGCGTTTAATCATGCAACGCGATACGTCTATAATGTCAAAAGGTTCGATAATATATCACAGTTTAAAGCTCGTACTCTTGGTTGTGATAAAATTAGCTATCTTAACGCACGTAATTTAATATTCTTACATAAATTGATTCATCTTAAAGTCCCATTGTATCTCTTCGAAAAATTTTGTCAGTCAGCCAGAAGTTATACTCTACTACTTTTTTTCGTTAATGCCGTTAGATTATGGAATGCGTTACCCAGCCACCTTAAATCTATTTCAAATAAAAGCAGCTTTTAGGCAGGTCATATTTAATCATTTCGCTTAGACAAAATAAAGTAACCAGATTTCTATTTTTTTATTTCTTCTTCGACTTTTCGATTTATTATTCTTGATCTTTTTGCATTCTCTTTTTAATTTAAACTACTTTTTTTCGTTTTTCCTTCTTAATATATTTTCTCATCAAAAAATTTGAACCTTTTTTCGTTTTATTGCGTAAAATTTTTTTTTTTTCTTTTCGATTGGGGGATTTTTTCCCCCAGTAAACTTTTCTTTTAAAAAATTCCGATTATTTTTTCGGTAGAATTTTCCAAAAGGGCCTAAAATTAATAAGAAGGGCCTCGAGGCTTTTGAAATAAAAAAGGGCCCAAAAATCCCTAAAAGCCCTCAAATATCATCCCTGTATTCCATGTTAAATTCTTGCATGAGCTTCAAGCCAAGATCTTTGTGAACAATTTTTTATAAAGTGTACAGACAAAGACCAAGCTGTTGTAAACGACGTCAAATGGTTAAATTTTGATTTTTTCCAACACTCTTTTGAACGTATACAATATGCTCTCTAGTACGATCTCTTCTTGTGCATCTCGGAGCAATTGTTGCATAGATAGTTTTGTGCGAAAACGTCAACAATAATGCAAATAGCTATATCAGATGGTAGATAATGTCGCGAGTAATATGGTGTAAACGCTCTATAAGTTTGGCGCACAGAACCATATTTCTAAAATTTGGTAACAATTTTGAAGCGTGTAAGTTAACGTCCCCCTCACCCTTGCCTGTAAATGAATTTTCAAACGCATATCAATCCTATGGGTATGCGTTCCCACGAAAATAATATAAACAAACACCGGATATTGGTTCTTTCTTATCGGTTATGGATGATGCAATTTATTATCAACCATTGTGAAATTGAACTGCATCAATCCATTCTTTGTTACTTTTAGCTTAGTAAGCAATTTTAGGTTATAAATATCCAGCTTTAAGATATTTTAGCTCACTCTTAGTTAACAGGCCGGTTACACAGGCCAGTGACAGTGAAAGTGCGAAAGAATACGTGCACTGTTCGAATGATTCAAAGAATTTCGAACTTTCATGCTTTCATGCAAGGGATGCTACACATGCTAGTGAAAGTTCATTAAAAAAATTTCATCGTATGGGAAGGTTCTCGCTGCTATTGAATCAATTTAATTTAATTTGTTTTTGAGTTAATTTTATTTCCAATATATTTTTTGTATATTTATTGTATATAATATTGTATATTTTTCACTTTTATTTACAACTTTTTACATTTGCTTCTTTGGCTTTGTAAATGTAAACAAGTTATCAGTGTTGATTCCTGTACGAAATCGAGGAAAACCCGAAATAAAGTACGAAATCGAGGGGAAACCCGAAATGAATCCACCAAAAGTAATTAAAAACAAAACTGATATCCCCCTTTTTGACATAAACTAGCTGCTGCTGTCAAAATCCACTGGCTTTGAAATTTCGTTCTAGAAGAGATGAAAGTGCCGTGAAAGTGAATCCAGTGTGAGTGTATTTGTAAAAAAGTGTGAATGTATTGAGTTTTTCGAACTATAGGGCCAGTATACTGGTCTGTATACCTACAAGGACATGCTTGAGGTGACAAAGGGTGCTTATATAAGGAGCATGCTCACTTACGAGTCCTCCGAGCAGTAGCATCCTTCGTCAAATAGGGAATGTAAAGGGACCCAATGTGGTCTGATTCGGCCAATCCCCGACTTATTATATATACTGGCATGTGTAGCATGCCTGTAACGCAGCTCTTAGTGTACATACCTTCATGTAAACTTTGATTGTAAATAAAAACTATCCAGTATAAAAAAAAATAAAAAATTATTTTTTTTTTTCGTTAAGCTAATTGTGAACAAAATGCCATCATGATAAAATTGCAAAAACTTCTTACTAAAAACAACACAGACAATTAGTTTGACAGATACAACTGACCTTATACAAAGGGTTTAAAAAAAAACACCCTTATATTTAAGGTACAACATACAGTATAGTATATTTATGCGTATTAATTTGACATTCATCTTTATTACAGAAATAAAAATACTCACTTTTCAAACTTAACCTTACACTGTATGGTAAAAAGCTATATTTTTCTCAATACTAATAATCTGTCATGCACCATCGACCAAGCATATAGAAACACAATTTATTGAAATAAAAAACAAAATGGTATATAAAATATATTTCATTCAATAAAGATTTCATCATATGCATAGCTGAAATATGTGAAATTTTTAACCAAACACATTTAAATAATGCATTTAAATTAAAAAACTTTTTTAATAAATTTCAAAGAAGTTTTCTTGGCTTATTTTAGAATTCATGCTTTCAATAATAGATATGAGGTTTTGTAAGCCAAAGAGGTAATTATTATCGGGAGAACCATCCTCAATTGGAAAAACATGAGCAAAATCAATCATTTTCACACGAACTTTCTGTGAAGTTTCTGATTCGCGATAATTTGTTTGTCTCTAAAAATTTTTAAAAAGTTAACTAAAGATATGTATAAAAATTTAAATGTTACCTTATAATACGAACTTTTCAAAATATCTCTCCTGTCGGGCTGTTGAACACATCTAAGGTATATCTTTAAACAAATAAATTATAACTTTATGTAAATACTTACTTACGCAGGTGTATCATCGTTATCCAAATATTTGTTTCTGTGCGTCGACAAAAATTGGCAATCGTATGCGATTAAGATTGAGCTGGCATAAAACTTTAATAATCTTTGGTTATGAAACCAGTGGCGTATTTTATATAATTTAGATAGAACTTCCCAAAGCAGTGGTAATGATAATCCGGTGGTTGTATTAAAAAAGAGTTCCAATATGTCCTGAATTTGTTCTGATCGTAAGCTTTTACCAAAATCTTTTCCGCATTTCAAGAGTTTTGTTGAATCTAAAGAATAAACTTGAAAGCCTGGTACACAAATACCCAACTCACGTTTGGATAATAAATATTTTTCTTCCTCAATACACCGTTTATTTGGTGTTGCTAAAGGATCCCAAGTTTGCTTGCCTATTTTAATATCAATGACGCAAGGTTTAATCATTGATGTGGTTATATTTTCCAATTTTAAAAATGTTTCCTATAAAATAAAGTAAGTTTAGTGCAATACAGTTTATTGATATTAAATATATTATTGCGGGTGTAATTAATTCGAAAATAGTTTTATTTGATTCAAGTGCATTGAATTGAAATAATCTAAGCCTGCTTAATAGGATAATATGGTATTCAAGAATGATGGAAAATAGGATTTCACAGATCGAACATTTTTTTAAAAGATTAAGAGGGTTAAACTGAAAAATTTTAGCAAGCTAACTTTGGAGCAATTTGTTCTGTTCGGAAACAGAAAACAGATAAATTAAAAAAATTTGTTTTTCAAAATTTGTCTAGTTCAAAAAATCGATTGGTGAAGTAAAGAAAATTAAAAAATTGTCAAAATTTCAAATATCCTTACAAAACAACAATACAGTGGACCCTAAATGAATGAATAAAGCCTACCGAAATGCGCAACGAACTTACACAACTCGATTCGAATTTCCAATTTTGACAGTGCGTTCGGATGTAAACTTGGCTACAAAAAAAAAAAAAAATTAACCAAGCCAATCAGAATAAGCAACCGCATAAAATGGAGGTAATTATTTGGAAATACAATAATTTTGTCAATATTGAATATTTTAATAAATGTTTTTGTGATATTTATTGTGATAAAAACATATTGACGCAACGCACTCGATTAGGTAATGCGTATAAAAAATTTGCGCACCGCTGGCGAGCGCAACGCAACGCGCATTCATTTAGGGTCCACTAATATGGTTAGGGTCCACTCAATTCTTTAAAAGAAGGCATGAATTGAGTGATACGCTAGGCGTCTAAACACATAACCTCTTCACTGCCGCAATGAGCACTTCTAAGAGGACTGCTTTTTCTGCAACAAAGGCAGTACAATAGAAAACTTTTACCTACAACTACTATGAAGAAGTTTGCACTGCTTCACTAACATTACATTTTATAATAAAAATTTAATTTTCAAGTGAGATATATCTAAGGGGTGCATGTCAAGGCGTTTTGACATAATTTACATTTAGTTCTGAACGAGCATAAAAACTTGTTACAAATTTAAAACGTATTTTGTTATGTTTCAGTGCAACTGTTGCATATATAAATATGTAACACGTTTAAGTTCTTTTAATTTTAATCTTTAAATTGATATCTTAGTGAACAAACTGGACGTTGTTTGTAAAAACATATTTGAAGATATTTCAACGAAAAATTTAGTTTTGTTCAAAACTTCAACATCTGTTATGAATTTTAAGCAGGGATCATCAATACGTTGTTTTTTTTTATCATATATTTCAACAAGCAGTTTTCGTTCTATAGGAAAGAAAAATGTGGAGCAATCTTCATTATCGGTTGAAATCTTAAAACTCTTCTCCTGAAAAATCAGATATTTTGAGTTATGACGTTATTGAAGGAAACGAACGATAAATTAATGAAGTTATTTCTATTTATTTTATAGAAAGCTACTTTTTGACCACACTTAATGTTAATTTTTAAAAACTGAACTTCATAAAAATTAACTCATTAAGTTTACTTAAAATGTAAATACATATATATAACTAATGAATTTTTTTCTAATTATTTTTGAGAAAGCTACTTTTTGACTTTATATGGGAAGCGCTATAAGCATGACTTTTGTAAGAGTACTATGTGTAGACCTCATTTAAGAGGTAGTATGAGAAGGAGTGCAGGGCAAAAACTTTTACAACCATACCTAATGAAAGTATGGATATGTTATGCAATATGGAAAAGAAAAGAATATGTAATGCAAATGGACTGCATATGGAAAATATGTTATGCATACATTTTCAAAACAGTGCTAATAGGCCTTTTTAGCGCAGCGAAAGCGGTAGGCCTGAAACATTTCCCCACTTCATATAAAAAAGAAAGTGTAATTGTATATGAGCGCGGCCGTACTACAAACTCCATACGAAGGCTTGCTAGCGGCGCTGCCATTGGAAAATTAACTATTAACCATACATTATATATTGATTTGATATTTCAATTCTTCAATTCCTTCAATCCTTCAACTTTATGGGCTACTTGATTTGAAATTTGTTTACTTTCTTTTTTACTTTCAATTTGGATAAAAATAATTGCAAACAGAATGCATTACACATTTTAACTACCTATTTATTATTAAAACATAAAGCAAATACTTTTAATTACTTACAATTGCACATTAACAATAGGATGCGTGATCAACGACACGAAGTAAAAACAAGCGGCAGCAAACTTGAAACGTACGTCATAGAGATTGAAAAGCTTGAATTTGTTTGGGATTTTCAACTAACTCAACTTACTTGCTTAAGAAAAGTAAGTAAAACATATTTAAAAAATTATTGTTTAGACCACTTTTGAGTGCGAAAGTAATGATTTTTTTTTAATGTGATTTACTGTTACTGAAAGCAAAGCTAAAGAAAAATTTGTTAGGAAGGGCGTACCCAAATAAATAGTCTTAAAAATAGTTTGTGAAAAATATGGGTCGCTGATAAGGGTGGTCCTTAAAAATGATTTCTTTGTGCTTTTTGTTTTTAAAAAATATTTTGTGCTGTCAATCGGGCCAATTATTTGGATTCTGATGTCAGAATATAAAAGGTTTTTTGACACTAGTGTTCCTGCAAGATTTTGTTTTATTTTTAAATAAATCCGGACCAATTCTTTTAAGTCTGATGTAAGAACACAAAAAAATTTTTTGACAGTAGGTTGGACCCTAAAAATACTTTTTTTGTGATTTTGACATAATTTGCCAGTTTTTGCAATACAGTCTCATACAGAATCTCATGTCAGAACATAAAAAGTTTATTTGGACACTAAGGTCGTGCCTACAAAAATTTATTTCTGATTTTGACAGATTTCGCCAGTTTTTGTAATGTTGTTGGACCAATTATTTAGATCTCATTTCAGAACATAAAAAGTTTATTTGGACACTAGTGTGGATCCTAAAAATATTTTTTTTGTGATTTTGACCGATTACGCCAGTTTTTGCAATGTAGTCGGACCAATTATATAGAATCTCATGTCAGAACATAAAAAGTTTATTTAGAGGGTGGACCCTAAAAATATTTTTTTTTGTGATTTTGACCGATTACGCCAGTTTTTGCATATAGTCGGACCAATTATTTAGAATCTCATGTCAGAACACAACAAGTTTATTTGGTCACTAGGGTGGACCCTCAAAATATTGTTTTTGTGATGAAGTCGGACCAATTATTTAGAATCTCATGTCTGAACATAAAAAGTTTATTTGTACACTAGGGTGGACCCTAAAATATTTGCTTGTGATATAGACAGATTTCGCCAGTTTTTGTAATATAGTTGGACCAATTATTTAGAATCTCATTTCAGAACATAAAAAGTTTATTTGGGCACTAGGGTGGACCCTAAAAATATTTTTTTTGTGATTTTGACCGATTACGCCAGTTTTTGCAATGTAGTTGGACCAATTCTTTACAATCTCGTGTCAGAACATAAAAAGTTTATTTAGACCAAGGGTGGACCCTAAAAATACTTTTTTTGTGATTTTAACCGATTACGCCAGTTTTAGCAATGTAGTGGGACCAATTATTTAGAATCTCATGTCAGAACATAAAAAGTTTATTTGGACACTAGGGTGGACCCTAAAAATATTTTTTTGTGATTTTGACCGATTACGTCAGTTTTTGCAATGTAGTCGGACCAATTATTTAGAATCTCATAGCAGAACATAAAAAGTTTATTTGGACACTAGGGTGGACCCCAAAACACTTTTTTGTGATTTTGATACATTTCGCCAGTTTTTGCAATGTGGTCGGACCAATTATTTAGAATCTCATGTCAGAACACTAAAAAGTTTTTTTGACACTAGGGTGGACCCTAAAAATACTTTTTGTCAGATTTCGCAATTTGTTTGCAGCGGAAAAATTGACATTTTGCAATTGTTGAAAAAATGTCAGATTAAAAAAAAATTTTTGACTTTAGGGTGGGCTGGTTGTGGTGAAAATCAATCCAAGCTGTGGAGTTTTTGATTCGTTTCAACATAGACCAAGATACGATGCAAATGATGATGAAGACTCATGAATAGCTTATGATATATTGATGAATATCATGTGGTCGGACATTGTTGGGATTGTCGATGCGTAGATTTGCTATTTCATGCTGAAGTGCTGTCAATTGCCTGAGCTGATCTTCTGCTGCTACTTCTTTGATACTCAAGAGGAATGGTTTCATGTTGTTAGGAGTGTCCAGCTCTGTCATAATACCTAATTTTGTATATGACGAATGCGTGGAAGTGGTGACAATGAAAGTGTCCTTGTATGGTTATGAAGTAATTTTTCAATGTGTAGTCTTTTTGAAGGTTATGCCGACCAGATCCAGTTAGAGCTAGTTGAAACACATCGTTGTTGCACACAACTGACAATCATGTTGATGGGATGGCAAAGATCCATTGATTTGCGTTTTCCATTTGGATCCAGACTTCCTTGGAGTTGGTTTTTATAATTTCGCAGCTATTAATGGTCTCGTTATGCAGTATGTTGATTTCACATGGCTGTTCGGCAGCTCCTTTGTTATAAATTGAATGAATGTTGTCACATAAAAATGTGTCTTCTTTAGCTTGAATACATTGTTTAAGTACCGTGGAAGATGTAGGAAAATATAGGTCACGATGAAGGTTAACTGCCATGAGTGAGGTTGTTAAATTGTTAAATTGTTTTTGAACATGACCGGAATGGGTATCACATTAAAAACGTCAAATAATTCTTGACTGACCAATGATATTTTGATGTCGAATCTCACATAATCGGCTCCCTCATTGCTTTGTAGAATTACCCTCATTAGCTTGTAGAAGGACAATAGCTCGTCATATTTCACAGGTAACTGAAATTAGGATGGAAGGTGATTTTTAATGCGCATTATTTCTTGTCGACATTGTTGAGGGCTTATTAGCATTGGATGATTTCTCCCATGATGAGTGTCAATTAAAATATCCAACAATGATGATTGTATTCGTTGTAGATTTGATAGTGTTAATGTCATTTGTACTGCTAATGATAATAACAATCTAAATGTTTTATCTTGAACTGCTTCTTCTGATGTGATATTGATTCGAATGGCGATTTTTTTAATTTGGTGCTCGATCATTCCTAATCTGATCTTAGTCCCGTTTTAATGCTGCTTCATTATGTTGATCGTTGAATTCACTATCGACGTTTGTGTCTTCTGCAAACTCCGTACATGTTCCTCATTAGAATGCACCTTGTCAATGATATGACACATCTTTGCGGCATACTCAGAATCTAGAATTCCAAACAAAGAATGACCAATATTGCCAATTAAATCTATCGCGCCTCCCGCGTGCCTTTTCTTTGAATAGAGAAGACTATTTAAAGCTTAAGTTGAAAGAGGAAGAAGCTTATGTTCCATCGACTGGAAGTGGTGCTATCAGGTTGGCAAAAAGACAATATAAAAGATAAATAAAGAAAAATAAAAGACAATATTTTTTAATGGAACGAAATAACTTTATTCTGTAATGTATTGACCATTTTGAGCAATGACCTTTTGTCATCTTTCAGGCAGCATCATAATTCCACGTTCATAAAACTACTGGTTTTTATCAGCAAAAAACTGAACCAGGTACGATTTGACATCATCATTATTATTGAAATTTTTACCATTCAAGGAGTTTTTTAAAGATCGAAATAAAAAGTAATCACATGGTCAAGGTCAGGACTAGATGGTGGATGTGCCAAAACATCCCAACCAAGCTCCAATAATTTTTGCCGAGTGACCAAAGATGTATGTGGCCTTGCATTGTCATGGTGGAATACAACACCTTTTCGATTTGTCAATTCGGGCCGCTTTTCTTCAACTGCATTGTTCAATTTTGTTAGTTGTTCAATGTAGACATCTGAATTGATCGTTCGGTTGGGTGGTAAAAGTTCAAAGTAGACAATTTCCTTTGTAATCCCACCAAACTGATAACATAACTTTCTTTTGATGAATATCAGCTTTTGATGTTGTTTGAGCTGGTTCACCTGGCTTGCTCCACGAACTTTTCCGATTGACATTGTTGTAAACAACCCATTATTCATCACCAGTTATCAATCGTTTTAAAAATGGATCATTTTCATTACGTTTCTTTAACAAATCGCAGAAGTTAATGCGTTGTGTTAAATGATTTTCTTTCAGTTCATGAGGAACCCATATATCGAGTTTTCGTACATAGCAAAGTTATTTTAAGCAATTTTCAATGCAAGTATGTGATACATGAAGCTTCTCTGTAATCTCATGTGTTGTACTGTGGCGATCCGAATCGATTATTGCTTTGATTTGGTCGTCATCAACTTCAACTAGACGACCAGAGCGTTTTTCATCTTTGAGTGAAAAATCACCAGAACGAAAGTTGGTTCATCAATGCCCATGGTGATGGCCTATTGTTGTCGGCTTGACTGTAGACTCAGAGTCCAATACTCTGAGTTGCTGAGATTGGTTGTATATGTAGATTCGTCTGATGACGTTTGATTGCTGTCGTCTGCTGGTTACAGGACACGATCTGCTGGATTGTTGATAACGCTGGTACATAAACCATGATATCACGTCGGGGTCACCAAAATGTATAGCATGCTTTTATACAATATTTAATATTGTAGACCAGGCACTTGAGCCGTGTTCTACTTACTGTATATTTGGTGCCTTAACCAATTATACCCTTATCTGAATTAACGAATAATATCTTGACTTGGTGATCTTGAATATTGTACTTAGTACTTTATTTAATTTGTGAACAATTTATAGCAAAAATTTAATAGTGAGTAAATATAAATAACATAAACGAAAAATAGTGAGTAAATACAAACATAAATAACATATACGCAAAAATGCTGACAACATAAGTGACAACATATTATGCAATGTAGGCATTTTCAGGCACAAGTAATTACCTTTTTGCACTATTTATTTAATATTTGCACGGTGGGAGTCATTTTCGCATAGATTTTTGCAATATAAGTGGACTGAGGGCGAATTTCTTCTCGGTCTATGCATATTGTACTCTTAATAGGCCTCAAATAATGGCATTAAGTGAGACCCAGGTAAGCGAGGATGCAGATCCAATGGATTTTCATATTCCTGGGTATCACTTCTAAGAAGTGATCTGCATAGCCATAACATCTTAGACCTCTTTCTAACTTCGCATCATGAAAAATATGATGTGAGTGTCAACGCACCTCTTGGTAATTCAGACCATTGCACCATCTCCGCTGTTTTTCCATATTCTAACCTTCGCACCTCTACGCCTGAAGCCTCGAAAAGGACTGCATGGTTTTATGGAAGAGCAAATTGGACTGCGCTAAATAATTTTTATCGCAACGTCAATTGGAAATTATGTTTCGCTGACAGAAATGTGAATATCGCGGCTGTTATGGTGCAAGAAATCATCTTATTGGGTATGCGGTCTTTCATCCCCAATAAGATGAGAAGCATCAAACCAAAAGACCACTCATGGTTTAATGAGACTTGCAGGATTGCAGTCAGGTCCAAAGAGGAAGCCTTTCAGAATTAGCGCTCTGATATGAATGCCGATACGAAAAGACTTCGCATAGAGGCTAGGAATCGCTGTAATGCAATTTTAAAACGCAAAAGTTTCTTCACGAAACTCGCATCAGAGAACAGGTTCTTCTCTGCCCCAAAAGGAGCAAAAATTTGGTCATTTGTTAAAAGAGTTAAGAATCAGACGTCATCGACTATTTCAACTCTTTTAAGAATAATCAAATCTTCACGGACTCGGCTGATAAAGCGAACCTGTTGGCCGGATTGTTTGCACATAACTCCACAATCCCAGTAAGCAATCAGCCATTACCTTTCATTGAAAGAACGTCTTCTGTAATGCAGGAGATATATTTTCGTACGAGAGCAGTTAAAAAATTCCTTGCAAACCTCAACATAAATAAAGCCTCTGGTCCGGATGGCATACCACCACTTCTGCTTAAAGCGTGTGCTTCTAGTCTGGATCGGCCTTTGCGTAACCTGTTTAACATCTCCTACAGGACAGGAGTATTTCCATCTTGTTGGAAGGTCGCAAGGGTCCAGCCGGTACCAAAAAAGGGCGATGCCACGAACCCTGCAAACTACCGACCCATATCGATATGCTCTTCGCTCGCCAAAGTTATGGAGAGCGTAATTAACTTCAACCTTATGAACTATCTGGAGCACAATGAATTGCTTAGTGACCGTCAATATGGTTTCCGTAGGGCCCGCTCTACTGGTGACCTCATGGCGTTCCTAACTGAAAAATGGAACCAATGCGTTCACTTATTCGGTGAGAGCAGAGTTGTTGCTCTGGATATTTCTAAGGCATTTGACCGAGTGTGCCATAAAGCGCTAGTGTCTAAACTAGTTGCATATGGTGTCGGTGGTAACTTTTCTCGATGGATCACGTGGTTTCTGATGAATCGAACGATCCATGTTGTAGTCGATGGCATATCGTCCAGAGAGCACGCCATCAACGCAGGTGTACCGCAGGGCTCAGTTCTATCGCCAACTTTGTTCCTGGTTTTTATCAACGACCTTCTGTCGTTGACTCACAACCCAAATCATTCGTTTGCGGATGACAGTGGCATTTGCCATTCATAGTCAATTAAAAAACGCCCGAGCTCTTTGGGGATTGAGAGGAAGAGACAACATATGAATGACACACTTAATAATGACTTGGAAAAAATCTCCGAGTGGGGTCTTGCTAATAGAGTAGAGTTTAATACTAGCAAGACCCAGTGTTGTCTGTTAACCCACAAGCGAATCAATTGCCCCTTAGCTCCCCTCAATATGAACGATGATCACATTTTTGATGTGTCAAAAGAAGCAGCCAAGTGCCTTGGTTTTTTAAAACGGTGTAAGAAATACTTCACTCCATCTGATCTTCGTTTGATCTATACCTCATATATTCGCACAATTCGCACATTTGGGCAGGTGCTTCAAGAGCATATTTGGAGCTTCTGGACCGGATTCAAAGACGTGCGATATATTTGATAGGTGATAGAAATATTTCATCTTCTCTCAAATCGCTTGGGCATCGTCGCAATGTTGGTTGCCTAAGCCTTCTGTACATGTACTACCATGGGAAGTGTTCAAGGGAGATACATGGCCTGTCGCCACCAGCTCGTGTGTTTCCTAGGTCCACTCGGGCTGCTCTAAAAGCCCATCCCTTTACCATTGCAACTTTGCCCAATAGAACATTCGTTCTTCGGTCGCACAGTAAAATTGTGGAACAAATCTTCACCGACACTACTCCATCCTTCCACCCTCCAACTAACTATTACTCGTCTTCCGAATCAACACAATGCTTTCGCATTTATAGAGGCATCCCCTTAGTGCTGGTTAAGTCTAAAAAAAAAAAAAAAAAAAAAAACATTGCACTGGCCTTGGATTTCAGCGTGAAGTTTGTTAACCATGCGGTTTGGGGTGCATTGCTATTGTGTTTGTTTTTTATATTTGTATTTTCTTAATGGCATCGCTTATAAATAAGTGTTTACTGTATAATGTGTGTGCGTACTAATAACTAAATAATAAAGATATATATATCCAAACAGTACCATTGTCTGGTGGCAAGCACTAGACAAACAAACACGCCTCAACATACTTCGCAAAGTTCAAAGATCAGCTGAGCTGTGTATTAGTGAAGCATTAAGAACCACTCCTACAGACGCATTAGTAAAACAACAGATGGCTACTAATATAGCCATCCGTCTAGAGGCCACCTCTTAATGGAGGGAGGGCACATTAGGATACTCTAGCATTACGAAGTTCCTTCCTCCGATACCCAAATCCGTAGACTACATCACACAAAAACTTTTCTTTGACAGGAAATTTGTTGTATCCCTTTTCTTATTCCCTCCTGCGAAGAGTGAGCGATTGGAAACCTTCCACCAAACAATGTCATCAGAATCTACACAGATGGATCAAAATTAGATGGCAAGGTAGGAGGAGTCTACTCTGATACATTGAACATTAATCTATACTTCAGGATCCCCGACCATTGCAGTGTCTTCCTAGCGGAAGTAGTCGCAATACATGAAGCAGTAACTTGGCTTCAGATGAATGCAATATCCTCCATGGATATCTACATACTATCTGACAGTCAGGCCGCCTAGAATCTGTTGAAACAACATCCAAAACGGTAATTCGCTACCGCAGATCCCTAAATGAGATGCCAGAGCAGCTCAAAATACACCTATGCTTGATTCCCGGACATAGTGACTTTCTAGAAAACTGCAAAGCAGATGAACTCACTCGCACTGGAACAACCAAAAAACTCTTGATAGAGAAAGAAGTATTGGTATATCCCTCACCCCATGTAAACTATTCACAAATGAGTTATCACCAAATAAAGCCAACATTAGATGGTCAACGGGAAGCACATGCCAAACAGCGCGTCAGGTTTGGCCAAAAATCACCCTAAAACGCTCAAAAGAACTGATATCCCTTAGAAGGGATCAAATCAGTACTATGATAGGTATTCTAACAGGGCACTGCTTAATAGGTAATCATGCACGAAGATTAAACATCCTGACAAAGACTGACAAAGATTAAACAAAGACTTCTGTAGAAGCTGCAAAGATGAAGAGGAGGAGGAATCTACAAACATCTTCTCTGTACTTGCCGAGCACTAGGTAAAAATCACCATCTTCTCTTAGGCAAATGGTTCCATAAAGATCTCGATGATCTGTCAGAGTCTTCGGTATACCGAATCCTTAGCTTTGTCAAAAGCTCAAACTGGTTTAAATAGAGAGGGAAATTAACCCATGGTATCACAATGGGCCTCACTGGCCTCAGTGTGTCTCAAAGGAGACAGCGGCTTCAACCTAACCTAACCTTTTAAATTCTGACAATGGATGCGGTTCCAGTGACTCATTTTTACCTAGTCTTCGCCCACTGAATTCGTAAAAACAAAAAATCTAGGTGGCAACCCTAATTTTTTTATAGCCTATGACCGTCGCATAAAAATGCTATATCATAATAAAGTATGTTATGCAATAAATAATTTAAATGGTATAAATCATGTTAATATGTACTGTTAAGGTTAATGGTCTAAAAACTTAAAATGCTATATGTAAGGCTTTTAAAATAAAAGGTGTTCATAATAAAATTGTAAGACTAAGATTAAAAAATAAAAAATATATAAAAAAAATTTTTAAAAAATAAGCTTTTATTTAAAACCAAAACGTGAACTAAAAAGAAAAAATTAATTTCAATGACATTTATTATATACGTAAATAGTAGGTATATTCTAGATTCAGAAGAACCTCTCTCTTGGTTACCCATCATCATAATTTAAGGGTATTTCTTTTATTTTATGTGCGCTATAGTTTTATAATAAATAGGTAATCAAAAGTGTTTTAGTGAACAGTGAAGTGAGTTAGAAGTATTAGGAAATCAATTATTTAATGGATTATTGTTTCAGTAACATTCAAATGCTTCATTAAGTCCAACAGCCTACGTCGCTGCAGTTTTGAAACTCGTCCGGATTTAATATTCTCCTAAAAAAAAATTTTATTAGTTATATAAGTTAATACGCCAAATATTTTAATTTCCAACATTATGAAGAAATGATGACACCATGTCTGCTACTGCACGCGCACCCGCTGCAGTGTGGGAATCGCAACATAAGCAATTACCTGCTCCCACGCTCGCGTATTTTAGGTTTTATAATATAAGTTAAGAGTTTTTGTAGTTAGTTTTAAGTTGAATTTAAAACAATAAGTGGCTATCGCGACAAAAAATATTTTTTTTTTAAAATAAACTCATAATAAGTTAATTGGCCCTCAACGTAAAAGGGTTCCCGTGTGCTTTAAAAAAGACTTTTTTAAAATCTCCCCAAGTGGTAGAGAAAAAAGCGATTGAAGCAGCGGACCCAGCAACAGCAGAGGATCATCGTAGCTATCGAGTCCTAAGAACGCTCATAGTGTAACCCAGAAGACAAGTGTGAGTGAGGATCCTAAGTCACCGGTAAAACACGGATAAAAGGGATAAAATCTAAACCACCGTGGGAAAAGATACTCCTGCATACACTCAACATTATGTAAGATTAAGTTAAGAATAACTACTATTAAATTATTACAAAGTGAAATAGAGAAAAAAAAGAATTTATTGAATTTATAAGAGATAAATCAAAATTATTACAAAGTGAAATAGAGAAAAAAGAATTTACTGATTTTATATTAACAAAAGAGATAAATCATAATTATTGAAAGTGAAATAGATGAAAAGGACTATATTGATTTAATGTTCACAAAAGAAATAAAGCATAATCTATGACACAGTAGAATAGAAGAAAAATAGTTTATTGAAAGGAAACATTAAGTTATTGGATTTTTTTTCCTATTAAAAGAAAAAAAACCAAAAATAAAAATAAATTAAAATCTATTTTTATCAGTTCTTACCAGAAATTTTCCTTTCTATATTCAGAAAATTTTATGCTACTCCAATAATAACAGTAAATTAAAAAAACTATTTTATTTAAACTGCAAACTTTAATTAACAAAATAATAACACAATTTACTTACGCTGCGAAACCGCAGCCGTAAAAGCCGGTCCCTCTAGTGTATAACAGAATAAAAGTTAATAAAAACAATATAAAACTACAAAATTATAAAACAATAAATCTACACTGCAGCCCTAAAAAGCGGGTTTTCGCTAGTGTATAAAAATATACTATTAACACAGAGAAAATAAAAATAAAAAAGTGGAAATGTCCAACCCAAACCTTACCCAACCCCCTACAAACCAAAATCCTCCATCGTCTGCCAGTACAAGCGTAAACACAACCCCAGAACTTGAAAATGTTAAAGAGAAGGTAGAGACTTAGTAAATTCAATTATAAATCCAAATGTAAACCAATCCAGTTTTACAGACGAGACTATTAATCCAAACCAAAGTGAAAATTTAGCAGTCCTAGACAGAATACCTGATGTACGCTGTCTCAGAGAATTATCAGAGGATCCAAGCAAATATAATTTCTGGAATAAAAGTGTTGAAAGGGTACTGACAATTTATACAGGGAACAGAGGAACCTCAATATACTACGGCATTCTGAACGTCATCAGAAACAAAATTACGCTATACTAGAGTCATATAATACACCATTGAACTGGGAGTGTATAGTGAATTGCCTCACACTATACTATGCTTGCAAAAGAGACCTGACGACCTGATGACATCTTTAATTCAGGGAAATGATAGCATACAAGGATTCTACCAAACAGTCTATAGGCATCTGTCATTAATACTAAACAAGATAGGATGCATGAACGTATCTCCCGAATCCATACGGCTGCTTACTCAAACATACCGAGACAAAGCTCTCGATACTTTTATAAGAGGGCTTAAAGGTGACTTGCCTAGGTTATTAGGTATGCGCGAGCCAGCAGATCTGCCTCAAGCACTTCAGTTATGTATGAAGCTAGACAATCAAGCATTTAGGAGCCAATATGCAAATATGCAATACAATACAGTAAGGAGACCATTTAATAATCCGCCGCCATTTTATCCTCAATTAGCTTTCATTCCACAAAACCCAACCAATTTCAGACAGACTCAACAAACATATTCCCAAAATCCTTATCACCAGCCCAAATTTCAATTTCAATCAAACTTTCAACCTAACCAGAATCATCAAAGACCTACTAATTTCCAATCAAACTTCCAACCCAACCAGAATTTTCAAAGATTTACCAATTTCTAACCAAATTTTCAAGGAGCACCTCCTCCGAGACGACCTCCAAGACCAAGTCCAATGGAAATAGACGAAACAATACGTACAAGAGCAATAAACTACATGAATAAACCAAAACCTAGCAACCAATTTACAGGTAAAAGACCACTACCTAGATCTAATCAAATTCATCAACCACAGAAGCTTCAGAAAAATTTTCACATTAGAACAATGAGTGAAGACACAAATAGTAATAATCAATATCCTACACCAAATGATTACTTTGATACTTTAGTTAACTCTACAGAAATCAATAATGGGTGTGAACAAACCCTAAACGAATACATCCAATCCAATATTGAACCATATTCGACTGATTTTGACTGAAATTTGACTTGAATTTGGAAATTCAAGAATTTACTGACGTTAATTTTTTAGATTAATGAACTCGTCACTACCATATTTCCAATGTAAAACTCATAGTGACGACATACTCAAATTTCTCATAGACACAGGATCTAATAAAAATTATATCCAACCTTCATTAGTAAACAAACCAATTCGAAATGAACAAAACTTTTTTGCGAACTCCGTTGGAGGAAAAATTTAAATTACACATCATACTATGTTAAACTTATTTGGCATTAGTTCCGTTAAATTAAAATTCTATGTGTTACCATCCTTAAAATACTTTCACGCTTTTATTGGCAATGATAGTCTTAAAAAATTGTCTGCAGTTATTCGTACAGCAGAAGACTATATGATTTTGAAAAATAAAATTAAGATTCGCATAAAACAGCCATCTCAAGCCGTAAACAGTATAAGCATACGAACAAATCACTTGACAACTGAACAAAAAAAAAGAAATAGAGAAACTTGTCAAAAAATATCCCAAACTATTTTCTGAACCGAACGAGAAATTAACTTTTACAACAACTGGGCGAGAACGCTCAACAAAACCGAAGAACACTATGCAACAAATGAAAAAGAAATGCTTGCGATAGTATGGGCTTTAAACTATCTAAAAAATTATTTATATGGAACAGCAAAAGTTAAAATCTTTACCGACCATCAACCGTTCACATATGCCCTAAGTAATAAAAATAGCAACCATAAATTTAAAAGATGGAAATCTATTCTAAAAGAATACAAATATGAATTAGTTTACAAGCCCGGTAAAACAAATATAGTCGCCGACGCACTTTAAAAACCACCCCAGAAGTTCATCTGAAAATTTAATTCAATATACTGAAGCCCCCAATCAATGCATTTAAAAATCAAATACTTCTGACGCAAGGAGAAGTACCTTCCTACCAATTCAAAATCATTTTTCCCACCTATCACCGACACACCATTGTTGAACCCGAATTTACCGAAGACAAACTATTGAATATTTTAAAATGATACCTCAACCCGTATGTTACAAACGGTTTGAAAACTGACGAGAGTATTTTAGGGAAAATTCAAGAAATCTATTCACTGTAATCTACTGTAATCGACTTAGTAGAAGAAAGCAAACAAGAATCCGAAATAATTAAGGAACATAACCGAGCACACAGGAACAGTAGAGAAAATAAAGCACAGTCTAGAAAAATTTTATTTCCCAAAAATTAATTCAAAAATAGAAAAAGTTGTGAAACAATGTAAAATATGCAAGGAAAGCAAATATGACCGTCACCCGAATAAACCATCAATTCAAGAAACTCCAATACTCTACTCCATCAGAAACCATGCGATGCATTCAAACAGAATATGCACTAGATAAATTTTCAGAACTGTTAGACAAAACAATATATGAATACAACTATTCAATTCACTCAACAACGCATAGTAAACCAGTAGAAATGTTCTTCGGAAGAACTGTAAGTACCGATCCGCATAGGCTAGAAGCTTAACACAGGACAACATAAAAAGGCTCAAGCAAAAACAGGAAAACGACTTAGCTTACCATAATAAAAAGAGACAAACTCCGAAAACCTATACCGCTGGAGAAACAATTTATGTCAAACAAAATAAAAGTTTAGGAAATAAGCTCAGTAAAAAATATAAAGAGAAAGTAAAAGAAGACAGAAACACCACTATACTAACAGAATCCGAAAAAATTGTGCATAAAATTTTAATAAAAACCTAACACATTTCGTTTTCTATTCCTTCTATTTATTTCTCTTCAGACTAGCATCATCGCTATCTCTTGATTGACTTCGCCGCAGTTTCATTATTCATAAGACCACCTGGTTGTCCCCTGACCAAAAAACGCGCAACCAAATTGATCATTTAGCGTTTTTTATACAACTTTGCGTTTTGATAACAACTAAGTCGTCAATTTGTAAATTTTCGCGTGGATTTTTTCACTTATGTCTCTTTTGCAGTTCTTTTAGATAGTCTGATTTCCAGATTCGGCATAACTTTTGGTTCAATGCCTTTAACTTTTGCCAATAATCGACATAGGACTCTCAGATATGTTTGGTTTAATAGGTAAAAGCAAAGATCCACCAACTAAAAAATGCGCTGGAGTTAAGGGCGCAAGACTATGAGGATCCGTTGACATCGGACTCATAGGGCGCGAATTTAAACATGCTTCGATACGCGAAAGCAATGTCGACAGTTCTTCAAACGTGTATTTCATGTCTCATGCTGGAATAAAATGCCAAGATAAGTTTTGGTGTGCAAACTTGTAATGATGAAAGTCGCTAAAAGTCGTTTGCACCTCCACACCATAAGCACACACCGAAGACTTAATTTGTCTTATTTTATTTTTATTTGCTGCTGTCGATATATTCTTTTTTTTACGTTAATTTAAATCAAGATAAATAAATCACGACATATGTTAATTTTTTGGGCCAATTTTAGTTTCAATATATTTATTTAAGTTGAATGGAGACATAGCCTATTGAAATTTACATTATAATTAATAATAACTGAGAATAGTACAATACGTTTAGTCAGACATAGCATTATAACTACTATAAGTAGCCATGTAAGCAGCAGCCACCTCAGTTAATTCCACTCGGTTGGCAATACTAGGCCGAGGTGAAAAGCACACATATGAAAAACAGCGAAACAGCTGAAACCTAAACTCACCACATCATGACTGTGCAAGAAAGTTGGGGTGACTTAAACAACGAGCAGAAAATAAAGATTCATTCAGGCGAGCAGCGGCCAAACTGGTAAGTCATACATAATTAATTAGCTCCTGCAAACCTTTTCCCACTCGGTAAGCCATAGTGGATGACGATTCATTTGCCTAAGACCTGTCTACGCGTTAAGCCATAGTGGATAACGATTTCTTTCCTAAGTTCTATCTACGCGTCAAGCCATAGTGGATGACGATTTATTTTCCTTAGACCTGCCTACGCGTCAAGCCATAGTGGATGACGATTCATTTTCCTAAGACCTGCCTACGCGTCAAGCCATAGTGGATGACGATTCATTTGCCTAAGACCTGCCTAAGCGTTAACCCATAGTGGATAACGATTGCTTTCCTAAGTCCTATCTACGCGTCAAGCCATAGTGGATGACGATTTATTTTCCTAAGACCTGTCTACGCGTGAAGCCATAGGGAATAACGCATCCTTTCTAAGCCAACGTGCTAAGCCACAGTGGGTGGCGATGCTGACAGCTGACAGGATATGACATCGAGAAACTAAGCCTAAGCCAGGATAATTTTAAGTGCAATTTTACATTAAGGAACTTTACCATAAGTAAACAACATTAAAGCGAATTAAACAACAATAAATTAAGAATAAGTGATATAATGAATAATGAATGTAATAATATTTTGAACTTTCTATTTTAAACAATAAAAGCGGAATTGAAATGTAAGTAGCGTGTAATAAATTTTTGTGAACGAACCCTGGACACCGGCGAGTGATACCTCGGCTAAATGGTTCGTCACAAACTTTAACACCACATTCTCTCTCGTTTCATTAAGAAAGGCCTTAAAATCTTCTTTGAAGGCTCGTGCGGCTGCAACGAAGTTGGCTCCGTTGTCAGAGTACATTTTCTGTGAACATCCTCTTCGCGAAACAAAGCGAGAAAATGCCGCTAACAAAGTGACTGCGCTCAAGTCACTGGTTGCCTCCAAGTGAATGGCCTTTGTCGAAAAACAGACAAAGAAACAAACATAGCCTTTCGCGATGAGACACGCTCTGCCCGTATAATTTTTAATGTCGTATAGACCCGTAAAGTCCACACCAGTGCACGCAAAAGGACGTGTAAGGGGAGTCCGCTCAGGTGGCAAGGATGCCAGTAGCTGCGTTTGCAGACGCTTTCGGTCGATCACCGAATCAACCGAATAAGTCGCAACACAAGTTGCTTCCCTCCATGAATGGAAATTTCATGGGTAAACTGCACAAGTAGTTTTAAAAAGTGACAGTCATACGGTAAAATAATCGGATGCCGCTCGTTGTAGGTTATATGCTCAGACCCAGCCAACCTTCTACCTACTCTTATGATGTCTTGGTTGCCTAAAAATGGGTTAAGCGTTAAAATTGAATTTTTGGCATCACCTAAAATCTTTTTATGTAAATTGTGGTATTCTGAAGAATAGCCCAATTTCCGGCAGCATATAATGAGCCTGTTTGTCGTGTCTCTAATTTCTTGCGGGGTTATTGCAACCGACTAAAAAACAAAATTATTTCGCTGAGTCTTGTGCGTCATTCGAAAGAATCGTAATACGTACCATATAACCCGCAAAGCACGAGGTAGTGAAGGGAAACGACTTTAAGTGTCCGTATTCTCGGCACAAGACATATCGGCTGGTAAGACTGGTTTATATTCCACCGTTGCACAGTGGCGTGCCCCATACGATTTAGACGGCCAAAATTATTTATTGATTTTAAACAATAGGGGATGTAAAAACAAGCAAAAACATGTATGAGAAGTGGGGGTCTATTTTGACCCCCTGGGGAGCTAGGGGTTAATTTGCGTGTTTCTGGAGGTTGTTTCACTTTAAACGTGTTTGCAGCGGAACTCATTGACGTGGAACTTTTTTAAAGACGTTTTGGAAAGAAAATTTAATGGTCTTTCTGAGGATATATAACACTAGTTAGGATTTAAGTTAAACATATCATTTTTTGAAGTAAAACCAAGAAATTTCAAAAAAAAAATACATATTTTCTAGGTTTTAAAGTAAAATTTAAAAGTAAAACTTACTGTCTGCAGATCTACTGATGCAGATGTTTGCAAAATCTGAAACTATTAGTATGTAAAAATGTAAAAATGTGGGAAATCGTCGTGTAGGGAAGCGAAAAGTCAAATTTTCCCATACAAATTTTCGTAACTTTTTTTTCTTAAGGCCAATCGTTGTGTGACACATAAGGAAGATATGCTTCTTAAAAGCTTAAGTCCAAAATTTCAAATTATTCCGTACACTCAAACCCGAGTTACAGAATTAAGACCGTCTAAATGACCCAAACACGCCACTGTGCGTTGTATCGAACTGGTTTTCTTTTGACAGACAAAGTGCTGTCTTTTAAACTTTGTGGGTCTGTTCCTCTGCTGACAAGATCCGCTGGATTATCCTGGGAGACTACATGGCTCCAGTTTTAGTATCAATTTTCTCCCTTAATTTTTGTGATACGGTTGGCCACAAACGTCGTCCAAGTGCAGGGTTGTTTACACAGCTACGCTAAAACTATCGTCGAGTCAGTCCAAAGGTACAAAACGACATCCACCATTTCGGCTAAAATCACAGCTCCAAACAACTCGAGCCTTGGTAGAGACACCGTTTTTACTGGTGCTACCTTAGTTTTGGCAACGAGAAGGTGGATGTTTACCTGGTGGTTATGTCTGACCCTAATGTATAACGCTGCACCATATGCATTTTCCGAAGCATCACAAAATCCGTGAAAGAGAATATCGGCGTCAGGAGAAAAATTAACCCAGCGTGGAACCTTAATGCTGCCGATGTGAGAATAAGTATGAACAAAAGACTGCCACCGTTGGAGCGCTGAAGGTACCAATTGCTTATCCCAGTCGATCCCATCTAACCAAACTTGTTGCATCAGGATCTTTGCTTCAACAACAACTGGGGACAGCCATCCTGCAGGGTCAAAAAGTTCCCTCCCTTTTAGAAAAACTTCCCCCTTGTTCGAGTGGACGGACGTCAAAATAAAAAATGTCCGAACGTGCATTCCAGCGGATGCCTAGCGTCTTCACCTGACTGCTGTCTTCGAATTGCAGGAAGTCTTCATTGAGCAAATTTCCCTGTGAAATCCCTCGAAGAACTTCTTTGGAATCTTCCTCTTACGCAAGGAAAACTCTGCAGATTCTACCGCCTTTTCAAGCTCCTTCCGTGCTTGAATTGAGCATTGAGCAAAGCTATGTCCACCAGCCAAAGCGTCATCTACGTACATATGGTTACTCGAAAAAGTGCTCTCCACATCGTCGCTAAGAATGGAGCACAATTGACTTCAAAACTCACAGTCGTTAACTGGAATTCTTGAAGCGGATTCTCCGACGACTCTCTAAAGATTATACGCTGATAAGCTTGCTTGGGTATCGTCCACGATAATCTGGCGATACATCTTCTCGATGTCTCCATTAAAAACAAACCTAAAAAAGCGTCATTTAAGGATGAGCAGCGTTAAGTCGCTTTGCAGCACTGGTCACGTGTAGAGAACATCATTCAGGCTCACTCCATTCGATGACGACTCGATGCGTTGAAGACCACTCGTACCTTCGCAGTGGTGCTATCGGGCATAACGGCATGATGAGGTAGAAAACAAAACTGGTTCCTTTTCAAACCTGCCAGGAACCTTTTGCATATGGCCGAGGTCCAAGTATTCCCCAGAACCCTGTCATATTCCATTTTTGCGGCCGGATTTTTCATAAGTCTGGCCTCATTTCGAAGAAATTGGCGTACTGCGATATAGCGCGAGTCGCATAAGCAGATTTCTTCTGGATAACTTTGCTCAAATGGCAAAGTCACCACATATCGGCCCTCTAAATTTTGTCGCGTAGTTTTGAAGTTTCTTCGCAAAATCTTTCTGCGTCTGTTAAAAACATATTTTGTGGCACCTCCTTGAGTTCCCAAAATGATGCTAACTGGCGATCAGGGGAAACTTCGCTGAAGTAGGACATCACAGACGAGGACGCCGACTGACCATCACATGGAATGGATCCTATTAGGATCCATCCAAATATGGACTCTTGGGAAATAAGTGAACCCAACACATTACGGCGGATACCGTCTGGTAAGATTTGCGAATACAAATCTCCCCCTAGTAGATCATCTACCTGTTGGTTGCAGAAAAATCGCTTATCCGCTAAAATGAGCTCCGGAAAAGCTTGTTGTAGCAATGGATCCACGGAAGGATCTTTCAGTGATCTTTGATAAGATCAGGGCATCTGCAAAGATTTGTATGGCTAGATAAATAGGTGATCCAAGAACAAACTTGCATGCCTTTTGCACCTTGGCAGAGACTACATTGTTGAGGTCAGAGACCTGGGCGCTCACGCGGCGAGTAGGTAACTGAATAAGTTTCTGCAACCTTTCAGATATAAAGGACCCTTCTGAGCCAGAGTCAGTAAGTGCTCTGGCTGTGAAGTATGTACCTTTATGGCAGATGTTAACCATCGCTGTGCCCAGCAAAATACGTTTACTGCTGGAGGCAACGCACGATTGAATATTTCCTTGAGAGCTTGCAGATGTTTGCGGCTGCTCTGGACGTTGGTGAGTGTACTGTTCTATGTTGCTTGTGCTTGGACTTCCCCCTCCAAGCTGAATATTTGAGCTTGAATTGGTTCTATACAACAGCGTATGATGTCGTTACGAACATGTGGAACAGCTGTATGTGCTCCTACAATCTTTAGGGACATGGCTACTTGCGAGGCAGTTAATGCAGGAGTGTAAACGTCTTACTGTTGACGATCGATCATTAACATTCATCGACAAAAATTTTTGGCAAAGTCTTAATGAATGTTGCTGACCTTTACACAGCTTGCAATTAGTATTTGTGACCTTTGTCTGATAGGTGCTGACCTTTTTTGTTGTTGAGGTGGCGCGCTTGCTTTAGAAACTTTTGGCACAGCACTTCTGAAATCAGACACCGTTTCTAGCGTTTGAAAATGATTAGTGAGGAATTTGTCAAGTTTAGTCCACTTAGGAATTTCAACCTTGTCCTCAATTGATTGCTTCCATACGGACAGCGTGTAAGTGCCGAAATACAATTATTAATGTCCCTCTGAAGCTTTTTTATATCGCTTCCGGACTCACTGATCACCGCAGGAAGATTGAATAGAACTTTCAATTGACAATTAACAAGAATCCGTTTATTCTCGTAACGGTCTTTCAAATTCTCCCATGCTGTGGCAAAACCTTCATGAGTCAAGGGAGATTTTTGGTCAATTTCCTTGGCTTCACCGAGTTTTTTGATTTAAGTGGAACAGTTTCTCAACGGGCGTCAGTCGATTATTAGAAATATAAATCGCTGAAAACATGTCACGAAAGGACGGCCACGTTAAATAGTCTCCATAAAAAAGTTCAATGTCGCAGGGTGGCAGATTTATAGTATCTCCTATACCCTTTTTTCTGCGGACAACTGATCGGACATTTCGCCCACTTTTGATAGACAGCGGACGAAGGTTTGATAGCAGGTACGATATCTAACCTTTACGACACTTACACTTTCATCATCGTCATTGTTGGACGTTGTCAATTTGAGAATGCATGATTCATAAGAGGCTTTCACACTCGCCCAATTTGATTTTAATTCATCCTCTTGAATTTTGAGCGAAAATGTGGTGTGGTCATTTTGAGGAATTTCATTAAAATACGCCTCCATGTCAAAAATTTGGTCAGTTTGGCGCAGGAAAGTATTTAATTTTGCCATTATATAAAGCTTTATCTAAGCTGTAATAAAGCTGAAAACCCACAAAAATGTAAAAAAAGTAAGAAAATATTTTTTTTTCTTCAAAAAGTTGCAAGTTTAAAAAACCTCTTGTGACCGGCGCCACAATCAAAAATAAATCACAGAAAGATTGAAAAAATAAAACAGAAAAAAAACTTTAAAAAGTTATAAAGGGTTAGGTTATAAAGAACACTGGTTAAGTTGACATTTGTAAAATTTACACAACATGTCAAAACATGTAAACTTTTTTCAAAAAAAGTCGACCGTGTGAAACCTACCCACTATTTCATGTGTTATGCTCTTGGTATGGCAATCCTTTTTTTTTGAGGTTGTTTCTCTCCCAAGTGTAAATTGCAATAACAAGAATATTGCGTACGCGAAAGAAGACTATTCTTTATTTTACAAATTATGTATTTTAAATAAATAAAATAAGTGTTGGTGCTTGTTTTTATCGTATCGGGATGTGTATTTTGCGTGGTTTGTGTTTATTCGCGAATATAATTAACCAATCCGTTGTGCAAAAAAAGTTTTTGTCCGACGGACGGACGACAAAGTTTGTTTACTTTGCCTGTGTTTTCCACACCAAAACAAAAAAAAAATAGCAATGGTGGTTGTGAATTAAGAAATTTAACACCGCGAAATAAACTAATTACCTATTTTAAATTATCAAACCTAAAACACGAGTGGCAAAAATAAATTAAAAACAAACGAAAAAATGCGCTAGAATAATTTACGCTACAAATTTTACTAAATTTTGTAATTGTCGCAAAACGAAACTCGCGAAGTTTAACGAAGTGCCTTTCTATTATAGCCGCCGTGATTTTTGATTTTATGAAAAATGTAATTTTCTTTATTTAATCTTTTCTTATTCGTATGTTTTCGATCTTTTGCAGGAATTATCCGATAAGCACTGAGACAAAGGTAAGATAAAAAATCAACGCACCTTATTTCCTTTTTTGTTTTTTTATCTGGAAGCTGGTAAGTTTTATATTCAGTTATATTCAGGCTGAGCGGCTCGAAGGACCATGAATAATTCGCTAATTGGAATTTTTGGAATGCCGGTGCAAATAAATAAGTTGCTGAAGCGCCTCTGTGGACGGACACAAGAGGTAAGCCTATGTGTATAAAATTCTGGCGCAATACGTGCTCACAGAATTTTATACGCAGGAATGAAAATGAAAGAATTTTTATGAATGAAAGTAATCAAGAGATGTTTGATATATTTCAATATATATTCAGATTTTATTATTAATAATTCTTATTTTTTCAGGATTTTGGATAGAAACATGAGGAAAAAGATGTAGCGGGTTCGATGATGATGCAAAATCTCGCCAACATCATCTTCGTTAAGATAAGCCGAAGAACCAGCGATTCGGAAGTCATAAGCGATACTCGAATCGGTCGGTAAGGCAGTTACAATAGCTTAAAAAAGGTAATAACTTTTTGTTTATCTTATGTAGTTAGCATACATTAATACTTATAATATTATAAGTATAAACATTTTTTTTCTTTTATAAGAGGATTTCTTCCTTTTTATCAATTTCATTGTCATCATAATGAATAGGAAAGGATCACTTACTTACTTAGGTGACCGTAACAACCCGTGTCTGGGTTTCGGCCGACCTCATCAGCACTCGCCAGATGCCTCTGCTTTGCGCTTCCTCAGCCTTGTCCATCCATCGGAGGCATGGTCTCCCTCGTCGTCATTGACTAGCGACCCTCGCTAGAGCACCTTTTCGCTGGAGCTTCGTCGTCCATACGATGGACATGACCCAGCCAGCGTAGTCGCTGGAGCTTCGTCGTCCATACGATGGACATGACCCAGCCAGCGTAGTCGCTGCACAGTTATACGCCGAACTACGTCAATGTCTTCGTAGAGCTCATACAGCTCGTGGTTCATTCGGATGCGATAGTCATCGCCGACTCGAACAGGACCGAAGATTTTGCGAAGAACTTTTCTCTCGAGCACTCCCAGAGCGGCTGCGTCAGTTTGCGAAACTACCCATGCCTCAGCGCCATAAAGTAGCACCTATTAGCAATTATTGTTCTTCGCTTAATCTCCAGGCTGATTTCGTTGTTGGTATTAGAGCCCTGCATGAATATATTCATCAACTGAATATACCCTGATTCTCTGCTTTAGCAGTCACGGCAAGCGTTTAGCAACAGGTCGTGTAGCGCAAGAGAATAACTTTTTATTTGTTCTCTGTTCTCTTTTCATACACTTTTCATACATACAGGTGAGCTTGCGACTACGCGTTGCTTTAGTTATTTCTCTGAGTACTTAATAAACTTTATGAATACTCAGGAATCTGCTGCAGTGACCTGAATAAGAATCATGTATGTTGGTTTTTCCGCGCAATAAGCTTTATGTTATCCTTAATGCATATTTGTGTTATTTTTGTTGCTTATTCGATATCTTCGATACAAAAAACACAAAAGCTGTCGAAAATAATTTATATCGGCCGTACCTGAACTCCTAGAGGGGTCAAATATATGAGCTGGTCTTATTATTTTTTGTTCTTCTACATTTCTCCCCAACACACCTAGCCCCTATCTACCACCCTTTTTTGGGTACCAATACAAAAAACATACTTTTCGTTCGTAGATAAAAAAAATATTCGCTAAATATTCAGGATATGAGCACTGATATTTTTGTTCTTTTTTATTGCTTTATTTGCTACCTGATGTTGTTAATAAAGCATCATGCTCTTATTCTCTTTGTTTCTTATACCGGAATAAAACAAAGAGAGTGTAAGATCAGGTATGAGCAAAGCAGAAAAGGTATACAGGAAATTGTTTATTCTATAGCAAGAGAATATATTCAGGGAGGCGAAAAAGCATACTCATGCAGGGCTCTAGTTGGTATTAACGGCGGTGCCAAGGTATACGAACTCCTTGACTACTTCAAAGTTATAGCTGCCGGATGAATCGTGGGAGCCTAGACGCCGCGCGTTTACTTTGTTTTACCCTCATTTATCGTCAAACCCACTTTAGCTGATTCCTTTTCGATAGCGGCGAAAGCAGCGGTAACATCTATCTTGGTTCTACCGAAAATATCAATATCATCAGCGTACGCAAGGAGCTGGACTCCTTTATAGAAAATGGTGCCATTGCGATGCACACCAGCCTTTCGTACGATCCCCTCCATGATGATATTGAAGAGATCGCAAGACAGTGGATGGCCTTGCCTGAAACCTCTTTGGGTATTGAAGGTTTTGGGGAGGTCAGTTCCTACCTTGACGGAGCTGCGTTTGTTGCTCAACGTCATTCTGCAAAGTCTAATCAACTTTGCAGGTATACCGAACTCAGACATTGTTGCTGTTCATACAAACATACATAAAAAAATAAACACACAAGACATTCATACATTTCAGACACGATACAATATTAAGTCATATATAAATATATAAATATATAAACAAAAACAAAATTACGCTAAGCAATCAAAACAATTTGTTTATTAAATCAACTGCACATAAGAACTCATTTTGTTGACACAAGCATAATTCCAAGCCAACGACATTAGCTGAAGTGCAACCAAAACAAAATTGGAAAATTGGGTCACAAAAATAAGTGCAACAACTTGCAGTCACGAACCTCGTTCTTATAGTGCAATGAGTTTATATTTGTTCATTTTATATTATTTATATTTTATATTATTTATACCTCTTACTTTAGTTAATTGTTAATCAGTCTTTTTTAATAATTGTAATTTCAAACATTGTTCAATAAATAAATTTACAGTGAACCGATAAACCAATCGTGTTATTACTGATAAAGGCTCATCATAATCCACATTCATAGAAGGGATTGATTCATCAAGCAAAATATTGTCTCAAGTACCTATATTTTTCCCATCAAATCATCAGCTGAGTATTTGTTTATGTACTTATACTCAATCAACATCTTAATAGGTTTGTACCTAGTAAGATAGCAAAACATTCATTCTGTGATCAAACATTAATCAGTTAAGTATTGGTCCAAGAAACTATGCTCAACACTCGTCTAAATAGGTTTGCACTTATTTAGACACAAATCATTCATTGGTGAACCCGACGTGATTCTGTGCAGGATCAGAAGTTCACGACAGCAGCCTTCGAATCAGAAGTTTACGACAGTTTACAACAAACACAATTGTCATAAATATTTCGACGCTACCTAACACTACAACCAACTAGACAAGACGAACAACACTATGCAACGACAGAAACATAACACATACACTGACATTATATAAACGACTATGAAAAGCAAAAGAACTAAAGGGAAAAACGAAAGAACAGTCAGTCGAAAAGCGTCATTGAAACGAACAGTCGGTAATTTCAAAAGTATAATTAAATTTCAATAAAATAAAGAATCAACATAAAAACTAAATATTTCTTATTTAAAACGGTTTATGGCACAATCAAAGGAATAATGGAAGAGTTATTCATCGCACAATCTCAGCTTAGAGACGAGATTGAAAGAATCATTCGCAACTTCAAAAAGGACCAAGAAGTTCGGAGAAATTTGAAATACTACAAGTTACGGTTAAGTCAGTTACAAGCCATACATGCCAAATTTAAGGCAAACAATATAGAGCTTAGTAAATGCAAAGATCGCAGTCACGATTACTTTACTAAAGACTACTACACGCAGCTGACATTGCTTTGCGAAAAATACTTGAAGCACTTTCGGCAAGAAATCCAAACGTTGGATATAGACAGTGAAGAAGGCTGTGATGATGACAACACTCGGATTCCAGAAGAAGGTGCATTAGGCGGAGACATCTCCAACAATGAGAATCCAACTAATGGCCTGAGTAGAAAGGCCCATCGGAAAATGTCCCTCCTAGAATCAAGGCTCTCGAACATTCGAGTATTTGAAGGACAATCTTCACGATATTACGACCTGAAAGTGGAATTTGTGAATCAATTATGACACGACATAGTCATGATTGACGACAACATTTGGGAGCAACACTCCGATCCAGTTGCATTAGGCTATAATGCGGAGAAATTTCAAAAACTTGAGCAAGAAGTGCATTTGAAAATAACAGAAATCACTTTAATGCTCAACCAACCAACTCACCAGCATGAGTCACATCCGACAACAAGCACTTTACCAATTCCAAAGGTAAAAATTCCGACTTTTGATGGAGACTACTTAAAGTGGAGCCATTTCCACGACATGTTCACTGAATTAATTCACAATCAACCATTGTCAAACGTTGAAAAATGTGACATTTAAAAACACAGCTTACAGGAGAAGCATCAAATTTTATAAGTCACCTGGCTATCACTGATGAAAACTATGTCACCGCATGGAGGCTACTAGAAGAGCTCTACAATAACAAAAGAGTATTGATATCAACACTTATAAAGAAATTGGTAGACCAATCATCCGGAACTTCGAGTATAGCAGCAGTTAAACACCTGCATGACACAACACGCGAATGTCTGCTTGCTTTAAATAACTTAGGCATCGAAACTGACTCATGGGATCCATTTCTGATTCACATTCTCATAAAAAAAATGGATCGAAGCACATACATTCAATATGAGCAATCGATTGTTAGGCCAAAGGAAGTGCCTAAAGTATCAGAATTGCTATCCTTTTTGTAATTACAATTTCAAACAATGGAAACTATTGGGCAACGAGAAAAACCAAAGGCACCACTAAAGGCTCTCACATCAACAGTGTAACGAACCTCTGGTTGGTCCTTTTGATGTTGCTGAGGTACGCTCAGCGGGTTCCCAGGGTTCAAACAAGAAAACTAAGTATTTTTTTCAAATTTAAAAGAAAATTAACAATGTTTATTGTGGTGTATTCTTTAGGTGACAATGTAGTGATTGATTATTGATTTAATTCACAAGCTCTGTTTCAGGGTATGTGCTGCTTCGGCTGCTGTTCAACAGGCGGGCCTACAAGCCGCGGACGCTGTTGCTCGAAACAAAAATAGGCACGCGGGCTTACAAGCCACGGATTATGTACCTTTTATTGGAGCAGGCGGGCATACAAGCCACGGACTCTGCTAAAAAAAATAAAACAGTCGGGCCTACAAGCCACTGAATCTGCTGATGCTTTCGCGAGTGGGCCTACAAGCCACCGACTTCGCTACTGTTGTGTGTGCAGGTGGGCCTACAAGCCACCGACTCTGCTGGTGATGTCCTTTGAACAGTTGGGCCTACAAGCCACCGACTCTGTTCATGGTTGGGTTTCGCAGGGGCCTACAAGCCACCGACTCTGCTAATGTTTCCACTTACTCTCCTTCCTGGCTCAGTAGATTTCTTCTCGTTCGCTGTTTGCCTGTTGTCTCTTCGAACGATCGAACAGTGTGTTCCATTGTCTATGGTATGATAGCTAGATCGGCGATTTTTCCCCGACTAATTCCTCGCACTTGCTGTCTTCATCACTGAATTGTTTTATTTTTGCACTGAAGTTACTTCCAAATTAATCGTACTGATGTTTATTCTCACTGAATTGTTACACGCGAGTTTATTCAAAAGAAACTGAATCCCGAACTGTAGCTGCCGCCTGCTATTTATACGATCTTATGCGTGCGTTTTGGCGTAAACAAGTTCCCGTTGTCGAAACTTCGAGACTGTTGATTTTGTCAACAAGTTCCCGTTTTGCATTTTTGGCGTAAACAAGTTTCCGTACATCGCTCTCGTTGTTGTTGTCACGTGCCGAGTTTTTCCTCCTTGTTGCGCTGCTTGTTTATGCCTTAAACATATGTGCACAGCAATTTGGCTTTGCTTGGCGAAAGACTACTATTGCATGTGCTTGTGATTTTCTCCTCTTGTATAACTGGACCACAACTACCCCAGCTGCGCTGCATTCTTTTGTGTCTGTCTACCTATGTGAATCTAAAAGTGTAAGACAAAGGCAGGGCTTAATTCATGTATTTTTATTTTTGTTTGTACTTCAGTGTATTTGTGTAAACGTAGGAAAAAAATAGTGTATAACAATAAGGGTATGTTTAAAAAATGTAAACAAATTAAATTATGGTGGCGATGTTCACCACGTGCCTCTCGTGCTTGTTGCGGCTTGTTGTGGCGATAAAATTCGCCGTTGAATTTTATGCGTCACAACAGCTGTATCAAACTCAAACATCAAACTCTGTGTGTCATGTGAAAAGAAATCTCATCCGTTATATGCGACAATTTTCTAAACCTCAAGGTGCAGGATCGCATAGGTTAGGTTAGGTATGAAGGGTCGTGCACCGTTACCGGCGCTTCCGCGGGGGCCTATAGGTCCATTACGAATCCCTTTTTATAGTCGTGGTAACAAGTTAAACCATTGTTCCGATTTGTTCCTCAAACCATCCTGTGCTTTCTATGAACCTCCAGATGTCTAGCAGTGGTGTGTTCACCAACTCTTCCAAGTCTTTGAAAAATCTGTTCCCCATGTGTCGGAGTCGACGATTCTGTAGACTTGGACATTCGCATAGTAGGTGAGTTATTGTTTCTATTTCCTCCGGGTCTTTGCAGCTCCGACAAAAGTCTGGCGCTGTTATACCTATTCTATTGGCCATTACCCCAATGGGGCAATGACCCGTTAGAACTCCAACAAGGATCCGGTTTTCCCGTTTGACCAAAAGCAGAAGGCTTCTAGTTCTTTTCTCATTTAGCTCAGGCCAAAGCCTTCGAGATATGTTGCAGTCACCTCTGGAAGCCCAGTTTGTGTTGGCAATATCTCTGGCTTTTAGTTCTATACTCCTTTTGACGACGCCTATTGGAATGTGTACATCTGTGTCAGATCTGTTTGTACTTGCGGTTACTCCACGCCTTGCCAGTTCATCTGCTGCGTCGTTCCCTTCAATATTGCTATGTCCGGGAACCCAGCAGAGAGTGACGTTGTGGGTATTGCAGATACTGTTCAGTGCAAGTTTACAGTTTTGCACCGTTCGAGCCTTCGTCGTTTTACTGCTCAGTGCTTTGATGGCCGCTTGGCTATCCACAAAAATTACTACCCTTGTAGGGGTAAGATTTTTCCTGTAAATGGCCCGTGCAGCTTTTTCAATAGCATATATTTCTGCCTGAAAAACGCTACAGTAATCCGGGAGTTTGTAACACTCTTTGATTTGTAGCGTTTCACAGTATACACCCGATCCAGTTCCGTTTTCCATTTTGGAACCATCAGTATATAAATGGAGATTGCCGTAGGATTCTACAGCCGTTTCTTCCCATTCTTGTCTGCTGGGAATGGATGTGGTGTATTCTGTACCGAATCTTACACTGGGTATGATATAGTCGGTTGCTCTTTTCGATTCCTCGGTTCCAAAGAGATTTAGAATAGATGCGTGTCCGAATGTGCTGCTTTTCGAGGCTCGTGATTCGTTGAGGCGAATCGCGCTCTTGGTCGCCGAACATTTAAGGAATTCTTCTACGGAAAGAAGATTTAGCATCATATCTAGACCCGCCTGTGGCGTAGATCTCATGGCTCCTGTTATTCCTATGCACGCTAACCTTTGAACTCCTGTTAGGAAGCTAAGGTAGCTTTTTTTATGCGTTATCGTCCACCATACGAGAGCACCATAGGCAAGGATGGGTCTCACGATCGCTGTATACATCCAGTGGATTATGTGCGGTCGCAGTCCCCATTTCCTGCCAAATGTCCTCTGACAAGCGTACAAAGCGCACAGTGCTTTTTTCCTTCTTTCCTCTGTGTTGCGTTTCCAGCTCAGCTTGTTATCAAGGATAATTCCAAGGTATTTGGCTTCCGTGGAAAGCTTCAGAGTTACTCCGTTAAGTTTCGGTAATGTGAAACTTTCTATTTTTCTTCTTCTTGTGAACAGAACGAGTTCGGTCTTTACTGGGTTAACACCAAGTCCATTCGATTCTGCCCACCGCGATAGCTTATTCAATGCCGCAGACATTAGTTCGCTTATTGTTTGCAGGTATTTCCCGCATATTAGGATGACAACGTCATCGGCATAGGCTACCACTTTTGTTCCTCCAGTTGTGAGTGTGGTGAGAATTTTGTCAACCACAATTAGCCAGAGAAGGGGGGATATGACTCCTCCTTGCGGTGTGCCTCTTGTGGCTTCTTTCCTCACCACGCTTATTCCCATTTGTGAGCTTATACGTCTGCTATTGAGCATTTTATAAATCCATTGGGTTATTTTACTGTTAACTCCTTTGTCTACTAAAGCATTTCTTATAGAATCTGTATTTACATTGTTAAATGCGCCTTCGATATCTAAAAACGTTGCTAAAGTATATTCTTTGTGATGAAGGGTTCCTTCTATGACCGAAACCACCTCATGCAGTGCCGTTTCTACCGATTTACCCTCAAGGTAGGCATGTTGTACACTACAGAGATTATTATCGTTCACAGATTCTCTTATGTGAAGATCTATTATTCTCTCTAGCGTTTTCATCAAGAACGATGAGAGACTAATAGGCCTATAATCCTTTGGTGCTGAGTGTACCGGTTTCCCAGCTTTAGGAATGAAAACAACTCGCACATCTCTCCAAATTTTAGGAACATATCCTGTCTTGAGGCAGCCGGTGAAGATTGCTATAAGCCAGGGCATGATGCTAGGAAGGGCATGTTGCATCATGGCCGGTAGGATACCATCTGGCCCCGCAGATTTGTAGGGCTTGAAGGATCCGATCGACCATTCTACAGTTGACCTTGTAATAATGTTGGGGAGTTCTTGTAAAGGTTCTGGCATTGTTATTTCCAAGTTGTTGTTAGCATCGTTTTGACACGGTTCTGTACAACCTGGAAAGTGAGTTTCCATGAGTAGCAAAAGCGTTTCTTGGCTGGATTATGTCCAGGATCCGTCGGACCTCTTAAGGTATCCCGGGACCGTTGGGTCTTTGGATAGCGTCTTTCGAAGTCTGGCGGCTTCACTGGTGTCCTCAATGGACTCGCAAAATTTTGTCCAAGATGTTCGCTTAGCTATTCTTACATCCCTAGTGTAAGCATTTAGCATGGATCTGTAGATTGTCCAGTCCTGCTCTAGTTTGCTTAAGATGGCCTTCCGGTGAAGTTTTCTAACCTCTGATCGCCTCTTTTTGAGGTCGCTGGTCCACCAACTCACATTTGCAGGTTTGCGACTTCGAGACTTTGGGCAGAACTTCTTGAAAGCCTGGTTCATTTTTCCCGTTATAAACTCGACTGCATTGTCAATAGATACATTGGTTGGGAGGTATTCTGTGTCAGGGTCTGCAATATTTCTGCTTATCCAGACTGAATACCTTTCCCAGTTAGTTTTTAAAGGGTTCCTAAAATGTTTCTTTAATTGGGGATCGTAGTCAATAGTAAAGAGAATCGTGAAGTGGTCGGAAAACGACTCCTTCTGTGACACCTCCCAGTTATCGACTATAATCTGTTCGGAGTTACTAGCTAAAGTGAGATCTATTACCTCTTCCCTGACTCTATTCTGAAATGTTGGCCTATTGCCCCTATTGCATAGAATAAGGTCTGTGGTAAGGATAAATTCAAAAATAGACTCACCCCTTTTGTTGATGTCTTTACTGCCCCATTGCGAGTGATGGGCGTTAGCATCACAACCGATGACCAGGAATGCCCTGCTTGTGTTAGAATGTTCTGCTAACTCGCGGACTGTTTGCACTGGTGGGTTCGCCTCTTCATAGGGCATGTACGCAGAGCAAAGGATCAGTTTTGCTGACCTTGTTTCTACGCTGGTTGCCACTACGTCTCCGTTGCTGAATCTAGGGAGAAAAAACATATTAATAGATTTTTTCGCAAGTATACAGCTCCTTAACTTACCTTCATTTGTAGAGTGAAACAGGTTGTATTGTTTCGACCCTAGGCCTTGGATCTTGTTGTTGATGATCCAAGGTTCCTGGATGAGGGCCACATCTACATTCTCCTCGGACATGCACAGCATCAAGTTGTCGGTCGCTGCCTTACAGTGATGCAGGTTGATTTGCATCACTTGCAGCTTCCTCCTCCTCTCAGCTATTGTTGGTTCAGCCTCTTCACCTTAATGGATCCGAGGCCGAATTTGAGCATGTCCGACTGCTCCTTAAGCCAGCCCGTGGAAGCAGCGTCTACAGAAAAGAGAAGAATTTTCCCTTCGCTGCCGTGACTCTTCTGCGACCTGACCAGCTTCCCCTCCTGAATTCTGGCGTCTTTATTCTGCGCCGCCAAAAGCCTCTGAATAGACGCATCCTCGTGCAAAGCAGGAGGAGGAATCCATACAGATACCTTGTGGCGAAGCGGAAGCGTGGGTTTGGAGATCACCTTTAGTGAAGCTCCCTTCCAAATTTCACCAATGTTGGCGATGGTTTTGGTCAGGAACTCCAGGGATTTCTTCGATCCACATCCGACGACTTTGACTCCTTGTTGCCAACCAGCACCGTCGAACTTGTAATCGTCGGGATCACCGTGTTCGACGCTAGCCATCATAGCTTTAAGGATCTCATTCTCTACAAGCAGCCATTTTTCCCCCGTCATAGAGCCGTCTGGGTCAGTTGTGTCTATAATGGCTACTTGTAGCTCCTCTGGTGAGTTTTCGAAGCTCCCCCTGCTTTTCTTCGCTTTGAACAACTCGCAGCGACCTCATCCGCAGATCTTTGCCGTTTGGCCGTGGAACCAGGTGTACAGGGAGGTTCTCCTCTCGAAACCGTGGTCAACCCCCGGTTGGTCCCTGTTTGAGGTAACCTTGGGTTGACCTTGTCTCGCTTTACCTTCTCCTTGGTTCCGCCTTTTCCACACTCCTGTTTGCCGCTTTTGACGACATTGGAGTAGGAAAGACCTGCCTTAACCGTCGTTGCCCCTTCTTTCACTCCCTTGCTTCCACCTATACCGCAATCCCGTTTGTCACCTATAGCAACCTTGGATTGGGACGGTTCAGCTCTGTCCCCTCTATTCTTCCTACCTCTTTTCCTCCTCTTTCTACCTTCCATTTCCCTCTCCCGTTTGTCGCTTTTCCCGTCATTGGAGTTGGATGGACCTGCCTTGCAAAGACCCTCATCCGTGGAAGCAGGCAGAGTCGGGTCTGCGGTTTTCATTTTCAGTAGATAGTTCTTAGCAGTCCTGTAGAACTTTCGTTGCATGGCTTCTTTCGAAGCAGATCTACTGTGGACTGCTGCACTACCCGCCTCAATGACCGTCGCGTCGGAGTCGGAGTTGAGAAGCTCGTCTTCAGTCTCTGAGCTAGGAACTTTGTGAAGGACTTGAGGGATGCTCGATTCCTCCGTGTCACTTCCAATGCTCAACCTGCCCAGAATCCTCAGAGTCGCTGAGTCCAAGTCCCCACCCGCGTCGGTGTTGTCCTGTTTGGTCAGAGTAGGTCGCCCTATGCTAGACCTGCCAGTTTACGTCGCAGTTGCCGTTTCGTCTGTAGTAGTTTTTGTTGTTGTCGCCTCTGTACATTCTTCCTTGTTGTTGCTGTTTTTAAAAGTTTTGTTCATTTTTGGTCCCACGAGTAGCTAGGGAAAGTACGTCATCCATGCCAGAGCCCCGCATACCATGGAAAGGCCACAATTACTCACTGAGGCGGCCAGGTATCAGTGAGATCTCCGTTCCCATACAGCCGGTATTACCCCCTGGCTGCAAACCATCCAATAGGCACGGTGCAACATAACACCCTGGATTAGGGGGGGGGGATAGCTCTTTGTTCATTGATCCACAATAGCCTGTACGACATGGGTGACCCTACCAGGAGCTTGCGCTCCCGTCATCATAGCCCATTGTTTCATTGCAACCTAAGCCTCTACACCACGACAAGGTGGCTATCCTTCATAGAGGCAGGATCGCATAAAACTTGTGCAAAAACACAGACTATGCTTAAATTGTCTAAAGCCAGGTCACGCAGCAGGACAATGTACATGGCGACACTGTCCCAAGTGTTCGAAAAAACACAATTCACTACTTTATCTTCAGCAGCAGGAATCGCCATTAAATGGAACAAGGAATGAAGTAAAGGAAAATTTACCTGCAACTGTGGTAACAACTAATCATGCAATGAAAAACAACAAATATGTACTGTTGGCAACAGCAAAAATTAAAGTTTTCGCAAACAATGGACAGACCTGTGAAGTGAGTGCATTACTTGATTCTGGTTCACAAATCAACATGGTGACACAGCGGCTCGTCAACAAGTTATCATTAACAACTACAAGGTCAAAGCTTTTATTGAAGGAATCGGACAACAAACAGGAACTTCTAGTTCAAGAGTCAACGTTGAAATTCGTTCACGAACAGAAGGATTTTCAACAAGAGTAGAAGCCAAACTTATTTCCTCACAACCAACGAGGGACCTAGAAGTGACAAATTGGAATCTCCCAGATCATCTTTGCCTGGCCGATCCCGAGTTCTTTAAATCTGGAAGAATTGACATGCTTATTGGTGCTGAGCTTTCCCATAGTCTAATCCACCCAGAGCAGCTTACATTGAAAAGAAATTTACCACTCCTACAAAACACAGTTTTTGAATGGATTGTCATTGGAAAAACAGAAGTGTCAACAGAAGCAACTGCAACATGCTCTGAAGCTACTATGGAAGATGAAAACTTGGACTCTATTCTTGAAAGATATTGGCAAATCGATGATTTGAACACAGTTAGTCAGGTCATGACCCCAGTTGAAAATTGGTGTGAAAACCATTTTACTAATAACATAAGAAGAGATAATGATGGCCGTTTTATTACCCGTTTACTTTTTTCTGAAAGTCCAACGGCTCTTAGAAAATCGAAGGACATGGCTATTAACAGATTTTTATCTCTCGAAAAAAGATTACAACGAGATCCGACCATACAAGTGCAATACGTAAAGTTCATGGACGAGTACGAGTCGTTGAATCATATGAAAAAGATATGGCCGAAAGATGTGCCCGATGTTCATTATTTTATTCCACATCATTACGTGCTAAAGCCAGATAGCAGTACCACAAAGCTTAGGGTATTAAGCTTAAGCAAAACGTCAAGTGGCCAGGCCTTAAACGATATATTGCATAAGGGCCCTACGGTTCAAAACGATTTATTTTGAATACTACTGCGTTTTAGAACATACAGATATGTGTTCACAGCCGATATTGATAAGATGTATCGACAGATTGGCATGCATAAAGAGGACACAGCTCAGCAGCTGATTGTATGGCGGAAGAACCCAAGTGAAGTTATTCAATACTACCGGCTTAAAGCAGTGACGTACGGAACAACATCAGCACCCTATCTTGCTACCAAATGTCTGCAATATCTGGCAAATCAGAACAGAACAGAATGGGTAAATACCCACAAGGTGCACGAACTTTGCTTGAAGATTTTTATGTGGACGATTGTCTTAGTGGTGCCAATGACATCGCATCAGCTTTAGGATCTCAAACCCAACATACACAAATTCTTCAAGAAGCTGGCTTTTAACTCCGAAAATGGTGTTCTAACAACTCATGGTTACTTGCAAATATACCGGTAGAGGATCAAGAAGTTAATCTGGATCTTGATGATAAGGCTACAAAAACAGTAGGTCTGATTTGGCTACCAAAATCTGATCAATTGTGCGGATGAGCATCACCAGTTCAACCGATTACTAAGCGAGTAATAGCATCAGACTTAGCACGAATATTCGATCCATTAGGAATATTTAGACCTATAATAGTTTTTGCAAAAATATTCATGCAAGAACTATGGAGGCACGATTATGGATGGGATGAACCTCATCAAACGCAACAAGAATGGCAGTACTTCAGAGAAAATATACTGGAACTCAATAAGTTAAAGGCACCTTGGCACATCTTCCATTCAAAACCCAAAATCAAGGTTCAACTACATACTTTTGCCGATGACTCAGAAAGAGCGCACGGAGCAGCCATTTATGTGCGAGCAACGTGCAAGGATCGGACCATAACATCGAATTTGCTCTGCGCAAAATCAAGGATAGCACCCTTAAAAGTACAGACGCTTCCTCGATTGGAACTGTGTGCGGCCGTTTTAGGAGTCGAGCTTACAGAAAGAGTGAAACAGGATCTTAAGTAAGTATCAGGATGTACCTACATTTTTTTGGTCAGATTCAGAAATAGTCTTATCATGGATTAAATCGTCAGCATCCTCTCTACACACATTTGTCGCCAGCAGAGTCAGCAGAATTCAAGAGATGTCACACACCGATCAATGACATCATGTACCATCAAAGAATAATCCAGCAGACATAATTTCAAGAGGAATCAGCCCTGAAAAATTCGGTCGGTGTTCCATGTGGTTTTCTGGACCATCATTTATATATGAAAGTCAAGAATCATGGCTTAAACCAACACCAAAACCTGTCGACACACCCAATGATATCGAAAGAAGAAAATTTACCACTGTAGCAACAGCTTCATCATCGGCTCCATCATCAGCATCGTCTGAGGCGCTAATATATGGAATAAACCACAGAAACTCATTTCGAGCTTTGCAACGGACAGTTGCCTACATGCTACGTTTTTTGAAAATCTAATGAAACAAACAACAGCCCGGCCCAATCATCTATCCATATGTGCATCAGAAATGAATAAGTCCATGGTAATTATAATCAGCACTATACAAATGGCAGATTTTAAAGGTGAAATTAAAGAATTACAAAAATACAAGCAAGTGAGCAAATCAAATCAACTTGCAAGCCTATGTCCTTTCTTAGACGATCAAAATGTAATACGTGTGGTCGGCCGATTAGAAGGATCATCATTACCCTTTGATAAAAAACATCCAATTTTGCTACCATACAATGATTCAATAGTGAAATTGTTACTTACCATGATTCATCAAGACAACATTGCGGCCCGAAGGCCTTATTGGCAGCCTCGAGGCAAAAATTCTGGATTGTAAGAGGAAAAACAATGGCACGCAATATTGTACAGAACTGTGTGCGTTGCGTCAAAGCAAAACCAAAACTCTACCCACAAATCATGGGCAATCTACCATCGGAAAGAGTAACTGAATCACGGTCATTTCTAACAGCTGGTGTAGATTACTATGGTCCAATATGGATCCACTACAAAATCCATGGAAAACGACCTCAAAAAGCATATATTGCAGTGTTTTGCTGTTTTGTCACAAAAGCAGTACATATGGAAATTGTTTCGGACCTCACTTACTTACTTACTTAGTTGGTCGTAACAACCCGTGTCCGGGTTTCAACCGACCTCATCAGTTCTCGCCAGGCGCCTCTGCTTTGCGCGCGCCTTCTCCAATCGGATACACCAAGTGCGGTTAGGGCTTCCTCAGCCTGGTCCATCCATCGGAGGCATGGTCTCCCTCGTCGTCGTTGACCAGCGACCCTCGCCTCGAGCACCTTTTTCGCTGGAGCTTCGTCGTTCATACGATGGACATGACCCAGCCAGCGTAGTCGCTGCACAGTTATACGCCGAACTACGTCAATGTCATCGTAGAGCTCATACAGCTCGTGGTTCATTCGGATGCGATAGTCATCGCCGACTCGAACAGGACCGAAGATTTTGCGAAGAACTTTTCTCTCGAACACCCCCAGAGCGGCTGCGTCAGTTTGCGAAACTACCCATGCCTCAGCGCCATAAAGCAGCACAGGTAGAACGAGCGTCTTGTAGAGTGTTAGTTTTGTCGATCGAGAGAGGGCTCTGGAACTTAGTTGCTTACTGAGCCCGTAGTAGCACCTATTAGCAATTATTGTTCTTCGCTTTATCTCCAGGCTGATTTCGTTTTTGGTATTAATGGCGGTGCCAAGGTAAACGTACTCCTTGACTACTTCAAAATTATAGCTGCCCCGGATGAAACGTGGGAGTCTAAACGCCGAGCTCCCTTGTTTGTAGACAGCATATATTTTGTTTTGCCCTCATTTATCGTCAAACCCACTTTGGCTGATTCCTTTTCGATAGCGGCGAAAGCAGCGGTAACATCTCTCTTGGTTCTGCCGACAATATCAATATCATCAGCGTACGCAAGGAGCTGGACGCCTTTGTAGAAAATGGTGCCATTACGATGCACACCGGCCTTTCGTACGATCCCCTCCATGATGATGTTAAAGAGATCGCAAGACAGTGGATCGCCTTGCCTGAAACCTCTTTCGGTATTGAAGGTTTCGGAGAGGTAATTTCCTACCTTGACGGAGCTGCGTGTGTTGCTCAACGTCATTCTGCAAAGTCTAATCAACTTTGCAGGTATACCGAACTCAGACATTGTTGCGTATAGGCAATCCCTTCTCGGGCTATCGAACGCAGCTTTAAAATCGACAAAGAGATGGTGTGTGTCAATTTGATTTTCGTGGGTTTTCTCCAGGATTTGTCGTAGCGTGAAAATCTGGTCTATGGTGGACTTACCAGGTCGAAAGCCACACTGATAAGGTCCAATCAGTGTTTTTGTAATCGGCTTTAATCTTTCACATAGTACGCTTGAGAGAACCTTATATGCGATTGAAATAAGACTGATACCTCTATAACTTGCGCAGATTGTTGGGTCTCCTTTCTTAAGTATAGGGCACAGTACGCTGAGGTTCCAATCGTCGGGCATGCTTTCTTCTAGCCATATTTTGCTGATGAGCTGATGCATGCGCCTTATCAATTCATCGCCGCCGGTTTTAAACAATTCAGCTGACAGGCCGTCAGCACCCGCTGCTTTGTTGTTTTTGAGTCGTTGGATAGCAACTCGAACCTCTTCATGGCTAGGTGGTGGTACTTCCACTCCGTCATTGTTGATTGGTAGCTCTGGACTGCGCTCTCCATGGGCGGCATTGGTGAAATCGTCGCCAGTAAGTAAATTGGAGAAGTGCCGTCTCCACAATCTCAGCACACACTGCGTATCCGTATTCAGATCTCCATTTTCGTCTCTACAAGTGGATGCTCCGGGCTTGAAACCTTGGGTTAGACGCTTAACCTGTTGATAGAATTTTCGTGCATCCTTCTTGCCCTGGTATACCTCTAGTTCCTCACGCTCACGCTTTTCCTGCTCTCTTTTCTTGCGTCTGAAAAGGCGCCTCTCTTCCTTCCTCTTTTCGCGGTAGTTTTCTCGCACGGCTCGCGTTGCAGCTGACTGCAGCGTTTTTCTATAAGCGGCGTTTTTTACTGCAGTCGCAATGCGACACTCCTGATCATACCATTGGTTTCGAGGTTGTGGGCGCCGGAAACCAATGACTTCTTCAGCGGCAGCCCGCATGGAGTGGGATATATGCGCCCAAAGTCCGCCGGCGTCGTCGGGTCCAGAGGTTGGATGGTTGAGCTTAACCGAGAGTTGAGCGGAGTAGGCTTCGGCAGTCCGTTGTAATTGCAGCTTCGGACCTCACTACTGACGCTTTTATTGGAGCACTAAAACGGTTTATCAGCCGCCGTGGAAGGTGCCAGACATTGTACTCCGATAATGCAACAAATTTTGTTTGTGCAAAGAATCAATTAAATGAGTTGCAATAAGCTGTTTTCCCTAATTCCACTCAAGAGAAAATTATCAAATCCTGCAGTGACAAGGGCATCGAATTAAAGTTCATTCCGCCTAAAGCTCCACATTTTGGTGGACTCTGGGAAGCTGCAGTCAAATCTGCGAAGCATCATTTGTATCGCAGTGTCTCTACTGCTTCTCTAACATATGAAGAACTAGAGACTGTTGTAGTTGAAATAGAGCAATTCTCAACTGTAGGCCTATCACCCCGTTGTCTTTAGACCCAAATGATATAGGAGCACTAACACCAGGTCACTACATTATTACATTGAGTAGTGTTCGTGCATTGAAGTGGTACAGACGTGCCGTTCGTCCGTCCCAATGTTAGATTTTTTTAAGCCGTTTATTCATGTTCTGTCGGTCTTTTTGTGTTAAATATAATTAAATAAATGTAAGCGAAATAATTTTAAACAGCTTTTTTAAATCGTGAAACCAGTGTCCGTCAGAGTTCAGTGTTATTATTTAAATATGTTAAAATAAAGTCGTGTGTTAAAAAAAAAAAAAAAAATCAAACAGCAAAAGAAAAAAAATATATACATATATGCATACTAAATAAACAAGTTGTGAAAAAACAAGAACAAGTAATACACAACATCTGCATAACAACAAAAACGACAACAAATGAAATCAGCTTTGCTGAGTGCGGCCAACAGCAACAACAACAAGCTGAAGTCTACATTTTTTAACTGACCATGCAAAGGGCTTTTCTATGCTCTTCGCCGCGTAAGTTATTGTTGTTTATTCGTGTCCGTCAACTCCTCCATCCTCTCCGATTAGTTGCAACTGTGTTGAGGTTGCACTGAAGGCATAACACTGGCCTTTGCACATATTTATGTCCACAGGGTTTAATCTCAATAATCAGTTGTAAATAATTATCTTTTTACCCTATTTGCTTAATATTTGCACGGTGCGTGAATGTCGGGTCATTTTCGCATAGATTTTTGCAATATACGTGGACCGAGGGCGAATTTCTTTTCGGTCTATGCTTATTGTTCTCTTAATAGGCCTCAAATAATGGCACTAAGTGAGACCCAGGTAAGCGAGGAAGCAGATCCACTAGATTTTCATATTCCTGGGTATCACTTACTGCCATTGTTTTCTTCGCATAGGGGCATCGCTCTTTTTGTACGTTCGGATGTAGCATATCAGTGCCTGCGGAGCCTGGATATGACTGATCCAGAGTTTAGCTCTATGTGGGTTAGGTTCAGGATCCGTTCGCATTTGCTACACTTTTGTTTCGTATATAGAAGCCCGAATTTAGGGAGGGAGCCCACTTTTAACAAACTGGACTATCTCTCTGATTCGTTAACGCACATTTTGGGGCTGTTCCCTGATAGCGAAATCGTTGTAGCTGGCGATTTCAATGTCCACAACTCGGCTTGGTTATGTCACTCGAGCCATACAACACCTGAGGGTCAATATGTTGAGCTTTTTGCTGAATCGAACCAACTGATTCAACTAGTGAAGGAACCAACTTTTTTCCACGAAGTGATCTGCTTAGCCAAAACATCCTAGACCTTTTTCTGACTTCACATTATGAAAAATATGATGTGAGTGTCAACGCACCTCTTGGAAATTCGGACCATTGCATCATCTCCGCTGCTTTTTCATATTCTAACCTTTGCACCTCTATGCATAGAGCCCCGAAGACGACTGCATGGTTTAATGATACGGCAAATTGGACTGCGTTAAATAATTTTTATCGCAACTTCAATTGGCAATTATGTTTCGCTGACAGAAATGTAAATGCCTCTGCAGTTATAGTGCAAGAAATTATCTTATTGGGTATGCGGTCTTTCAACCCCAATCGGTGACAACCTTCTGTCGTTGACCTACAACCCAATTCATTCTTTTGCGGACGACAGCAGCATTTGTCATTCATATTTCCTCAAAAAACGCCCTGACTCTTTGGAGATTGAGAGAAAAAGGCAGATTATGAATGACACACTTAACAATGACTTTCAAAAAAATCTCCGAGTGGGGTCTTGCTAGCAAGACCCAGTGTTGCCTGTTAACCCACAAACGAATGAACTGTCCCTTAGCACCCCTGAATATGAACGGTGTAGATCTTGTGGAGTCAGATGCTTTGACGTTCTGGGCATGTCGATAAAATCAGACCTTCGTTGGAATGATCACATTTTCGATGTGCCGAAAGAAGCGGCCAAGTGCCTAGATTTTTTAAAACGGTGCAAGAAATACTTCACTTTATCTGATCTTCGCGTGATCTATACCTCATATATTAGGCCGAAAATGGAGTACAATTCGCACATTTGGGCAGGGGCTTCAAGATCATATTTGGAGCTTCTGGACCGGATTCAACGACGTGCGACATATTTGATAGGGGATGAAAATATTTCATCTTCTCTCGACTCTCTTGGGCATTCTGTACAGGTACTACCATGGTAAGTGTTCAAGGGAGATACATGGCCTGACGCCACCAGCCCGTGTGTTTCCTAGGTCCACTCGGGCAGCTCTTCAAGCCCATCCTTTTGCCATTGCCTCTTTGCCCAACAGAACATCGCATTACCGAGATAATTCGTTCTTTAGTCGCTCAGTAAAATTGTGGAACAATCTCCGTCCGAGCGTGTTTCCCGGCGTTTCAATCGGTGTAAATTTAAATCAAATCTTCACCGACACTACTCCATCTTTCCACCCTCCAACTAACTATCACCCGTCTTCCGAATCAACACAATGCTTTCGCATTTAAAGGGGGCATCTCCTGAGTGTTGGTTTAGTCTCAAAAAAAAAAAAGTATAGGAGAGCCACTCACCACATCAGTTGCCTCAAGGGCATCAGAAACCAGATCACTTAAAGCAAATTGGAAATATGTGGCAAATATAAAACATAGATTACATAGATTAACATAGTCTAAATGGAAGTATCCAACACCAAATTTAAAGGAAGGTACATTGATCATCATACAAAAGGATAACGTTCCAGTCCTTCAATGGCCCCTTGGTCGAATTATCCGAACCTATAAAGGAAATTATGGTTTTGTTCGGGTCGTTGATCTTAAGACAGCTTCGGGCATATCCAAACGACCTATACATGAATTAGCTCCATTATTTACTGAAGAAGAATCAGAAAAAATACAGCCTGCAACAAGTGTACTGATAAATAATCACAAGCGAAAATGGCCACATCCACACGAAGATATCCCAAAAAACAAGTCGGCATCAAACGGTCTTGCTCTCTCAGTAATGCTGGTTGCATTACTGATGTTGCCACTAGCAATGACCTCTCCAATAAATACATCAAGATTGCTCAACAAGCCTGGCATTTACTTCGAAGGAATAGGTGTTGCACGGCATTACCAAATAAATTCACTATCAGATGGAATCACAACACTAAGAAAGCTTTGCTTACACCCAACATCGGATATCTCATACAGTTCACTCATCGATTATTTTGAAGTTACTGTTAACAATCTACACCAGGAGGAAACCTTATTGTCATCAAATCGTCCTAAAAAACGTGCATTTAATATCATCGGAAACGTGGCTCACACTTTGTTTGGTGTTCTCGACTCAGACTATGCCGAACACATGTCAAACGCCATAAATGAAGTCAAATCCAACGAGGAACATCTTCTTAAGCTGTTGAAGAATCAAACGTCAATTATTGATTCCACAATCAACATTATAAAACAAGATGAAGCGGCTACATCCTCACGTTTGACTGAAATAGAGCGTTTGATCAACGTGGACATAAACAAAATTGAAGATACAGCTGCTCAACTACGGTTGGCTCAGCAACTGTCAGTTTTAATCACTCAACTCTCTATGGTTAGCACAGAATTACAGCATACACAAGCAGATTTAATAAACATCTTAACGCACACTAAGCATGGAAAACAGATCCTTACACCAAAACAACTTGTAAAGGAAGTCTTGACCATTAAAGCACACTTACCCACTAGTTGGGCCCTGCCAGTCGAAGACAAGAACATACTAGAACTTTATACCATTATGGATGTTAAATCTGGATTAACAAGAAATCACGTAATTTTTGAATTGGCTGTACCACTAGTTGATCATAATAAACTAGACCTATTTCTTATACACCCGATTCCAATAACAGTAAATAACACTCTTGTGGCGGTTAAACCCACCACCGAAATACTAGCAGTTAGCGGCCATCGGGATCAATACATTGCACTAAGCCGAGCCGAGGTTGAAGCAGCAACATTGACTAGTGATGACATGTATTTAATAAGTAAGAAGCCAGCTACCATTGGAAGACAGACTCTTACGCCAGAGAACCTAGGTTCGAATCCTCCATCTAACACAGAAAATTTTTTCAATTGAACTCATTTTTCTGTTCGGCCGTCATCTCTCTGCAGACAATGGCAAGCCTCAGAGAGTAAAAACTGCCATGAAAAGCTTCTTGAGAACGTAAGCCGTTCGGTGTCGGCATAAAACATGTAGGTCCAGTTTTCGATCATTTGTGTGCAAACATTTCACATCACACACAACACAATTGATCATAAGAAGCTCGGGCAAAGTCCTTTCAAGGGCTGAAATGGCCATTTCGTTTTTTTTTTAAACACCAAAGTTCGAACATTTTGAAACAATACCGAAACAACTCACTGATCTTCAGACGAAACTATCTAGAGAAGATATGTTATTTGTTGTTCTTAATGTCTTTAATAGGCTTATCTGATCAATTATTTGTATGCAATTAAATTAAAAATTTAATTCATCTTTTTCCCAACGTTTCGTTGATTGTTTGTCAACATCTTCAGGGGATCTATTTATTAAAACGATGAAACAACAATGTCAAAACTTAATCAGAACACGAATTTAACAATAATAATGAATTTACAATAATAATTTTAACAATTCGATAAACAAAAATAAATCGATAGTAAAACAAGACTATATCAATAACTTACATGGTGAATTTAAAATTAAACTTAGAACATTGAGCTTAAAACACAAAATATTTTAAAAAAATTAATTTTAGAAAAATTCAAGTTAATTTAAAAATCTGTAGTACCACTTGTCAACACTGTTTTATTAGTGTAAGACAATGGCGTAGCTCGCGCTTATATTATCTTTGTCTTCTCGTGAGTTCATCGTCGTCGTTATCTTTTGTTGTATGCGTAGACTCTCTAGAGTGAAACGTTTTCTTGTGTTCTTTTCGATGTCCAGTATTTTCACTCCGTTCAAGTCAGCTGTGTGTCCGCTCTCGATCATGTGTTCTGTTAGCGCTGTCGACATACGTTTGTGTCTGATGTCTGCTTGATGCTCAAGAACTCTCGTTCTGAGTGGTCTCTTGGTCGTTCCTATGTACACTTCTTTGCATTGCTCAGGTGCATTTCCATTACATTTAATCTCATAGACGACGTTTTTCTGTTGGTGCTATGCTTCTCTATAGGTGTTTTTGTGTTCGTGAATAATTTTGTGAGGGTGGTGTTAGATTTGTGAGCGAATGTAATATTCTCATCATGTGTGATTGTCTTTAGATGTTTGTTGTCCATTAGTGTTGGTATATATTTTACTCCACACACTCTGCGCGACTTGAACGAGTACAAAAAAAATTTCTAAGGTTCTCACTTAGATCATTAAATTTTGTTGAGCCACTTCCCTCATATAATTCGCGATGCCTGCTTATACACCTTCAATCTCTTGAGAGTAGGAGAAGAATACGATCGTTGATGATTCTGTTCGATATAATTTCAGGTCAAATCGATTGCTCAGAATTATTAAACCTTATTAATTTCTCTTTTCCTTCGCGTCAATTACGTCAGCATAATATTTTTGCTATTCCATTCCATAGTAGCAATTATGCAATCAATGAACCATTATCTAGAACTATGAACGCCCTTAATTTTGTCTCTAGAAGAATCTCCATTGACTTTTCTATTTCTAAAGATCGCTTAAGACCTTACTGAATGAAACATTTATATTCTAGCACATCTTGTCTTATTTCTTCTATATTAAATTTTTCGTAATATTTTACTTCCTTAGTATTAAATTTAGTTTTTAAGGAAATTATGTATTCACTTGTCTGTAAGGTTGTGACCATAGACAAAAATAATAAAATAATAATAATAAATAATAATATGTGAAGCTGTGAAACTCTTTGGTATTGCCAGATTGTGGATGTAAGGTTGGTGTGGGATTTCGCCGGGATTTTTTGTAGTAGTCGTTGATCATGTTCCGAATGATTTTTTTTGGAAAACTATTTCTCGTGAGTATCGTTTGTATTTTTCGTATGTTGTTGTCATGGTATTCCTTGTCGCTGATGGAGAGTACTTTTTTGATAAGGTTGGTAGCTGTGTTTATTTTCTGTCCCATGGGTTGTGTGGAGTGGAAGTTGATTATTCGTCCTGATGATGTCGGTTTAGTGTACCAATCTGTACTGATTTTGTTGAGTTTTCTGTAGTTTTTCACGTCTAAGTATGTTAGGCTGTTGTTCTGTTCTATTTCTACGGTAAATTGTAAGTTTTTGTGGTAGCTGTTTAGTGTGCTCAGTATTTTTCCCGTGTGGTGTGGCTTCATTATTGCGAAGATGTCATCGACGTACTTACACTGTCCCTTTATGTGAATTTTTTCTTTTTTTAAATTTTCGATTGTCGTGTCAAGCAAGCAGTCCAGTACAATGTCAGCTATTGTAGGGGAAAGGGGGTTTCCCATGGGCATTCCAAATGTTTGGCTGTAGGTTCGGTCCTCGTATTTAAAATAGTTATTGTCTCTTAAGCAGAACTGTAGGATATCGAGAAATCGTATTTTTGGAATTTTGATGTGTTTTGCTATGATGTCCCATTTTGTCATTATATATTTTATACCCAGATGGATTAGTATGTTGGTGAAAAGCGATACAACATCGAAAGATACCATGTTGTCGTCATCGTCTAGGTGTACGTCATTGAGTTTGTCTTTGAATTCGTACGAGTTTTTTATGTTGTGGTCTCTGGATGTAATATTTGTAAGTTTTTTTCCAATGTGTTTTGCCAACTTGTAGCATGGGACATTGATTGACGATGATATCGGTCTTAATGGTAGATTATCTTTATGTATTTTTGGTAGTCCATACAATCGTGGAGCTGGGGCACCATCGCATGTTAGGTGTAGTTTCTCTGTTCTGTTGTTGATGATGTTGTTGTTTTTCTTTTGAAGTTTTTGTGTTGGATCTTCTCGTATTATTTTGTATGTGTGTTTGTCTTCGAGCATTCTGTTCATTTTGTTATTGTAGTCTTTTCTGTACATAGCAACTGTCACGTTGCCTTTATCCGCTCTCGTGATGATAATTTCGTTAATGAATTTTAATGTTGTTTTGTATGTCATCATTATGTATTTATCTTTAGGTGTATTTTTTATGTGGTTTTTGTAGTTATAAATCCTGTTCGAGATTTTCGATCTGGCCACTTCTTTGTTTCTGTCGTCTCTTATGTTTTGTATCCATTGCTCCATATCCGCTATGAGATGAATCGGTGAGAAGTTTTTCCTTGTAATGGGGAGTGTGAATTTTTTCCCAAGGGAGAGTAGCCATTCGCTCTCTTTGGGAAAAACGACTTCTGTTAAATTAACGAACCAAGCTTCGTTATATGTTATGTTGAGCGATTTTGCCACTATTAATTTTAATATTTCTAACTTATTGTTATGAACTTCTCTTGTTTGTTGTAGAACGTGATTGTGCATATGTGTTTGTTTCAGTACGAATGTTTTGTACTCCGTCTCGTTCAGAATCCTCCGCATCCTCTTTTCTGAGTAAAAAATGTAGTTGAGTAAGCTTTTGATGTTCATATGTGTTTGTGTGATCTCAAGTGCAAGTAGTTTTCTGAGAAATATTTCTGTGGTTTTTTCTAGTTTGTTATGTATTAGTTGTGATGTGAACAAGTTTTTCGCTCTTATAGTTATGTCTGTGAGATGTTTTGGCTGAAGTCCGTAATTTTTGCAATTTATAAGAAATTTTAGTTTTTCGCTTTCTTTTGCAAGTCTTTTTTTCAGTTTGCAGTAATCCTTCATTATGATGCAGGCTTCTTCTGTGTATTTTAGCGTGATGTGTTTGAAAAAGTTTTTCATTGTTGTGTAGATTTGTTTATCCAAATTTATTTCGGCAGGCCTTCCGATTCATTAGTTTTGTGTTTTTTGAAGATCAGTTTGAGATTATGTTATTTGTTGTTCTTAATTTCTTTAATAGGCTTATCTGATCAATTATTTGTATGCAATTAAATTAAAAATTTAATTCATCTTTTTCCCAACGTTTCGTTGATTGTTTGTCAACATCTTCAGGGGATCTATTTATTAAAACGATGAAACAACAATGTCAAAACTTAATCAGAACACGAATTTAACAATAATAATGAATTTACAATAATAATTTTAACAATTCGATAAACAAAAATAAATCGATAGTAAAACAAGACTAAATCAATAACTTACATGGTGAATTTAAAATTAAACTTAGAACATTGAGCTTAAAACACAAAATATTTTAAAAAAATTAATTTTAGAAAAATTCAAGTTAATTTAAAAATCTGTAGTACCACTTGTCAACACTGTTTTATTAGTGTAAGACAATGGCGTAGCTCGCGCTTATATTATCTTTGACTTCTCGTGAGTTCGAAGAGAAGATTTTGACCAGTTACCAAACCAGCTTGAATCCAATAAAATCCATCATCATGTGGTCAGTTATTCAGCGTTAATTTTGAAGACGTTTTTTATCATAACCTACAGTATTTGCAAGATAAAAACACACTACCAACGAAGATCCGCAACCAAGGCTAGCACATCTCCTCAACCGATGCCACGTCAGCACAAATCAGCATTTGAAATCGAGATAACTTGAGTTGAGTTATACACTCAATGGAGGGGAGAATGTTCATACAAACAAACATAAAATAATAAACACACAAGACATTCATACATTTCACACACGATACAATATTAAGTCATATATAAATATATAAACAAAAACAAAATTACGCTAAGCAATCAAAATAATTTGTTTATTAAATCAACTGCACATAAGAACTCTGTTTGTTGACACAAGCATAATTCCAGGCCAACGACATACAATTCAATATTGCGTTAATGTTTTAGCTGAAGTGCAACCAAAACAAAATTGGAAAATTGGGTCACAAAAATAAGTGCAACAACCTGCAGTCACGAACCTCGTTCTTATAGTGCAATGAGTTTATATTTGTTCATTTTATATTATTTATATTTTAGTCTAAGCATTTTTTCTTTAAATACCTGATACTTTAGTTAGTTGTTAATCAGTTTTTTTTAATAAGTGTAACTTCAAACATTGTTCAATAAATAAATTTACAGTGAATCGATAAATCATTCGTGTTATTACTGATAAAGGCTAATCATAATCCACATTCATAGAAGGGATTGATTCATCAAGCAAAATATTGTCTCAAGTACCTATATTTTGCCCATCAAATCATCAGCTGAGTATTTGTTTATGAACTTATACTCAATCAACATCTTAATAGGTTTGTATCTAGTAAGGTAGCATAACATTCATTCGGTGATCAAACATTACATCAGTCGAGTATTGGTCCAAGTATCTATGCTCAACATTCGTCTAAATAGGTTTGCACTTAGTTAGACACAAATCATCGAGCGCAGCTTTAAAATCGACAAAGAGATGTTGTGTGTCAATCTGATTTTCGTCTCTACAAGTGGATGCTCCGGGCTTGAAACCTCGGGTTAGACGCTTAACCTGTTGATAGAATTTTCGTGCATCCTTCTTGCCCTGGTATACCTGGAGTTCCTCACGCTCACGCTTTTCCTGCTCTCTTTTCTTGCATCTGAAAATGCGCCTCTCTTCCTTCCCCTTTTCACGGTAGGTTTCTCGCACAACTCGCGTTGCAGCGTTTTTCTATACGCGGCGGTTTTTACTGCGGTCGCGATGCGACACTCCTGATCGTACCATTGGTTCCGAGGTTGCGGGCGCCGGACCCCAATGACTTCTTCAGCGGCAGCGCGCATGAAGTGGGATATATGCGCCCAAAGTCCGCCGGCGTCGTCGGGTCCAGAGGTTGGTTGGTTGAGCTTAACCGAGTTGATTAATTTTCCCTTACTTCACTTTTATTTCATCCTTAGGTTTTATTTCATATATTGTTTTTTCATCATTATTTTTGCCCATATTACTAGTTCTGTTTGCATCGTAGACATCTAAATCTTAGTTTAATTAGGATCAGGACCGAATATTTTGCGAAGAACTTTTCTCTCGAAAACCCCCAGAGCGGCTGCGTCATTTTGCGAAACTACTCATGCCTCAGCGCCGTAAAGCAGCACAGGTAGAACGAGCGTCTTGTAGAGTGATAGTTTTGTCGATCGAGAGAGGGCTCTGGAACTTAGTTGCTTACTGAGCCCGTAGTAACACCTATTAGCAATTATTGTTCTTCGCTTTATCTCCAGGCTGATTTCGTTGTTGGTATTAATGGCGGTGCCAAGGTAAACGAACTCCTTGACTACTACAAAGTTATAGCTGCCGGATGAAACGTGAGAGTCTAAACGCCGCGCTCCCTTGTTTGTAGACAGCATATACTTTGTTTTACCCTCATTTATCGTCAAACTCACTTTGGCTGATTCCTTTTCGATAGCGGCGAAAGCAGCGGTAACATCTCTCTTGGATCTGCCAACAATATCAATATCATCAGCGTACGCAAGAAGCTGGACACCTTTATAGAAAATGGTGCCATTACGATGCACACCGGCCTTTCGTACGATCCCCTCCATGATGATGTTGAAGAGATCGCAAGACAGTGGATCGCCTTGCCTGAAACCTCTTTCGGTATTGAAGGTCTCGGAGAGGTCATTTCCTACCTTGACGGAGCTGCGTGTTTTGCTCAACGTCATTCTGCAAAGTCTAATCAACCATATTTTGCTGATGAGCTGATGCATGCTGATGCATCAATTCATCGCCGCCGGTTTTAAACAATTCAGCTGACAGGCCATCAGCACCCGCTGCTTTATTGTTTTTGAGTCGTTGGATAGCAACTCGAACCTCTTCATGGCTAGGTGGTAATACTTCTACTCTGTCATCGTTGATTGGTGACACCGAACTGCGCACACACTGTGTATCCGTATTCAGATGTTCATTTTACAATTGACAATTTCTCTGGACATTTCAACTCTAAATGTTTTCTTTTTTTTTAAATTTTATCGTTTAACTTTCAATCCATTTTTTGTTGCCAGCGTTGGACTGCCAATTGTAAACTCATCATCTTTATTTCATTTTTCTTTTTCTCTTTTTTCTGCATAACATTTTACAATTATATATTTACCATATCGCATTTAGTGTAGCCTACTTATTTTTGTTTTCCGCGTTGGGTTGTAAATTTCAACCTCATCATTTCTTCGACTTTGAATATCGGTTACGCTTTTTCTTTACTCTTTTTTTTTTTCTTCTTTTTTTACTCAGCATTTCTTGTTTCTAAGTGCATATTATATTTTTGTTAATTTTAATGGTATTTACGTATTAATGCTAGATTGCATCTTTAATTCAACTAAGCTCTCTATTTTCGTTAGTATTTAGATGTCTTGTAGTTTTTTTTTTTTTTAATTTTGCCTCGTTGTTTTATTAGCTATATAAAGCGGAGCTATTTTGTTTTCTTGGTTCAGTCTCTAAAACAAAAATTCCATTTTTAGTATCTATATTCTCGTTCTATACATCTGCTTATGTATATATTTTCTTTCTAAATTTATATATCCTTGTCTTCTTACAAGTTGTGGAAAAATTTCAATAAATTATTAGGTATCCTCTTCGGTTTATTCCTGATTTAAATTTCCGTTGTAACTGGACATTTTTAATATCTACCATCTCGTATGGCCCTATCTATATTGGTAAACATTTGTTTTTGTTCTACCCTGATTTTTCATTAGTACTTTATCCCCGATTTTAAACTTCACTGGATTTAAGGTACTATCATATTGCTTTTGAGATGCTTCTTTAGCACGTTCCTGATTCTGTCTTACTAACTCATGCGCTTTTTGGATCTGGAACTTCAATACTTTTCAAGGATCCTCGGCATTATATACCGGCCCACATTTGCGTTTCAAATTGGTTGGATCGAACTTGCCAACCATTAATCTCAGTTTGACCCGTCTTCTTTCGCAAAACTTCGCAGATATTTTGCTAAAGGTTATGGCTTCTCCCTAACAAACCATTTGCTTGCGGATTGTAACGACTCCCAGTTTATCTGGGTTCACAGCTGGGACAGCTAAGCGGCTGTGCAGGGACGTTGCAAATATTTATATTTACAGGCTCTAAATCAAACTCAAAAGTTTCCAATATTCGTTTAATTTGGGTTGTAATCAAATGTTCTTACATATAATAGGCAAATGGATAGTACACTAAAACTAGACTAAGAAATGAAAAAAAAACAAAACGAAATGGCATTTCAGCCCTTGAAATGACTTTGACCGAGCTTCTTATGATCAATTGTGTTGTGTGTTCGAGAACTGAACCTACATGTTTTATGCCGACTCCGAACGGCTTATGTTTTTAAGAAGATTTTCATGGCAGTTTTTTACTCTCTGAGGTTTGACATTGTCTGCAGAGAGGTGAGTTAAAAAAACTTTCTGTGTGAGATGGGGGATTCGTACCTGGGTTCTCTGGCGTAAGAGCCACACACTCTACCCACTACGCCACGGCCACCACAAGAAACGAAAGCTACGCATTTAATTTCAATTGATAAAGAATAAATATAAATCAAATAGCTAAATAGTGATATAATTTCTGGACGGACGTCGAATTTCTGACGTTGGCGTGAGTTCAGTGGGCGGTGGCCGTGTGTCCTAAGCGTGTTAGCAAGTGGTTTCGTGTGCATTCGGAGGAAAGATATTCTAACCGAGCACCAAGACCCGCACCAGCTATTTAGAGGAATTTAAATGGATTCTAGCATGAGTGGCTAGAACTTACATAGTCTCTAGTTGAGTAGCCGAGTACCAAGACCCGCGCCGGTTAGTAGGGAATTTATTTATTTATTGGCCAAACAAGGCAAGGCAATTTACTTATTCTAACATTATTTTTATTTTTTTTTTTCTCTCTCTCCTTTCCTTGTTTTTGTGTTTGAAGATATGCAATTCGATGTGGGCGTAATCCGCCCACCTGAATGACATGATTTCAAAAACACGCCAAAAAGGTAGGAAGAAGGGAAAAGGAACTTATATACGAACATTTTTTAAAGAATACTTAAAATACGCTAATATATCTTAAGTACTACTTTTAGGGGATGACGGAGGGGGACTAGACCAAGAAGCATATTCAGAGTCAAAGAGAGACTTTGAGAGGGTTCGCTTAAATGTGGATTTTGGTATGGATGGTGAATAGTGCTCGCTAATACTATTAAAAATTCTACAGCACCTACTAATAGGTTCATTATTTGCGTAAATAGTGTGGTGAATATATTCATTTAGGAGCCGCGTATGCCTAGTACGTCTCATTGGGTCATTTAATGTAATTTTGCTGGAGATATATTCGCTATCAATAGCTCCGTTAATAACATCAAATGTGAAACATGAACTCAGTAAAGTTCTTCTTGATGATAGAGGCATCAGAGAGAGGAGCCTGAGTCTTTGTTCATACGGTGGCAAGTTGTTATAGTCACGGGGGTCAAAGATATCTCTTAACGCAAAAAGCAGGAATTGTTTTTGAATGGATTCAATTTTGTCGCTATGAGATTCAAAGGCTGGATTCCAAATGATGCAAGCATATTCAAGAAGTGGTCGCACTAAGGTACAGTATAACGTTTTGGTTACCCACACATTTTGGAATTCTTTAGCACGTCTTTTTATAAATCCCAGCTGTTTATTTGCCCTCGATAAGACTTTATCAAAATGTAGATTAAATCTCAGCTTATTATCTAGGACAACTCCAAGGTCTACAATATGGTTGGTTCTGCTCAGAACAATATTATTAAGGAGGTAACTGCATTCTGGTATCAAGTTTTTACGGGAAAAACTTATCATGCAACATTTCTTAACATTCAAGTGAAGTTTGTTTTGATTACACCATTGCTCAAGGGACAGCAGTTTCGATTATAGGAAAGTTACATCAACTTCAGATTTAATGATCTTATATATTTTAAGGTCATCTGCGTACATAAGATGGGGAATGTCACAAAGAGTAATAGATAAATCTGAAATGAAAATGTTGAAAAGTATTGGGCCAAGATGACTACCTTGTGGTACACCAGAGGTGACCGGTATTTCATTTGAAAAAATGCCTTGAAATTTAACAAACTGGGATCGTTCGCAGAGATAGGATTTGATCCAATTGAGTAATAAACCGGAAATGCCAAATTTTTCTAACTTCAAAATTAAGATATTATGGTCGACACGGTCAAATGCTTTACTGAAGTCTGTGTAAACTGTATCTACTTGGCGTCCTTTTTTCATTTGATTGACCACACATCGGAGACCATGATCATTAGGTTAGTGGTGGTTGATCGGCCCTTCCGAAACCCATGTTGCTGCTCGTTTAAATGGGGATTAACGAGACTCGTCAGCTTATCACATATTATCTTTTCAAATAATTTTGGTATAGCTGACAAGATGGCAATGCCTCTGTAATTTTCAACAGACCTTTTATCGCCACTTTTATAAATAGGTGTCAAATGTGAGATTTTCCAGTAGGATGGAAAAACACCTAAGGATAAGGATTTGTTGAAAAGTATAAATAAGGGAAAGGCAAGATTGTTTATACACTGAACTAACAAACTTGGTGGTATGAGGTCCGGACCAGGTCCTTTGTTTGAATCAAGTTCCATGATAGCATTAACAATTTCATCCAGCGTCAGACTGATATTGTTTATAATGTCTGTCGCATTAGGAGGGGGGGAGGAATAGAGAGTCTGGGTTGTGGGAGCACAGAAAACTTCTCTAAAGTGATTTGCAAAAAGATTACAGATCTCTTGGAGGTCAAAAAATTTTTTAGGATCTCTAAGAATTTTTTCTCCAATAAGGTTGGTATAAGTTCTATAAGCATCATTTGATTTTATAGAGAACTCATTGTAGAGCTCTTCGTATCTCATTTTGATTTTATCGCTTACATTTACGTCTTCCTTAATGAATTTGTATAGCTTGTTTCTTTGGTTTCTTATATGTCTGAGACTTTGGTCAAGCCATGGTTATGAAAGTTTATTTTTTTTCTTTATCTTAGGCACAAATTTTTCAATACTTGTGAAAAGGCGTTGGTAGAAAAGTGAAATAGCACTATCTATTTCCAAATTTAATAGATCGTTCCAGTTATAGGCATTCAAATCAATTTTTATACTGTCATAATCGGCATTAAGAAAGTCGAACACAATTGTGTTATTAAATGAGGTGGTAAAAGACATGTTGTTACTAGGAAATTCTACAGTTAAAGCAGTGTGGTGGAGTGTATTAGAAAATAAGTGTTCAGCCTAAGTAGTTGCAGTAATCTTTATTTCATCATACGAATTAGCAAAGACTAAATCCAACCAGTTGCCGTTCCGATTTGGGGTTGGATTAACTTGTTGTAGGTCATTGCTATAAAAGGTACTAAGTAAATTAAAGTCTATCGAGCTTGAAAGGTTAACCGGAAGAAGATAATTGTCATTTTCATCGACGATAAATGAGATATTTGGACGATTGAAGTCTCCAAAAATTATAACTTTATCTTCCTCATTTAAGGTTGCGGTTAACGATTGGACTGTTTCACATAAATCGTTGTATGTTGTTTCGATAGAACAGGGGGGAATGTAAAAGACAACAATGTAAATAAAAATATTGGCCCCTGAGCGAACTTTGATGATACGGTGTTCAAAGAGTGTGTGAGAGGTTGTTGCAACAAGCTCGCTTTCTAAAGAGTTATGCGTTGCAATCATAGCACCACCTCCACGGGAGAGACCTGTGTGGCCAAAGTCCCGATCATTTCGATAAACTGTCCAATTGCTGTCAAGAATCTCTTCGTTACTGAAAGTATCGTTTAACCATGTTTCGGTGAAAACTAGTACTTGGAAGAGGCAAGATTTCGCGTCAACAAAAAGTTTATTAAGTTTTCCTCGCATACCGCCACAATTGTGGTAAAATATGCGAAGAGCAGTCGTTGACGGGGAATCACTAATTGGGCTGCGATTAGGGTTTTGATTATGTTCACTACGCTGGTTAGGAATAATATTGTTGTTGCTCTTTACGGGTCTTTTGAAGATAGGAGATATGTTTTGACCTTACATGAGCACCATATGTGTCAAGGTCTTCTTTGACTTGTTGACTTGTCAAGCCAAGTTGCACGTGGAAACTGGTGAACAAATGGCATAATTCATTGACATCGGTAGGTAAGCCTTCTTGCTGAATCAAGACTTTGAGGTTTGTCTTGGTTTTGCCTTCTATACAAGTAGAGACAGGTGCTTTATACATGTAAGCCAGGTAGAGGCGCACATTGTTGTAGACACTGTTCTCTCTAAGACGAGATAGGGCATATCTGCTCTCGGTGTCAACACAAGAGTTCGAAGTTAGTTTCACCTTTGGTGGTTGAAGAGGGTCGATGAAAGAAGTGGAACTACCAGGTAGATTAGGGGCTCCACTTGTGATTGGAACAGAAGGAGATGGGTTTAAAGTATGAGAATGTACAAAGTTAGGATAAAGTGTCTGGAGCATATTACTCTCATTTTTGTTTGCCGGTGTGAACTGGTGTGAATTAGGATTAAGATTAAATGAGACCCGTTTCGGGTGAGAGTGCTGAAGTGTGGGATTCGCTTGTTTCGACTTTAATTTAGTCTATAGTGATTGTCTACCAGGAGTGGCCGAGTACCAAGACCCGCGCCGGTTAGTGAGAAATTTAATTCAGTCTATAAGGATTATCTACTAGGTTAGTAAGAGGAACTTAAATAATCTCTAGTAAAGTATCCGAGTACCAAGACCCGCGCCTTTGAAACCTGTGAAAAACGCTGCCTTCGTTGATGGCCGTGACTAAATGTTACTCCTTAGCTGTGGCGACGTGTAAGCGAAGCCGATTCCCTGTTGGTCTACGTTAATGGCTGCTTAGAAGCGGCTATGCTCAATTATCATTAGCTGCTGTCGTCTGAGCAGCAAAGTTGACGTTGGTTGTTGGCGTTATATTTTTCACTCTACTTGTTTACTCATTAATTATGTCTTGACTCACTGGCTGATTCTCACAAACTGTCCCGACTCAAATCGATGTCTCGCCTTTTATAGCGGCGGACTCGCTGGTTCGAATCAAACCGGGAAGAACAAGCATATTCTCTCCCTCTTGCCTTGTCTCTGCTGGGTATCGCTCGTTGAAGCTGAGGCCATACTTATTGCGTGAGTACCCTCCGGTGCAACCCGTTTGATGTTGGCTTGTTTTCCAACTATTGGTCTGTTTACGAGCTATTGTGTATTTCTAGTGAAACTGGCGTGCCTGCATCGCCTGATGTTCCCGTTATTCCTGTGCTTCGTTATTTCTGTAAAATAAAGAATTTTAATATTATGTTGGCGTGTGTGTGTCAAGTATTTGCTAAACAATTAACTGGACATACACTTGGCTATCCACTTGTCGTAATGCCTCTCTTTTCCTTTTTAACGATCGACTGACCCAATTGTCAAGTCGGCAAATACAATGTAGTTTTAATTTAAATATTTATTAAACGATGATCGATTATAGTTTTATGCCATAATGTTTATTTTTATTACCATAGTGACTAACTATGGTGTGTCTATGATACCCTAACCAACATTCGCTGTTCAGCATTTATTAACATTAAAGATATATACAGTGAATCAAAAAAGTTTAGGCACAGTAAATTTTTCTGAGAAGAACTTTGCTTTAATATTTAAAAGCAACTAATTTGGCCAACTTTCTGATGTAGTTAGCATCATTAGATGAATTGTAATTGAAATACACAAAAAAATCCCTTTACTTTATACACTACACGGAATATAAGCGGAAGAAGAAAAAATGCATGTGAAAAAAGTTTAAGCACAGGCTGTATGTGTACCTTGTTTTTGCAAATATAACGGTAATCTATAAGTTCTCTTTGATCTATTCCATTTTCTGCACATAATTATTGCGAAGCCATCCAATTTTCAATTGATTTAAGTTAGTGTTGATCTTGATGTCGTCATTGAATGAGCAAAATGAGCAGTCGTACAGAAACTTCGGTAGATGTTCGAAAAGTTATTATAAGCCTTCATGGCAATAAAAATCTTATAGCGAAATTGGTGATATAGTGCAGAGACGCTATACAAGTGTGCGAAACATTATAAAACAGTACATAAATACGGGAAAATTAAAGCGTGAAAGCAGATCTGTACGCCCAAAAATATTAACACCACGCCAGGAGCGCACTTTAGAAGCTAAAGTGGCCCAAAATCCTAATATTTCGGCTGTAAAATTATGCAAACCATTTATTTCGGCTATTAATAAGAAAAATCTGAATCATTCTGGAACAGTGCAATATGAAGTGATGAATGGAAGTTCAACCTTTTTGGATCAGATGGTGCACAAAAAGATTGGCGGAAACCAAACAATGAGCTCCAAGAAAAAACGTAATTAAGACAGTCAATCACGGCGGTGGTAATGTTATTTTGAAAGACAATTTGTTTCCTAGTGTTGAAAAGTTGAGCATGCATGGGAAGCCATTTTTGTTTCAGCAAGATAACGACCCGAAACATGCGTCGTACCTTGTACAGGAATGGCTTATTTACTATTGCCAACAGCTCAAAACACCTCCACAGTCGCCAGATATGAATGCCATTGAACCTATTTGGCAATTATTGGAGAAAAAAATTCGGAGCTATCAAATATCATCAAAAGATTCACTAAAGGAGGCCCTTCGCCAAGAATGGGATAATGTGTTAAACAAGAATAAATCACCCGAACAGACATCAAACCTAGTTGGGATTATGCAAAGGCGCTTACAGGCAGTTATTCAAGCCAAAGGAGGCCTAACAAAATATTGAATGCATGAAAACCAAAAATAAATTAAAATTTTTTACACATGAGCCTAAAATTTTTTTATGTAAAATTGTGACTTTTTTGTTTTTTAATAACATAATACATAAAACAAAAATGAAAAATATTTTTGCAGTGAATAATAAAAAAGAACTTTGAATTTTCAAATAATGCCATATTTTTTTTTTTTTTTTTGTTAGGCGGAAAAAGTTATTTAGATACAAACTAAAGTTATTTAGTATCGAGGTTCACGCCCTTATATGAGAAATACGGGGCTATAAACTCTGACTTTCCGCTGATGAGGGCCAGCGTGAGTTCGGGTATGCACTCATCCCATGTCCGTTGTTTATCTTGGCTAAGCTGGGCGATCATTGTTTTTAAAATTTTATTGACGCGATCGGTGGGGTTCTCCATCGGCGTGTATGGTGCCGTGAATTGCTGCTTGGTGCCGATCTCCTGTATGTACCTCCGAAATGAGCGACTCGTAAACTGTGTTCCGTTATCAGAGATGATGGCTTTCGGTGCTCTGAAACGAACGAGAATGCGCTCTCTGAAACCCTTTAGTAAACTCTCGCTGGTGGCCTTTCGCAATGGGATGACTCCGTCCACTTACTAAATTTATTATAAGACACAAGGAGCATAGTGTTGCCGTGCTTCGATCGGGGCAGTGGTCCGACGAAGTCAGCGCAGACGACTGCCCAAGGTTCTTCGGCAATCCGCGACAGCATCTTACCGGCTGGGGAATGTTGGCTGACTTTATATCGATGGTAAGCTTCGCAGCATCTCACTTACCTGCTGATGTCACGGAAGAGGCTAGGCCAATAGTAGCGACTCGTGCTATGGTTTTCCTCACGCCGAGATGTCCTGCGCTAGGTTGATCGTGGTTCTCCGTTATCACTCTATTTCTTATGTGAGAGGGGATGCACAGCTTCCAGGGTGTGGCATCTTCGTCACCGATCTGATTTGGAATATGTCTATATAGTTGTTCATTTTCTTCCAGATAGTCAGCGTATTTTCGGGGTTTTCACGGACCTCCGTCTTTCGTTTCTCCAGCCATGAACTACTCGTTGCATCTTCCAGTGCCCCGCTGACCTTACACAAGCTCTCCAATGGTTGTCGTGACAGCGCATCCGCAACCACGTTCAGCTTACCCTTATGATACTGGACGTCAAATTTGTACTGCTGTAACTCCAAGGCCCATCGCGCTATGCGTCCAGACGGGCTCTCGATGGAGTTCAGCCACTTCAAAGACAGGTAATCCGTAATTACCGTGAATCTATAACCCTCCAAATAGCATCGCATCTTCCGAATGACCCATACGATAGCCAGGCATTCCTTTTTCGTGGGGGTATAGTTCTTTTCGGCCTGTATGAGATGTCGGCTGGCATACGCGATGACCCGTTCAACGCCATCGATGACCTGCGTCAATACCGCCCCAGGCCGTAATCACTCGCGTCGGTCTGCAAGACAAAAGGCTTATCGAAATCTGGGCAAGCCAGAACTGGTGCTTCCGTGAGCTTTTCTTTCAGCTTCTCAAAAGCCTGCTGCCTCTGGCTTTTACCGCCAGTGTCTACCCTTTTTTAGTAAGAGGGTCATCGGGTGGACTATCGTGGCAAAATCGGGTACGAAGCGTCTATACCAAGAGGCTACACTGACTACATGTTCTAAATATTTGGTTTCCGATCGAAAGAACTCGCACTTCTTTACATTCAGCTTCAAGTTGGCCGCTCTCAACCGTTGGAAAACTTTCTTAAGGTAACGTAGGTGGTCTTCCTTAGAATTTCCAGTGACAATGATGTCAAGGTAAGCAAACGCGTACGGCACTAGTTCGGGGCTGATAACCTTGTCTAACGCCCTCTGGAATGTCGCCGGCGCAGAATGTAGGCCGAATAGCATTACTCACCACTGGAATAGCCCTCCTCCTGGGACCGTGAATGCTGTACACTTCTTGCTGGCGTCGTCCATAAGTATCTGCCAGTAGCCATTCTTAAGATCGAGGCTGCTAATGTACCTAGCACTTCTCAACCGATCTAGAATGTAGTTGATACGAGGTAGTGGGTAGGCGTCAGGTACGGATCTTGCATTCAGCTGTCTGTAATCCACACAAACTCGCTATTAGCCACCTTTCTTCTTCACAAGTACTATGGCTGCGCTGTGTGGAATATGCGACGGCTCTATGCAGCCTTTGCAATAAGTTCATCAATCTCCTAGTTTATGATACTCTGCATAGCAGGATTCCTGGGGAAATACCTCAGTTTGAGAGGACGGTCGTCAAGCCTAACTATTTTGTGCTTGGTGATATTGGCCGCTCTTTCAATGCGTCGAATTTTCCGAGTTCATCTTGCAAAAATTTATCTATATCCTCAGCTGGTGTGTCTGTTTCAGTACGGAGGGAGGTGCAGGCTGGGACGCTGGGCGGTGACAGGATATCAGATGTTAACTTAATCGGGTGTTCGCCGCAACTCAGTCTCGCCCCTGCTCTGAGGAGGAAGTCCATGCCTAATAGCTGGTCGTCTGCCACTTCCGGTAGGATCAGGAATACAACTTCACAGCTGACTGAGCCCATGAGCACGTTGATACTTAAAGTTTCCGAGACCAGCTTCAGTGAACCATCTGCCATGTGCACGTTAATGTTGGTGGCTCGACTATCTCCTGAGGCACGCAATCTTTCTGCGAGTGGCTCCAGTACCGATTGTGGCTTCTGACTGAAGCTCTCCCACTCTGAGCAGTATTCCGTGCTAGGCTTATTTCTGCGTCAATCCTACCGTCGATGTTGCGCCCGCTGATCCGAGTTATTCGCCAAGGCACGGCCTTCTTGATCATGGCAATGATATGCGGAGATCATTCGATGATGTGTTATCTGCCTCTGCGTAGATGTGCGTACAGGAGCCTCAGCCTCTTTTTTGATGCTCTCAAATTCTTCGGTCATCGAGAGGAGCTCGTCCAGCGTAGTAAAATCTTTCTTACGAATATATAATTGGTAGTCAAGGCAACAATTCCGGAACACGCGTTCTCATTTTTGCGACTCCAAAAAGTTTGCATGCCGCATCAGGTTCAAAATATCCAGGCAGTAATCTTTAAATTTTTCCCTTGGCTGTTGTATTCGGGTCCGAATCTGGTCCTCTAAACGCTCAAAATAACGGCCCGGCAGGAAGAGCGACAAGTATTTTTCTTTAAAACTTCTCTAGTCTTCCCATGTTGGGTGTTGGTTGCGCTACGATACTAGGCCACGGTGCCGCAACAACTCTGGCATGGTCAGTGGTAGGTGGTCCTGGGCAATGTTATAGGCTACAGCCAGTTCTTCGACTCGTTCAATAAATTTCAGGGGATCGTGGTATTGAATTTTACAGACCATCTTCGTACCTGGTCGATGACACAATTGGGTCGTGAATAATCGTCTCTTCTGACTATCGCATCAGGTACCTGGAGCCTCTGTTGGAGATGGTCGCTTTCTGGTAGCTCCTGACTAGGGGGTAATGCTAGTATCCGTCGTGACGCGAGCTTCTTCTCAGTATGCTTAAAGGACAAAATCCGTGCTCGAGGAGGGAAGCTCCTTCCAAACTTCGGGCAAATACAGATGAGAGTTAAAGATATAGGGAAGACGGTAACACAACCCCACCCTAAGCGCAAGGCTGAACCAGATACGAGAAGGGAGGCCAAGCCCCATTCAAAACCGGCAGCCAAGCGAATGGCTGTAACGAACGCTAGTTCAACGAGCAGCAGAGACTCCCAGCCTCAATCTGCTCAGAGAACACAACAACCACGGCCACCACCAAAAATGGTTGTTTCCAGTGCAAGCTCGACGAGCATCAGAGACTCTCAGTCTCAATCGACTCAGAGAGCAAAACTGCCACGGTCACCACCAATTACTTCCCGTCAAGCTAGCCACTCAGACGCTCGAAGAACGTCTGGTGGATAGGAGCCCAAATGGAAGAGGGCGAGAATCAGGCCCGGTCGACCAAAAAAGTAAAATGTGTCTAAGGTGTATCCAGGTAAATCTCCAACATGCTAAGGCTGCCTCGGCAGTCTTAACACAGTGCTCTACCGGGATCACCTTGATGTTGCCTTTATCCAGGAACCGTATGTTTATAGGAACCAGATAAAGACTCTCACAGGTGAGTTGTTTTATGATTCCTTCAATGAAGGAAGACCTGGAGCATGTTTATTAGTTAGACGTGATATTAATACTCTTCTAATTCCAGAGTTCACTACCAAGGACCAAGTTGCGGCTATGGTGGAGATACCCTCTGAGGCAGGTAAGACAGATATCATAATTTGTTCAGCTTACCTGCCTGGAGATTCTACCGATCTACAATTTCTGGCGCTACAGAGACTGGTAGAACATTGTGCCAGGACCAACAAGCAGTTGCTTTTGGGTTGTGACGTAAACGCCCACCACACAATATGGGCAGCTCAGACATTAACAGCAGAGGTGAGTGCCTTTTAGAATTTATAAATAAGTATAATTTAGATATTCTGAATGTAGGGAACCGTCCCACTTTTATAAATAGAATAAGAGAAGAAGTCCTTGACCTCACACTCTCAACCCCATTTATAAAAAACTTTATCGTAAACTGGCAGGTTTCAGTGGAAACGTCCATGTCTGACCACCAACAAATTCGTTTCGATATTGAGATAGGCACCAAGTTTAAAAACACCTATAGGCAACCAAGATCCACAGATTGAGATTTATATGATAAACTCCTTATGGTAAACTTAAATCGTTGCAATAGGAAGGTAAGAAACATTGATGACCTTGAAATAGCAAGTGACAACCTTATCACAGCTATCCAAACTTCTTACCATCAACCCTCCCCAGAGACCACAAAAACTGGAAATAGGCACACTCCTTGGTGGAACAAGAAATTGGCCAAACTTAGGACCGTAACTAGGAAACTATTTAATAGAGCCAAATCAACTGGTGATTGGGACAGCTATACAGAAGCCCTCACCAACTATAACAAAGAGATTAGAAGTGCAAAGAGGAACTCATGGAAGTCCTTCTGTGAAAGTCTTAAAGACACGACCAGTAGCGCAAAAATCCGCAGAGTTCTATCTTAAACTTTCACTAATGATATCGGCCTGCTAAGGAGACCGAATGGCACATTTACCAATGACCGCCTCGAGACTTTAAAGCTCCTTGCCGATACCCACTTCCCGGGTTCTACTACATTGACTGGAACTCCAACGAACCTATTACAGACAGGGCATAGAAGACCAAACATAATAGATTGGAGATTATCCAGATCAATCTTCAACGAGGTCAGGATAAAATGGGCTCTCAGCACATTCCAACCATACAAGGCAGCTAGAGCAGACGTCATCTTTCCCGCACTCTTGCAAAATAGCCTAGTGCTACTAATGCCTTTCCTAATAGCTATTTTTAGGACGAGCTTCGCATGGGGTTTAATACCCAAAGCCTGAAGAGAGGTTATTGTTAGATTTATACCTAAAATGGGCAGTAGACCTTCGGATCAACCAAAATCGTATAGACCAAGAAGCCTCACCTCCTTTCTCCTAAAAACTATGGAGAAAATTGTTGATCGGCATATCAGAGCGGTAACAAAGAATATGCAATCGGGTGCTTCCTAGATATTGAAGGTGCTTTTGACAACACCGAATACGCTCATATAAGCGAATGCATTGATGTTGATGGAACAACAAGTGCTTGGGTGCATAACGTGCTGAAAGTCAGGAACATGAAATCAACTTTGGGCACGGTAGAGCTAAGAGTACTCGCCGCAAAAGGTTGTCCACAGGGAGGAGTTCTCTTTCCAATACTGTGGTCCATTGTGGTTGATGAACTTTTAGAGCTTCTTAGCTCAAATGGCTTCGATGTGCAGGGTTACGCTGATGACATCGTGATCCTTATCAGAGGAAAATACAAGGATACCTTATCGTATCTCCTCCAGAGAGCACTCAACATAGTAGCTAAATGGTGCAGGGAAACAGGGCTCAACGTCAACCCTAAGAAAACCAACATCATCATCTTCACCAAGAAAAGAGTCAGGGAAAATCTAACTGAACCTACTCATCTCGATGAAACTATAAACTTCTCAAAAGAAGTCAAATACTTAGGTGTGACGCTTGATGATAAACTCACATGAAACCCACACCTAAACAACACCGTAAACAAAGCAAGGGCCTCATTATGGATCAGCAGAAGCTTTGTAGGTAAAAACTGGGGCTTAAGACCCAAACTAGCCATGTGGATGTATACTTCCATCACGCGACCTATCGTCTTATATACCGTACCAGTATGGTGGAGTAAAACGATCCAAAAAACAGCTCAAGCCAAGCTCAGCAAATTGCAACGACTAGCTTGTGTATGTATCACACGAGCGATGTGTTCTGCTCCAACTGCTGCTTTGGAGGTTTTGCTTGGTATACCACCATTACATCTTCTTGTTAAGAAAGAAGCTCTGCTCTTCACAGTCAGGCTCATCATTAACAATTTGATTATACCAAGTAATATTCACTCAGCGCTGTTAGACGAAATAACCAAGGACGAGAATCTAAGGTTATTACCCTGCGATCTCTGCCTTCCAAAATTCAACTTCTACAAAAACTTTCAAGTCTCATTCTCAAACAGAACCACATGGGAAAGAGAGAGGCCACGGTTCACTGGTGACTTTCAAGCCTGGTATACTGATGGCTCAAAGACAGATAAAGGGGTGGGAGCTGGAGTTTTTGACTTAAGGCAGGGAAAATCTATATATGCCAGCATGGGCACAGGTAATTCAGTCTTCCAAGCTGAAGTCCACGCCATTGAGATCTGCCTAAGAGAGTAAGTAAACAGTCCCACTAGGAACAAAAACATTTACATTCACTCTGATAGTAAAGCAGCTCTATAAAATCACGTCTAAACTTGTATGGGATTGCCTACAGCTACTTATCAAGGTAGCTACCCATAACAGAGTCCTTCTCATTTGGGTACCTGGTCATAGCGGCTATTTAGGTAACGAAATTGCGGACGAACTAGCCAGGAAAGGGGCTGCAAGGTCATTCATAGGCCCAGAACCATCCTGCGGGATACCATGGGGCACTATGCGCCATAACATTAAAATGTGGCTAGACAGAGGGGCACTTCATTACTGGAGGGAAACTGAAGGTAACAGACAGGCAAAAACATTCATGCCAACCACTTCGCTCCAAAGAACGAAACAATTCCTGACTCTAAGTGGAAGATCTATCAGACTTGTCACAGGTTTCCTAACTGGACATTGTAAGTTAAATAAACACTTATCAACCATGGGTATAGTCCAGGAAGATCTGTGTAGACTATGTAATGAAGATGAAGAAACAGCAGAGCACATCTTGTGTCACTGTAACGGTCTAATCAGGACCCGTCTTCGCTACTTAGGTGCATTGTACTTAGAACCGCGTCTAATAGCGGATAGTTCACCCAAGGACATCGGTCGGTTCTTTACGCACTTAACGATTAACGATATAGGATGAACTATAACTTATAGACTACTTATGCTCCCTCCTCACTTAATTAACTTACTAACTAACAGTATGCTTGCCTTCAAGCTCTTACAGTCGCTGTTCAAACTTCAGTTCGTTTGCAGTATCGGTGGAAAACGTGGTAAGCCGTCGACGTAGTGCCTCCACCGTGCCGCTCTCGTCAAACCCAAATTCCTGGGCGTATGTGACGAGGTCATCTTTTCTGAGGGCGTGTATCCACGATGTCTTGACCATCTTATACAGTCCAGTGCCGCTCACGACAGAATAGGGATGGATCACGTTTGAAAATAGCACAATTCTGGGGGGTTACTCTGTAACGCGATGCGAAAAGTGATCCGATCCGAAAGTCAAATGCGATGCGAATTTAAAATTGTACTCTGTAATTCTTTCGCATGAAGAAAAGTGCTGCTTGCTTTGCATCCCTGGATTTGCTGAAAAAGGTATGCATCACCAACTACCTAAACGTCAAAAGTGTGCGAATATCCGTGTGTAGCAACATAGAGAAAAAACAAAATTGTTCAGAAATAAAAACAAATAAACTCTAAAAAATAAACTTAAAAAATAGTTGTTTTGTTAATAATGGATTGTGTAGCGTTGTTGTTCAGTGATGACGATGAAAGAGTTAATCGAAAAATAGTACGTGACCACTCGCATATTATGTCTCTCAGTAATCTAAGGATTAATTTTGTGATGTATGTGCACAACAAATTTGTGAAGAACTGTTTTTTGTTTCACAGCTTCGAAAAAAATTTTCGGTTGAACAAAAACTCCTTCACTTACGTTCTCGAAAATATAAAAGATGAACTCACAATACCAGCAAGGTCTACAGTAGTTCGTCCTGATGTGAAACTAGCAACAACTCTTAAGTTCTTGGCACAGGGCGGATATCAGCATCAAATTGGACAGGATCGCTTCTTAGGGCTAGCACAGCAAACAGTGTCTTCTTGTGTTTCTGAGGTTAGCAATGCTATCGAAAACATATTGTGCCCACGACATATCAATTTCGTTATGACGGATGTCGAGAAAGAAAGCGCCAAAAAGTACTTTTACACTAAGTCAGGCATACCTGGGGTGATTGGAGTCGTGGATGGTACTCATATCCAGATGGTACGCCCTTCTAAAAATGACCATTTATACTTTAATCGAAAATTAAAGCATAGTATAAACGCTATGGTGGTAAGGCTTTGAAGTAATTTTAAGTTTTCATTTAAAATTAAACGTTTATTTTTAAATTTATAGATATCTGATCACAAAATGAACATCCGTTACGTTAATGCGCGATATGGAGGAGCAGCACACGATTCACATGTTTGGAATCTTTCAAAAGCAAGGGAGTGCCTGAAGCAAAATTTCGAACGTAGACAAGTCAACTTGGACCTAGGTACTTTTTAGGCTTCATAACTTATGGACTTTTCAAAACATACTTTTTTAGCCTACTATGATAGGTGAAAGAGTATATTAGTTTTGCCTGCGTCTGTCCGTTAAAATCACGATTATATATTAGGAATAATATTTTGACTATATTTATTTGCAATTTCTCTCATGGGTGACTCTGGCTACCCTCTCGAACCGTGGATACTGACCCCATATCGAAATGCCGGAGAGCATACAGGAGAACTACGTTTTAATTAACAATTTTGTAAGGTTGGGTCAATAATAGAACGAGTTTTTGGGGTATTAAAATGCCGTTTCCGGTGCTTATTGGCTGCAAGAGAGCTATACTACGCGCCTGAGAAAACATCCCAAATTTTAAATGTATGCTGTGCTCTTCATAACATGTCTTTCATACAACGTTGAACAACCTGAAGAAATACAATGTGATGAATATAACACGACTGATATTTATAATAATAGTACTTCAGAATCATCTAATTATTTAAGTATAGCAAAGGCCTTAAGAGAACGAATAAAAAATAATATGTCAAGTTGAATAAAAATTAAATGTTTTTTATTTCAATAAAAGTATAAAATAAACAAAAATATCAATTCATTTCAAGGAACTTGCGTAGTAATTAACATAAACTTTTAGTAATAAAAAATAAAACTAAAAGTAAAAAAGTTAAACTTATAACTTAAGCTTACATTCACAGTCATTTCAGTTGTTAGGAACATTAAATTAAAAGATGTCTCTTATATGAAAATAAAACTTAAAGGTTAATTCAGTCATTTCAATTTTTTGGAAAATAAAATTACCAAATATCTGCTATATAAAAATAAAACTTAAAAATGAATTCACAGTCTTTTTCAATTTCAATTCACATTAAGTTAAGATTCGAACTTACTGTACTCAAACGAGTACAGTTGCGCTAAATGAGTTAAGATAAACTTTAAATATTTAAAATTTCTTTTGTCTCAGCCTTAATTTCTAGTTGACCTTAAATCTATCAAGTCTTTTTTAAATTTTAGTTTTTCCAATTTTATATTAGCTGTCTGCACGTTATACTTCTTTTTATATTCAAACTTTCTTTTGCCAATCTATACTTTTTGTCTTTTAATTTGTTTGGTTTTTCAGTTTGTGCCACTAGTTTTCCAAGATTTTCATTTATTTCCTTCAAAATATGCAAATGTTTTTCTTGGTAAAAACTTTTATTGCACACTTGCTGTCTAAGAAGACTGTCTTTGTTTTCCTTGTTTTGTTGGCGGAAATTTGATGACCTTGGAACATTCTCTACGGCACTGTTGACGTTGCTATCTTCCGTTGTAAAATCCTCCTCGCTGACGCAATCTTCGCTTACATGAGCAAGCTGTGTAGTCGGAGTTTCTTGATGAGCAAAATCTTGGCAACCGTACTCTATTACGCTCATTCCACCCACAGCTTCTTCCATTTTCATCAACTGGCTGACTTGCTCTTCCAGCGGACTAAGTGAGCAGTATCGAGAAGGGCCCCCGCCGGTGCCAGACATGCTAGCTTTATTTTTGCGCATCTTGCATTTAAGGTGCGTTTTATAGTCGGCCCAAACCTTCAGACACGTTCTTTTAGTTTATTTCTTTTAGTTTATTTTATACCTTTTTCCAAGCAGCCACATCACGCCTTGGAGGCCCGTTGGAATTCAAATCCAATGCCATTCGACTCCAAAGGTTGTTCGATGTTGCTTTCGCACTCGGAGTCTTTATGTGTCCTCTTGCCAAATCAGGGTGAGCTTGCATAAACTCAACAATTTGTTCAAATTGCTTTTGGTTCGTTGTGTTTGTGTAGAAGCCCTGCTAATAAAAAGGTTTACAGTAAGGAAAACTAACAAAATAATTAATATTTCAATAACTTACATATTTTCGCATTGAATTCGTTTGGTAGATACTTGACGCTTAAAATATCCGAAAATCGATCTTGTTTGACATTCGCATTCGAATTACAGAGTGCTGCCTAATTGCGTTTGCGAAAAGGGATAACCTCAAATGGGAAAATCGCATATTTTAATGCGATTGTCGAATTGCAGAGTTACATTTCAACAAATACGAAAAGTTATCCCCGAAAAGTTATCCCCGCTATTTGTGGGTAAGCAAAACCCCCTTTTTTTTATTCACCGCTGAACACCAAAGCAAAATCATCTTGCCTTTGGTGGACGAATGGGCTGTTATGATGACCAAAAAAAAAATAAAACAAAATCGAACAAAGCAACGCTCACCTTCGCTATGTCCCTCAAACCTGTGTAAAATTTAATTAATATTTATTTGCTGATGAAAATAAATTCAGTAAAACACCATGGCATAAATCTCGATGGTATATAAAGGAGCAACTTATTTAATATATTTGATCGCTTGGAAATATCCAAGTATTTCTATTTTCAGCTCTTCTCTGAATGTTGTAATTTCCCGAAAAGTTTACCCATTAACTTTTGTTTAGTTCGCCTTCATGTGGAGGCGCTTATGGTAGGTTCTTCCCACTAGTATCTCTCTAAATCAATGCAAATGTTGTCAACTATAGGGACTGTTTCTGGTGTCTGTCCGTTCATAACGACAAATTGACAACAACGATTGGAATTGATTTAGAGTCAATGTTCGGGCGCCATTTGACGACAGCTAAGCGGACTAAGAAATGAAAGCTACGTTTTTAATTTCAATTGATAAGGAATAAATATAAATCTAATAGGTAAATAGTGATACAATTTCAAGTTAAGATAATAAATGGAAAATCTTCGACGAATCCTTCTGGGCTTAGTTGTGGTTTCCGGTGGGGTATCTGTCTGGACGGATGTCGAATTGCTGACGTTGGCGTAAGTTTAGTGAGCGGTGGCCGTCTGTCCTGAGCGTGTTACCGTGTGGTTTCGTGTGCATACGGAGGAAAGATATTCTGGCCGAGTACCAAGACCCGCACCGCTTAGTAAAAGGAACTTAAATAGTCTCTAGTAAAGTAGCCGAGTACCAAGACCCGCGCAAGTTAGTAGGGAAATTAATTTAGTCTATATGGATTGTCTACTAGGAGTGGCCGAGTACCAAGACCCGCGACGGTTATCAAACGGAGCTTAAATAACCTCTAGTAGAGAAGCCGAGTACCAAGACTCGCGCCGGTTAGTGAGAAATTTAATTCAGTCTATAAGGATTATCTACTAGGAGTGGCCGAGTACCAAGACCCGCACCGGTTAGTAAGAGGAACTTAAATAATCTCTAACTAAATGTTACTCATTAGCTGTGGCGACGTGGCAGCGAAGCCGATTCCCTGTTGGTCTACGTTAATGGCTGCTTAGAAGCGGCTATGCTCAATTATCACTAGTAGAATCGATGTCTCGCCTTTTATAGCGGGAAGAACAAGCATATTCTCTCCTTCTTGACTTGTCTCTGCTGGGTATCGCTCGTTGTAGCTGAGGCCATACATGTTGCGTGAGTACCCTCCGATGCAACATGTTTGATGTAGGCTTGTTTTTCAACTATTGGCCTGTTTACGAGCTATTGTGGATTTCTAGTGAAACTGGCGTGCCTGCATAGCCTGATGTTCCCGTTATTCACGTGCTTGGTTACTTACTTACTTACTTAGGTGGCCGTGACAACCCGTGTCCGGATTTCGACCGACCTCATCAGCTCTCGCCAGGCGCCTCTGCTTTGCGCGCGCCTTCTCCAATCGGATACACCAAGTGCGGTTAGGGCTTCCTCAGCCTGGTCCATCCATCGGAGGCATGGTCTCCCTCGTCGTCGTTGACCAGCGACCCTCGCTTCGAGCACCTTTTTCGCTGGAGCTTCGTCGTCCATACGATGGACATGACCCAGCCAGCGTAGTCGCTGCACAGTTATACGCCGAACTACGTCAATGTCTCCGTAGAGCTCATACAGCTCGTGGTTCATTCGGATGCGATAGTCATCGCCGACTCGAACAGGACCGAAGATTTTGCGAAGGACTTTTCTCTCGAACACCCCCAGAGCGGATGCGTCAGTTTGCGAAACTACCCATGCCTCAGCGCCATAAAGCAGCACAGGTAGAACGAGCGTCTTGTAGAGTGTTAGTTTTGTCGATCGAGAGAGGGCTCTGGAACTTAGTTGCTTACTGAGCCCGTAGTAGCACCTATTAGCAATTATTGTTCTTCGCTTTATCTCCAGGCTGATTTCGTTGTTAGTATTAATGGCGGTGCCAAGGTATACAAACTCCTTGACTACTTCAAAGTTATAGCTGCCGGATGAAACGTGGGAGTCTAAACGCCGAGCTCCCTTGTTTGTAGACAGCATATACTTTGTTTTACCCTCATTTATCGTCAAACCCACTTTGGCTGAAACCTGAAACAAACCCACGTGCTTGGTTATTTCTGTAAAATAAAGAATTTTAATATCATGTGTTTTTTTTTATACAGCGGGGGAAAGTGTTGAAAGCCGAATAGTGTAGGTTTCCGGACTTCCTCCATGGAACCACCATTGAGTATTTCTTCATGAAGGCGAAATGGCAACGAGGGCCTCATCAAGTGTATCACCTAGAATCAGAAGTTGTTCTGCGCAGTCTTGGTATGCGACGCAGTTCTTTGATTATGGTGCATGCCATATTTCATACTGAAATCCAGTCCTCTTCTGAGTTAAGCATTATGTCCAACAACGTTTCCACTGTTGGCGAACACCCTACTCTATTTCTTAACTCTAGTCGCTCATTCAAAAATTTCGGACAGACAAAAAAAGACATGTTCTTCTTCAATAACATTCCGTGCACAAAATGTGCAAAACGGATTTTCGTTATGTTTAAATCTATATAAATAGGATTTAAAACATCCATGTTCAGTTAGTATTTGGGTGAGATAAAAATCTTCCTCCCCATGTCGTCTGTTCAGCCATCGTTCCAAATTTGGAATGAGGCTATGCGTCCATCGACCGTTTTGTTATGCATCCCAGCGCATCTGCCACACAGCTGTCACGTAAAATTTTCCGTTTCGCAGACTTTGAAGTATCTGCTAGGAGCGAATCGCAAAGCAAGCTCTCATTTGCAAGAAGGTCTATAGGGGGAGTGCCCGCCGCCACTAGCGCTGCATCCGTTGACACTGTTCGGAATGCGCAGCACACCCTGAGAGCGCATACGCGATACACTGATTCTGTGCTCCGAAGATAAGAACTTTATTTGTAGCCTCGAACAGAAGTATTGATCGGGCCACACTAACTAAGAGCTTTCTGCGTGTTTGTGGAGGACCCCTCGTGTTAGACAATATTCTAACATCTAAAATCATCCAACATTTGCCTGAACTTGCTTCGAGCGCAACTTTCTTCACTGCTCCAATTGCGTCAATTGTCGAGCGGGCTTTGCAAAAGCCAAACTGTTGGGTGGAAAGATCTCCAGCGTCTATGATTGACGCCTCCAAGCTGTTGCTTATACGCCTTTCAAGAATTTTGCCAGCAGAGTCAAACACGCATAGAGGACGGAAAGCCGATGGATCCCCTGAGGAGCAGGTATTCTTCGGGATCAGCACCAGCCTTTGCCGCTTCCATCTTAATGGGAAGATACCTTCCTTAAGACAAGAGTTATGCATGTCTGTGACCCCGAGAGAAGACAACAATCTTCTGATAAATAAGGACATCATATCGGCTACAATCCACAGCGTGAGCCATTTAGTGAACCCGAGATAGGAAGCACAGACTTCTGAAAATTTCTGCTAAAAGGGTAAAATTGTAATTTCGTTAAGCGTGATAGTATAAAAGTTCGTCGCGAATAAAATTTCGACCGTCCATCACTTGGACACATCAACCATATTGCGTTGTACAATAGCGTGAGCCGTTTAGTGATTTTAAAGAAGACAACAATAGAGCAGGACAATATTCCTGAGTTCCTGAAATTATTTGAACATTTGGACAATCTGAGAACATCGACATGTCCACATTCGACGAAATCAAGGAAAGATTAAAAGCTACGTGTGATGAGATACAGAAGATCATCACCAATTTCAAGAAAGATGGCGCAGACAGGAAGAAGACCGCAGCATACTTTCATGAGCGACTTCAAAATCATGATAGAGCCTGGAATCAATTTGAAGAAGACGATACAGCTTTACGGTCGTTACACAAGGTACCAATGGATCATGAGTACTTTACATCAGGGTACTACGACAAAGTCAAAGCAATAGCAACTGAATACATCAATATTTTTCAAATTCAAGTACAACAGCTTGGATCAGTGGCAGGTGCTATTTCTCAGTCAACTGCAGCTAGCAACACGCAGACCTTGGCAACCGGCGGAAGATTTATTGCCGGGCAACAAATGCCGGAATCTGAATCAGTAGTCAGCATAGAAGCAGCTTGCGTATCCAACGTGCGCTTATGACGTCATTGCATCGTCTCTTAAATGGAATTGTAGATACGGTAGAACAATCGCAAGAATTTTACTAAGGCAACATAGCACGGCTAAGAAAATTATGGAATGAAATCGAGACATTGAACTACAGGATATGGGAGCTTAGCTCATCTCCAGAAGAACAAGGCTATGACTACGGCACTTATTTAGACACAGAAGTGCTTGTACACAATCAGATAATTAATCTGTCAACGAAATCCAGAGGGCAAACTTCTTCAGCAGGTACCGTTCAGCAATCTTGCAGGCTGCCAAAGATCTCCATTCCAAAATTCGATGGTAATTACCTCAAATGGCAAAAATTTTATGACATTTTCTCAGAAATGGTACATAAAACTTCAAAACCCCCAATACAAAAAATGTGGTATTTGAAGTCAAACTTAACCGGTGAAGCCGAAAGAGGCATTTAACATTGACCCAGGACAATTACAGCATTGCCTGGAAGGCGCTTCAAGACCGGTACACCGGTAAAACAGAAGGGTATTCAACATTGCTACAACGAATAATAGGACATCCAATCCTAGCAGCAGATAACGCGTCGTCATCAGCATTAAAAAATGTATATGCTACAATACATGAGAGTATTTTAGCCTTACAAAATCTAGGCATAGACACGTCATCATAGGATCCAATACTCTTGCAAGGACACGTGTTGTATGAGCAATCATTAAAAAATCCCAAGGAAATCCAAACCATTAAGGAATTCCTGTTGTTTCTCGAACATCGTTTCCAATCATTGGAGGCGCTTGGCGGAAGGGAAAGGCCAACATCATCAAGAGCAACAGCATCAATAGCAGCAACTTCTTCCAAAAAAGGATGTAGCTACTGTTCAATCGAAGATCATCCAATATATTATTGTGATAAATTCCTGAAGCTAGCTGTATCCGACCGTTTGAACTGGGTGCAAAGGCAAAGTCTGTGTGTCAAATGCTTCAAACACGATCACAGCTCAAAAACGTGCAAGGCAAAATCATGCAGCAAGTGTAGTAAAAGACATAATTCACTGTTACACTTGAATCCCACAATCCAGGTTCCAAATGAGAAAAGGTATCCAGAAAATTCTAAGCAACATTCCAGCAGAGAAGTAACTGCATCCAACGCATCCGTAACTTTAGCCGCAGCCGAAGTGATGTCGTCTCACAGGAGCTATGTACTGTTCGCAACAGCTAAAATCAGAATTACAACAACCAACGGGCAGTCTGGTGAATCCAGAGCACTCCTCGACTCCGGCTCTCAGATTAATATCGTGACCGAACGACTCATCAAACGACTGAACATTGTTCCATCTAAGGCAGCGCTTCGCATTGAAGGCATTGGTGACAGAACAAAAAATGCAACACAACGTATTAATTTCGAACTTCAATCAAGAACAACCAAATTTTCACCAAGGGTAGAAGCATTCGTTTTGCCAAACATTGTTCCAGCTCAACCCTTAGACGTCTCCTCATGGTCCATTCCTGGAAACATTCAGCTAGCCGATCCAGTATTTTATGAGCCAGGAAAGATTGATGTACTACTGGGAGCAGAATTCTATGTTAGTTTAATGTCAACAGCTTTCTCCAGAGTTACCAATCCTACAGAACACATTGCTAGGTTGGATCATCAGCGGTAAAGTTAATAACGATTCAGCGTCAAATGCAACTGCTTGTGCAGTCTTCAGTCATGAAGAATGTTCAACCGACGAACTGATACAAAGGTTCTGGAAAGTTGATGATATCGATGGAACCGATACCAACCTTACGCTCACAGACAAGCACTGTGAGACCCATTTCAAGCAAAACACAATTAGAAACAGTGAAAGTAGATTCGTCGTGAAACTACCACTATCCGATCACCCAAGCAGCTTAAGCGACTCTAGGACTATTGCATTCAAGAGATTTTTGGCATTAGAGACACGTATGGCAAAAACTCCAGCCTTAAAAGCACAATATGTCGAATTTACGAAGCAATACATAGAACTAGGACACATGAGTGAAATCAGTCTTAATGATATCCAACATCCACATTGCTTTATTCCTCATCACTGCGTCTTAAAACCATCAAGCACAACTACACAATTGAGAGTGTTCTTTGATGCATCAGCTAAGACGTCATCAGGATTATCGCTTAACGACATCATGTACACTGGTCCAACTGTACAAAGCGACTTATTCTCAATATCTTCAATGATGTCTTCACCACTCAATGTCTTCACCACAGATATCGAAAAGATGTACAGACAAATCTTAATTGATCAAGCCGATCGCAGTTTACAGCTCATTTTGTGGAGGGAAACCGAAACTGATCCTCTAAAACACTATCAGCTCAACACCGTAACTTATGGAACATCTTCAGCTCCATACTTAGCAACTAAGTGCTTACAACAGTTAGCAGAGAGAAACATCGAAAGATTTCCACTAGGTGCCCAAGTGCTACGCGACAGTTTTTATGATGATGATGGTGTGAGTGGATCAGACAGTCTAATGATAGCCATGGAAACCCAATAACAACTAACAACACTTATTCAAGAGGCAGGATTTAAACTTCGTAAATGGTGTGCAAACCATCCCAAGTTATTGCAAGGAATACCTCCACAGGATCAAGAAGTTAATCTTGACTTTGAAAATGCTTCAACCAAAACATTAGGATTAACCTGGATTCCTAAAGCAGATCATTTTTGCGTAACAACGAATCTGGAAAATAATTCAAGCATAACAAAACGCACCATCATCTCCGACACAGCAATAATATTTGATCCATTATTAGGTCTCGCAGGTCCAGTTGTCATCACTGCGGAAATATTTATTCAACAATTGTGGCAGCTTAAGTTAGCATGGGACGATTCTTTACCATTACAATTAGAAGCAACTTGGTCAACATTTCGAAATGAGTTAAGAACTTTAAAAAATGCATGCGTTCCTAGGCATGTCTTCAATGGTCAAAGGCCAAGTACGATTAAAATTCACACATTCGTGGACGCATCTGAAAGGGCTTATGGCGTTGCAATTTATCTTCGGTCAAAACTACCAAATAATAGTTTAATCGTCAGATTGTTATGTGCCAAATCACGGGTGGCACCTCTTAAACGTCAAACATTGCCTCGCTTAGAGTTATGTGCTGCAGTGCTTGGGGAGGAATTAACATCAAGGGTAAGGAAAGATCTACAATTAACGGCTGAGATTTCGTATTTTTGGTCAGACTCAGAAATTGTGTTATCCTGGATAAATTCATGATCTGCATCGTTGCGAACTTTCGTCGCTAATCGAGTGAGCAAGATCTAAGACCTCACCATTCAAACTCAATGGCGTCATGTAAGCTTAAAATCCTGCTGATGTTATTTCGCGAGGACTTCAGCCTACTAAATTAATGACGTGCAACTTATGGTTCTATAAGCCCCTATTTTTACACGGAAATTCATCACATTGGCCCAAGCCATTTGTTAACAATGATCATATATCAACGAATCCGGAACGTAAACCAAAGGTCCAGAGTCTAGCTGCAACCACGTCCACTGGATTAGAGGATATCGTGTACAACATAAATCACAGGAATTCTTTCAAAATATTACAAAGGGTAGTGGCGTATGTTTTGAGATTCATCCAAAACCTCAAAACTAATGCGGCAGAACGAACAACACAAGTTCACTCAGCGTCGAGGAATTAAATGCTGCACTGACAGTAATCATAGCAGCTACACAATCCTCTGATTTCAGCAAGGAAATCAAACAAATAAAGGCCCACCATGAAATCGACAGTTCCAGTTCACTTAAAGGCCTAGCACCCTTTATTGACGACAATGGAATTCTCGAGTTGGAGGACGATTGGCAGAATCAACATTATCCTTTGACGCCAAGCACCCCATGTTACTACCATATAACGATCCTATAGCTAAATTGATATTAGTAAAGCTACATATTGATAATTTTCACTGTGGTCCACAGAACTTATTAGCAGCTTCAAGACAAAAATTTTGGATAATCAAGGGAAAAATTATGGCAAGAAGTGTTGTACAACACTGCGTCCGTTGCACCAAGGCAAAACCAAAACTCTTCGATCAAATAATGGGAAACCTACCTGCATCCAGAGTCACACCTTCACGTCCATTTTCGCACACCGGTGTGGATTTTTGTGGACCATTTTGGGTCCATTATAAGATTCGTGGAAAGAAACCTCACAAAGTTTATATTGCCGTCTACTGTTGCTTTGCTACGAAGGCAGTCCATTTGGAGGTAGTAACAGACCTAACAACGGAAGCATTTATTGGATCACTCAAGCGATTTGTTTCTCGGCGTGGACAATGTGATACCATATATTGTGACAATGCCACCAATTTTGTTGGGACGAGTAATAAACTGGAGGAACTAAAGGACGTATTCTATGCCACTGCTTCAACAGAAAGGATCATAAGGACATGTAGTGATCGCGGAATAAATTTCAAGTTCATTCCTCCCAGAGCTCCTCATTTTGGAGGCCTGTGAGAAGTACATTAGAAGCTTGAGACGCTCGTCATAGAAATAGAAGCAATTCTAAATTCACGACCGCTCACTCCATTGTCATCAGAACCAAACGATTTATCAGCATTAACACCCGGGCATTTCATGATTGGCGAACCCTTGACTGCACATATCGATAGGAGTACACCACATAATACAGCTACCTTATCGACTCGGTGGAAATTGGTCACGCAACTCAAGTATGAATTCTGGAATCGATGGTCCCGAGAATACCTCAATCTACTACAACAAAGACATAAGTGGAATAACCAATCAGAAAACGTCCATGAAAGTCAGTTGGTTATTATTAAGAAGGACAACGTGCCTGTTTTAAATTGGCCACTTGGCAGAATCGAAAAGGTTTACAAGGGAAACGATGGAAAGGTCAGAGTAGCTGACGTAAAAACAGCATCAGGTATTTTGAAACGTCCAGTCCACAGATTGGCACCATTATTCAATCAAGAGGAAGACATCGATAATCCTTCAGTACAAAAGGAACGAACTAATTTACGGCACAGGCCAGCAAGTGATGAGGACTCAAATTATATGCCTCCAAAGAGACGAAAATCAACAACCAATCCGTTACTGTTAACAATCATCATCTCCTTATTACTACTTCCTGCAGTACTTGGAACTACAATTCACGTTAAGCAATTTGGCTCGGATCCAGGATTATACTTTGAAGGCATCGGAACAACGAGAATAATAACAGCAGAATGGAAATTGCTAGTCTATTATGACTTAGCTCCCTTCTGGACAGAAATCAGAACATTTTCATCTGGAATAGCAACACTTCAAAATTTATGTTCAAAGACACATCAGCCAACTACCTGCGACACATTATTAAAAAACTTTGAGTACACCAGAGACGAACTTCTACAGGATAAAGATACGCTATCAACTAGTCGAAAAAGAAGAGCAGCACTCAACATAGTTGGAAACGTTGCTCGCACGTTATTCGGTGTATTGGACTCTGACTATGCAGAAGAAATGTCAAAGACAATCAGTCAGGTCAAAGCAAATAGAGATCATATTCTATGGTTACTGCAAAACCACACCTCAATCATCGATTCAACACTGAACATAATTAAACAGGATGAAATCACTACAAAGAGTAAAATAACGGATTTACAAGATAAAATAGATCTTCTAATGAACACGTTAGACGACGATTCAAATCAAATCAGACTCATTCAAATTATTACATCATTAACAGCACAACTCACGTTAATGGTTGCGAACCTACAACAAATTCATTGAGAAATAATCAATGTTCTGACTGACACACACCACGGGAAAATTAGTCCACTACTACTTACGCCTCAACAACTAAAAAATGTAATCAATTCCATTAGTGGTCATCTTCCTCCAGCTCGATCATTGCCCGTTGATTCAGATAATCTAATACAACTCTACAAAATCATAAAGGCAGAAGGAGCAGTGACCAAAAATGAAGTGAAATTTGAAATAAAGCTGCTCATAGATCATCAACATTTCGACTTATTCCACATAACTCCCATTCCAACAAAGGGAAATGGAGGTCTAATTTCAATAGAAACTAAAGTCACATTCTTAGCCGCCAATTCACATCGACACCAATTTATTTACTTAAGTTCTGAAGATCTAAACTCATGTTTTACCATGAAAAGAAACCTCTACATATGCGACAACAAGAGACCAAAGTTTAGCAGAGAATCATCTGTTCATGCTTGTGAATCTCATATGTTCAATAATAAAATCACCACACAATGCAGACTAAGCCAGTTGCAAGGAAAATCTTCTTGGACGCAACTACAGCACAGGAACATGTGGATCTTTGCAACAATGTTAGACATCGAAATATCAGTGGTGTGCGACCTACAAGCCACGCAATTGACTCTAACAGGTTCAGGCTTGTTAACAATGAGTCCAAAATGCTCAATAAAGAGTGATGTCATCAGCATTCAGGGCCATCACACGTCGTCAACTGTCATGCATACTTCATATATCAAGTTCAAGGAGATCAGCTAGACCACAACATCAGACGAATTGAAGCAAAGGTCTAGCGCAACGGTTGCTCCATTCGAAACCCAACTAGAACAGCTAACTGCATTACAAACCCAGTTAGCAAATGAAGACCTATCAAGGTTACCTGAAATAGAGTTGTCCAACAGTCGTCATCATCACGCGGTGAGTTGTACTGCGCTACTGTTGTCCATCACAATACTAGTAAGCTGTATATTATGGATATTGAAACACAGACGAACTGTCAACAGATCAGTAAATGTGCCACCAAAGCCGCCTCGAATGCACACCGATGAATCATCCTTTACTGTGCGAATTTAACTTAACTAACCTCTCCCGACCTACATCAACATAGAGTTGAGCAACGCCTCAACGTGCGGGAGAATGTTCATTGTTTTAGTTATTTTATTTTAGTTTTTTTTCTTATCATATGTATTTAAGTTCAACGACTAGCAGTTTGCCTTATTTGTAATAGTTGTTGCTCCAGTTATTAAATATGTTTGCGTAAGCAACAAAATATTATGTTAATTTTAAACAAGTAGAAAATTGGCTTTGTTTACATTCTTTATTGTTTTGCTCAATTTCTTAAATTGCATTGTGAGTAACTGCAAACTATATTGCCGGTCGTTGACCAAAGCTAGGTTTTATTTATGTCAATAAAAATATTGTTTCCGCAATTCAACGTCAGTATATTGCCGGTCGCTAAGCTGAAGTATGCAATATGCTGACCAATAACCAACTTATGATGTAATTAGCAACAAGTTACTATATAAGTGTTCAAAATTCAATTAATAAATGAGTAACAATTAAAACTTCAAACAAAACTAATCGTTTCATATAAACTCATTTAACATCGTTGCTACCAGTTCAAGTGCTGGGAGTAACATCATCAAACTCAAGTTTACCAATTTAACTTAGTTCATGTGCTAAGTTGAAGCCTTGGTACTTGAGCAATTCAGCGTACACAACGCAACAATATCTGTGAACATCTCCGTCTTATGCTCTACAGCGATTTTGAGCACCTTATTTCGGACACTATCAGGTCTGGGGGTTTTTTGTCATCGAGTTCTTTAGCTGTTTTCAAGAGTTCATCAGTGGTCACAAGCTGAATATTTTGCAGTTCTTCATCATTTCCTGGGTTTATTTCTGGTGTGTCAAGTTGTTCTGGAAATAGTGTGTGGACTATATTTCGCATCAGTGTGGGACACGATGGACTCGGTTGTCTAAACGCATTAAGTTTCATCATGACGAACTTGTACGCAAAACCCCAGGGCTGTTGGTCCGCATCGTCGCAGATTAGATTAAAGCATCGGGATTTGCTCTTTTTAATAGCTTTTTTAAGAAGGAGTCTCTAGCGGTAGGAATTCTTCTGTACCTCTCGAGCGATAATATGTACGCTTTGCTCTAATACAACGCCTTCGAAGACTGGATATGTCGTCGGTCCACCATTAACTGGAACTCGGTGATTGCTTCCTGCCTTTTCTAGCCATTGCGGCATCGCATGCATCTTGTGCCATTTCCCGAGAAGCTTTTTCTGTGGCAGAGCCAGATGCAGACATGTCTGATAGCATGACCTCTAGGACGTCTGGCTCTAGCGTGCTCTCTTTATATCTTTTGTGCTTCGTTTGCGATTGTCTTCGAACGGTATTTCCAGTGCTGAAGATAACTGCGCTGTGGTGGTCGCTACCTGCATTCGCTTACGTGCCAGTCAGATTTCGGCAGTAGACTGCTACTCGCAAAGGTAAAGTCCACAATGGAACCCGATCCTGCCCTTTCGAAGGTGTTTTGTCTGTGTTTAGTGTGGCGATGATTCGGATCGCAAACGATTCTAGAAGTGCTTGTCCACGAGGATTAGTTCTTGGACACCCCCAGTCAGTTGCCCAAACATCATGTGTGTGTGTGTGTGTCAAGTCGGCAAATAAATACAATGTAGTTTTAATTTAAATATTTATTATACGATGATCGATTACACAGTTTTATGCCATAATGTTTGTTTTTATTACCATAATGACTCACTATGGTGTGTCTATGATACCCTAACCAACATTCGCTGTTCAGCATTTATTATCATTATAGATATATATATAAATATTCGTTCGTATAGTACCTCAGGTGCGCGTCGGGCGCACGGGTAGGCGTTGCCCTGTTTAATCCGGGCACAATGTTTGCGCCGCTTTCGCCTGTATGGATGGCGGTTGTGCCTCCGCTTCGGTCGGCGTCTGGAAAAATTTAACATAAATTAAATTTTTATGTAAGGTAAAATTTGTGAACAAATTTTGTCCTTACAGGATGATACGGTGTAATATGTAATTTCTTTATACCTAACATTTTACACACATCCGAGAAAAGACGTGAAATAAAATTTGACCCATTGCCGGTTATTAACACTCCTGGCACATTGTGACGAATCAATCTCATTGAAAAATGCTTTTGCCACGGTGCTCCCTTTCGCATCTGGTATCGTCTTTGAATGTAAATATATATTTATTACCGGATACTGTTTCTGGCAGAATACCCACCATGTCTATATAAATTTTGCCAAATAGTCGTGTTGGTATATCTGTCAATACCATCGGCATTTTTGGTAACATAGAACTATTGTTTACTTGACATTTCTTGCAATTCTTTACATATTCTTTTATTTGCTTCCTGCATTCTTTTCTAAACAACGTTTTTAAGGCATCTTGATGGGGTCCCAATGGTGAATCGTATAAATCTTTAAATTTTTTTTTTATTTTATTCTTTATAATTTCAAAAGCCATTAAGGCCAAAATACAAAATTTTCTTACTTACTTTACTTAGGTGGCCGTAACAACCCGTGTTCAGGTTTCGGCCGACCTCATCAGCTCTCGCCAGGCGCCTCTGCTAGATGCGCGCCTTCTCCAATCGGATACACCAAGTGCGGTTAGGGCTTCTTCATCCTGGTCCATCCATCGGAAGCATGGTCTCCCTCGTCGTCGTTGACCAGCGACCCTCGCCTCGAACACCTTTTTCGCTGGAGCTTCGTCGTTCATACGATGGGCATGACCCAGCCAGCGTAGTCGCTGCACAGTTATTCGCCGAACTACGTCAATGTCTTCGTAGAGCTCATACAGCTCGTGGTTCATTCGGATCCAATAGTCATCGCCGACTCGAACAGGACCGAAGATTTTGCGAAAAACTTTTCTCTCGAACACCCCCATAGCGGCTGTGTCAGTTTGCGAAATTACCCATGCCTCAGCGCCTTAAAGCAGCACAGGTAGAACGAGCGTAGAGTGCTAGTTTTGTCGATCGAGAGAGGTCTCTGGAACTTAGTTGCTTACTGAGCCTGTAGAAACACCTATTAGCAATTATTGTTCTTCGCTTTATCTCCAGGCTGATTTCGTTGTTGGTATTAATGGCGGTGCCAAGGTATACGAACTCCTTGACTACTTCAAAGTTATAGCTGCCGGATGAAACGTGGGAGTCTAGACGCCGCGCTCCCTTCCTTGTAGACAGCACATACTTTGTTTTACCCTTATTTATCGTCAAAACCACTTTGGCTGATTCCTTTTCGATAGCGGCGAAAGCAGCGGTAACATCTCTCTTGGTTCTGCCGACAATATCAATAACATCAGCGTACGCAAGGAGCTGGACACCTTTATAGAAAATGGTGCCATTACGATGCACACCGGCCTTTCGTACGATCCCCTCCATGATAATGTTAAAGAGATCGCAAGACAATGGATTGCCTTGCCTGAAACCTCTTTCGGTATTGAAGGTTTCGGAGAGGTCATTTCCTACCTTGACGGAGCTGCGTGTGTTGCTCAACGTCATTCTGCAAAGTCTAATCAACTTTGCAGGTATACCGAACTCAGACATTGTTGCGTATAGGCAATCCCTTCTCGGGCTATCGAACGCAGCTTTAAAATCGACAAAGAGATGGTGTGTGTCAATTTGATTTTGTGGGTTTTCTCCAGGATTTGTCGTAGCGTGAAAATCTGGTCTATGGTGGACTTTCCAGGTCGAAAGCCACACTGATAAGGTCCAATCAGTGTTTTTGTAATCGGCTTTAATCTTTCACACAGTACGCTTGAGAGAACCTTATATGCGATAGAAATAAGCCTGATGCCGCTATAACTGGCGCAGATTGTTGGGTCTCCTTTCTTAAGTATAAGGCACAGTACGCTGAGGTTCTAATCGTCGGGCATGCTATCCGCTCGCCATGTTTTGCTGATGAGCTGATGCATGCGCCTTATCAATTCATCGCCGCCGGTTTTAAACAATTCAGCTGACAGGCCGTCAGCACCCGCTGCTTTATTGTTTTTGAGTCGTTGGATAGCAATTCGAACCTCTTCATGGCTAGGTGGTGGTACTTCCACTCCGTCATCGTTGATTGGTGGCACTGAACTGTGCTCTCCATGGGCGGCATTGGTGGAATCGTTGCCAGTAAGTAAATTGGAGAAGTGCTGTCTCCACAATCTCAGCCCACACTGTGTATCTGTATTCAGATCTCCATTTTCGTCTCTACAAGTGGATGCTCCGGGCTTGAAACCTTGGGTTAGACGCTTAACCTGTTGATAGAATTTTCGTGCATCCTTCTTGCCCTGGTATACCTCTAGTTCCTCACGCTCACGCTTTTCCTGCTCTCTTTTCTTGCGTCTGAAAGGCTCCTCTCTTCCTTCCTCTTTTCGCTGACTGTACCGTTTTTCTATATGCGGCGTTTTTTGCTGCTGTCGCGATGAGACACTCCAGATCGTACCATTGGTTCCGAGGTTGTGGGCGCCGGTAACCAATGACTTCTTCAGCGGCAGCACGCATGGAGTGGAATATATGTGCCCAAAGTCCGCCGGCGTCGTCGGGTCCAGAGGTTGGTTGGTTGAGCTTAACCGAGTTGAGCGGAGTAGGCTTCGGCAGTCCGTTGTAATTGCAGCTTAGCGATATCTAGCTTTCGTTGCATTCCCGTGCGTATGTTCTTCGCATTGCATAATCGCATGCGGATCTTGGATGCAACAAGATAATCAAAATAATGGTCGGAGTCAATGTTGATCCCCCGAAATGTACGCACATCTAGAACACTAGAGGCATGCCTTCCGTCGATTACAACATGATCAATTTGGTTTCGCGTTTTTTTATACGGGGACAGCCAGGTGGCCTTGTGGATGTCGAGGTGCTTAAATCTGGTGCTACTAACTACCATGTTTCGCGCCGCGGCGATGTCGATCAGTCTTAGACTGTTGTTCGTGGAGGTCTCATGAAGACTGAACTAACCGAAAGTGGAGCCAAAGATGCCTTCCCTTCCGACTTTCGCATTAAAATAGCCGAGGACTATTTTCACGTCATGGAAATTGACCTTGACGGCTTCGTCTTTTCCTCCGTCGGGGCGGATATACAAAATTATCAGCATTCAAAATGATGTCCTGCTATTACATTGCAATAAAAAAGAATTTCTATATGTACATATGTATATGTAAATTTAATTAAATTAAACTATTTCCATTGCTTAGTTTTATTAGAGTATTGCTTTAGTTTTGGAAGCGTTAATTTGGAGAAGGTGTGTTGAAACCCAAGAGGATATATTCGACGTATTATAATTTATGATGGACTTAAAAACATCTAAAAATTGACGCTCTCCAGAAAACAAGAGCTGAATGTCGTCAGCAACTATAAAAGGGGTGCAAGCATTTCGATCTATGATATTTGTTAAGCTGTTTAAGTCGATCATAAATAGTATTGGGACAAGAACCGAACCTTGTGGAACGCCGCTAGTGACATTTAGAACAATAGAAGAACAATTGTTACAGCTTACAAATTGTTTACGTTTGCTTAAAGTAAGAAAGTAGAAGTCTGCAAGCCGTTTTAGAAAAATTAAATTCACTTGCTAACTTTAAAATAAGCCTATTGTGGTCAATTAGATCGAACGTTTTAGATAAGTCAAGGGACAAGAGAACACAAATCTTATTATCGTTGACTATAGTTCTTATTTTATCTGTAAGACCCAGTAAGAGTGAGGTAGTATTGTAGCCATTCCGATAGCCTGATTGACTACTGCTTATCAAAGATTGCTAATCAGTATATTGGGTTATTTGATATTTAATAAGGTTTTCAACAACCTTTGCTACAACAGGCAGTACACTTATTGGTCTCAAATTGTCAGTATCATTCGAATTGCCTGACTTTTTAATAGGTACAACACGCGCAATTTTCTATGAATCGGGAAATACGGATGCAGTGAAAATACAGTTCACAAAGTAAAGCAAGTAATCTATTATATAAGGCAGAATGATTTTTCAGAAATTTGAAGGGGATTTATCATATCTGCAAGCATTGGATTTTATTTTAGAAAAATATCTGCAAGCATTGGATTTTATTTTAGAAAAAGCTGATAAAAGTTCATCATGTCCGATGTTTTGGAAGTAAAAACCGTCATCACCGTCATATTTTAGAAAAATATCTGCAAGCATTGGATTTTATTTTAGAAAAAGCTGATAAAAGTTCATCATGTCCGATGTTTTGGAAGTAAAAACCGTCATCAGTAATTTGATGAAAATCGATTGTGTCGAGGCAGGGGATTGATGGGAAACAAAATATCTATTGAGGTCATCAACATTTACATCTGTAATCTCAGAGATAGATTCGAAGCATCCATTGTTACGAAGGGTTGTCCACATCTGTTTGATGTTGCAATTATCAAAAATACGACTATGTGACCGTATTTTTGCTTTCCAAATAGTTGACTTTGTGCGATTTCTGATTTTACAAAATACTCTCCAGTTACTAGCACACCTGTTTTCAACGTAAGCTTTAAATGCTAAATCACGAAGAGATTTCATGTAGACAACTTCCCTAGATTGCATCTAATCAATATTGTTGATATTAGGTTTGTATTTAATAGTGGGAACTAAAGATAACAGTGAGATCAAGTTGGAGTTGATTATGGAGAGTTGCTTATTTACGTTACTAGTGGAGTATATTCTGTACAAATCTGACTCGGATATCTTATTTTCTTAGGCTACAAGGTTAAGTTTTCTGTAGTAATGATAGAAAACATAGCTATTGTTTCGGTGTACGGGAAAATTTATGGATGCAAATATGAATGAATGGTGTGATATTCCAGGACATTGCATTTGATCAGATAAGTACAGGGAACTAGGATCGCTTAAAAAAAAATAATCAATTAAAGACGCACTGTTATGGGTAACGTCATAGGGCGTGGGCAAGGAGTTGTGTATAAAAAAAAAAAAAACGAATTGGCCTTTCAGCCCTTGAAAGGACTGTGACCGAGCTTCTTATGATCAATTGTGTTGTGTGTGATGTGAAATGTTTGCACACAAATGATCGAGAACTGGACCTACATGTTTTACGCCGACTCCGAAGGGCTTATGTTCTCAAGAAACTTTTCATGGCAGTTTTTACTCTCTGAGGTTTGCCATTGTCTGCAGAGAGGTGACGGCCGAACAGAAAAATTATTTAAATTGAAAAAACACTCTGTGTCGGATGGAGGATTCGAACCTGGTTTCTCTGGCGTAAGAGTCACACACTCTACCCACTACGCCACGGTCGCCAACAGGAGTTGTGTATACATGAAATATTAAGTTGCTGGCCGACAGATCGAACATTATAGGACGTAGAAGGATCAAACATATTATTGTTAAAGTCGCCCATTATAATGACATTCGAATATTTCGTTATCAAGTCTCCTAAAGAATCTTTAAATGCAGCTATGTTGCCATGTGGTAGGTATACCACACCCACTAAGGCCTTAGAAGAATTATGCGTTAATTCTATAAAAAGAGCTTGACAATTCCCATAATCAGTAGACTCAAAAACAACTTCGAATTTTATTTTTGCGGGAATGTACAAACCTACTCCTCCTTTTCTATTATTAGGTCGATCATTTCGGCAAAATACATAACCAGGTATGGGTATAGATTGGCCAGAAACATGTGGCTTTAGTCACGCATTTATCAAGAATGCAACGTAATTCATCAGATTTGGATGACGATACAGATGGTTTCATAATTTGGCAATTTTTATGTTCTATGTTTAGATTATGACTTACGTGCCGTAAACAAGACGTTAAGTAGGTACTATCACTGACTATCGGACCCAGGTTAATGTTATGTGACATTAAACTCATATATATTTAAAGGGAGCCTTACTTATTGGGGTGTCGGCCGTGGCGTAGTGGGTGAGTGTGTGACTCTTACGCCAGAGAACCCAGGTTCGGATCCTCCATCTGACACAGAAAATTTTTTCAATTGAATTAATTTTTCTGTTCGGCCGTCACCTCTCTGCAGACAATGGCAAACCTCAGAGAGTAAAAACTACCATGAAAAGCTTCTTGAGAACATAAGCCGTTCGGAGTCGGCGTAAAACATGTATGTCCAGTTCTCGATCATTTGTGTGCAAACATTTCACAACACACAAAACAAAATTGATCATAAGAAGCTCGGTCAAAGTTCTTTCAAGGGCTGAGATGGCCATGTCGTTTTTTTTTTTTTTTTTTTTACTTATTGGGAACAGTTAAATAAACTAAAATAATATTTAAAATAAATGTAACTAATTACAATAACTTGTATCGAAAATTTTTTTATTTTTACATACATTTTACTAATGTTGTCGAAAAAAGGGGGAAAAAATGAAGCGATAGTGATCATTAGATATCAGTGAGGGAAAAATTAAAAATAATCAATTACAATTATAAAATGTGAGTTCAGAAAAATAAAAATAAATTAATCAAAGCATTTTGAAATTAATATAAAAAAATTATTGATTTATGAGTTTATATGAATTTAATACAAGTTAAGTGTTCAAAACATAATGAGAAAAAAAAAATGAAATAGTAGGAGAGCTACCATCAGCATTATTAACCAGGGCTGCAATCCAACAAAACTGCACACTGCTGATAGTCCAATAACTGCTCACCGCCTTATTGTTTGTTATTTTTACCTTTGGGACATCTCCGTTTACGATTTTAAATTGGCTGATTTTTTTTGATTTTTTAAGTTTTCGACAAATATAACTCAGCTTGTTGGTTGCAGGTGTTAGGTGGTCATTGAGGTATACTCTGGAGTGAATTTCTCCTCCAATAACATCACTTAATTTAAGTGATCGAGATTTAAAATAACTCCTCATGATGTCATCCCTTACTTGAACTGAACAAAATTTAGTGATGTTGAGGAAAGTAGACAAAGATGCTATTGGCTCATGAAGATTTTGTATTCCAGCAGGAAATCCAGAAATAATAATATCCGGCCTATTTAGACGGCGCATTAGTGAGTTGCTTTGAGTCTCAAGCTCAGCTAGTTTGTTGTTTGTGGTTTCATCAACAAGTTTTATTTTGTTATTGCAGTGGCTTATATCTGCTTTCAACTCCTTCATATTTGATTTTAACTCTGATCGCATCTCCTCAGCAAAAGTGTCAAATTTATTTTGAATGAAATCGAATTTTTTTTTAATTTCCGCGATAGCAGCCCTTAGTTCATTTTTTAAAGTTGCATCGCTGTTTCTGTTTGGATTGTCTAGGCATGATTCACATGAAAATGTGACTTTCCTGTTCTTTTTGAATAAATTCAGCCCTTCACTACTGACGCCAGCGGAAGCAATGTGAAACCACTCACCACATTTACCACATTCAACACTGGTTTGGGATTTTGTTATACTTTTTGAGCATATTATATAAGTATATAATGCACATATATAAGTGCAATTAAAAATTTCAGCCGGTGGAGCCATTTTGACAATATGTATAAGAAAATTATCTGTACAAATGTTAACAAACCAGGAGCAAACAGTTTGAGAAGCAGCAGCAATAACAAACGAGTGGCAGAAAGAAGAAAAAAAAAACAGCAAGAACCGTAATAGCACAACAACAAAGAATGACTCCGTTTCAACAATATCAAAACTTGTTAATAATGATATTTGGTTGAAATAGTTTTGAGCGATGATTCCTTTATTTTTTAGATTTGTTTTGAAACTCTTTAAAGTGGTAATTAAAAGTGAATTAGCATTTGATAGCAGCAGCGTACAGACGGTTTATTTAAACCTTTTTCGACAACGAAAATTTTCGCGTTCACTCGCACAAAGCAGTGTTTCCAGTCCCCAAATTTTGTTTCTATTTCTTTTGGGTCCGTTATAATTCTCCCTTTTTGTTCTTGTTTTAATGTTTCCTCCCCCTGCTCACTTTCGAATTTTAGGATATTTTCTGACTTATCTTCTTGATCGTCTACTCTTGTTTTGGATTTCGTTTGAACTAACCTTATGCTCTGCTCTTGTTGCGGTATCCTACTTACTGCGTCTGCATTTAAATTCTTTCTTTTTCTCTGGTTTATATATTACTAGCCGAACCCCCGCCCGCTTCGCTAGGCTCTTTTTTTAACAGGCTTACATTTATGGAGCTAGGTAAGTGTCTGTGAAGTTTCTGTATTCAGAAAAGCTGGTTTGGGTATGTCTATATGAACTGTAGCGGTAAAGCTTTTTTTAAAAACTGTAGAGAGTTTTGGTAATATATCTTTCACCAGTGTACGCCCGTTTTTACCTAGTGTACGCCCCAAGACCGAATTCATAAAAGTAAAAAAAAATTTAGCTGGCATCCCTATGGTAAGAGAACTACATCGCTTTTAGGCTCTAATAACGGGATCGGATTCAGCGATTAATTTTTGCGTAGTGTTTTAGAAAATTACGTTACATTTAAATTCTAGGGACGGATTCGGATTCAGCGACCCATTTTTAGCTTATGTTCGCCAAGCACCGAATTCGTAAAAATGTAGGTGGCAATCCTATGGCAAAAAATAGCATAATTTTTTAAATTATAGGCCATTTTCTTTTGTACATCAGACCACAGAACTGAGCAGATACTGATCAAACCGACCATAACCTGAGCTGACAACATCAGATCAAACAAATATTAGTCTGATTTGGTAATGAAACATTTTATGTGAAAGCTTGTCTTTGCTTTGTATCTCTGCTGTCAATTTCATTAAAATTCACTAAATTTTATAAAAATACTACCTTCTGGACTGGTGCCCGGCATTTCTTGCTTCTTTTATTCCGATTTTTTTATTTTTTAATTTTAAACAACTACCGATTGCTTTGTGCTCAGCTAAAATTTTCTGAGCTCGTCAACAGCATCTGAGCAACACTCAGGCTGAAGCCTGACATGAAAAGAAACGCATATATTGAACACAGCTGCGTCAGAGGTACAAAAGAAACGCAGATCTGTTGTTGGACAGTTGTTACTCAGCTCGGATATACAAAAGAAAACCGCCTTATGACAACGAATGATTCAGATTCAGAGACCCATTTTTAGCTAGTGTTCTCCCCAGCACCGAATTCGTAAAAATAGAAAAATTTAAGTGGCAGGCCTATGGGAAATACATAATTTTGAACTTGATTAAATAAAAATTAAAAATAACTTAAAAGATAATAACAAATAACATATAATTAAAAACATTCGAGTACACCTATTTGGTTAAGGACCAGAAAGAGATTGCTTTTAAAACAATATCTAGAGCAATTATTAAAAATATCAATATCGGCTAACAATAAATTAGTTGTGCGAAGACAATGAGCCAATGGTTCTGCTGAGCAAAGTTGCTTCTCAGTGTATTGCAACGAAAGTGGAAGCACCCTCTTAGGTTTCTAAGAGGTGAATAAAAATTAATCATAGCTAAGATACATGGACATTGAATATTGCAATGAATGACATCTTTAATAAAAACAACAGAATACATTATACGACGAAATTCAAGTGAATTCAGACTAAACAAAGCACAACGTGTTTTATAGGAAGGTAAATTGATTTGCCAATTCAACTTTGAGAACAGATATTTAGAAAAAACTTTTTGGACTCTTTCCAGTCTCCGAATATCCGAGGCATATGAGGGATTCCATATGACACAACAGTATTCGAGGTAAGGTCTTACGAGGCTTTCAAATAGTACCTTGATTGTAAGAGGATTTCTAAAATCTTTAGAATTCACGGAATTCCGCGAAACTACCCATGCCTCAGCGCCATAAAGCAGCACAGGTAGAACGAGCGTCTTGTAGAGTGTTAGTTTTGTCGATCGAGAGAGGGCTCTGGAACTTAGTTGCTTACTGAGCCCGTAGTAGCACCTATTAGCAATTATTGTTCTTCGCTTTATCTCCAGGCTGATTTAGTTTTTGGTATTAATGGCGGTGCCAAGGTAAACGAACTCCTTGACTACTTCAAAGTTATAGCTGCCGGATGAAACGTGGGAGTCTAAACGCCGAGCTCCCTTGTTTGTAGACAGCATATATTTTGTTTTGCCCTCATTTATCGTCAAACCCACTTTGGCTGATTCCTTTTCGATAGCGGCGAAAGCAGCGGTAACATCTCTCTTGGTTCTGCCGACAATATCAATATCATCAGCGTACGCAAGGAGCTGGACGCCTTTGTAGAAAATGGTGCCATTACGATGCACACCGGCCTTTCGTACGATCCCCTCCATGATGATGTTAAAGAGATCGCAAGACAGTGGATCGCCTTGCCTGAAACCTCTTTCGGTATTGAAGGTTTCGGAGAGGTCATTTCCTACCTTGACGGAGCTGCGTGTGTTGCTCAACGTCATTCTGCAAAGTCTGATCAACTTTGCAGGTATACCGAACTCAGACATTGTTGCGTATAGGCAATCCCTTCTCGGGCTATCGAACGCAGCTTTAAAATCGACAAAGAGATGGTGTGTGTCAATTTGATTTTCGTGGGTTTTCTCCAGGATTTGTCGTAGCGTGAAAATCTGGTCTATGGTGGACTTACCAGGTCGAAAGCCACACTGATAAGGTCCAATCAGTGTTTTTGTAATCGGCTTTAATCTTTCACACAGTACGCTTGAGAGAACCTTATATGCGATGGAAATAAGACTGATACCTCTATAACTTGCGCAGATTGTTGGGTCTCCTTTCTTAAGTATAGGGCACAGTACACTGAGGTTCCAATCGTCGGGCATACTTTCTTCTAGCCATATTTTGCTGATGAGTTGATGCATGCGCCTTATCAATTCATCGCCGCCGGTTTTAAACAATTCAGCTGACAGGCCGTCAGCACCCGCTGCTTTGTTGTTTTTGAGTCGTTGGATAGCAACTCGAACCTCATCATGGCTAGGTGGTGGTACTTCCACTCCGTCATTGTTAATTGGTAGCTCTGAACTGCGCTCTCCATGGGCGGCATTGGTGGAATCGTCGCCAGTAAGTAAATTGGAGAAGTGCCGTTTCCACAATCTCAGCACACACTGCGTATCCGTATTCAGATCTCCATTTTCGTCTCTACAAGTGGATGCTCCGGGCTTGAAACCTTGGGTTAGACGCTTAACCTGTTGATAGAATTTTCGTGCATCCTTCTTGCCCTGGTATACCTCTAGTTCCTCACGCTCACGCTTTTCCTGCTCTCTTTTCTTGCGTCTGAAAAGGCGCCTCTCTTCCTTCCTCTTTTCGCGGTAGTTTTCTCGCACGGCTCGCGTTGCAGCTGACTGCAGCGTTTTTCTATAAGCGGCGTTTTTTACTGAACTGCTATATAAATATAGCAGAAGAATAGCAGTTCAGAATAGCTGAACTGCTTCTATAAAAAGAAAACGATTGACATTTCGAAATATTAAGACAAAGATTATTAGAGGTACACCACGAGGCAACTGAGTTTAAATCAGTCTGTAAGACTACAATCTTATAGATATAATTTTAAATCATCTGCAAGCAACAGACACTGCGAATATTTAATAACACTGGGAAGATCATTAATAAAAAGTAAGAACAACAACGGACCAAGACGACTTCCTTGAGGTACACCAGGTGACACACTTATAGGACACGAAAGGAAATCATTTATTTTTACAAGTTGTACACGGTTACATAAATAAGAGTTCAACCATTTAATAAACTCACCACGGAATCCTAGACACTCAAGTTTGAACACTAAAGAGGCATGATGTACCTCGTCCAAAGCTTTAGCAAAGTCAGTTAATATGACATCGGTTTGCAAACGACTAACAAATAAATTAACAAAACAAAACTAGATTAGTAACAATTGATCTACCAGCACGGAATCCATGTTGATAATCAGATAGAACATTAACAAAACATGGTGAAATTTTTCACAAACAATTTTTTCAAAAAGCTTAGGAATTGCACAGATAATAGAAATTGGTCTATAGTTGCAAACGTCTTCCTTTGGACCAGACTTATAGATTGGAACAATATAAGATACTTTCCAAGAATCTAGAAACGCTCCAGTGGCAATTGACTTATTAAAAATTAGGTACAAAGAATATGCTAATGACTTTGCACAAAGTTTTAACAAAATTGGTGCAATACTTAATAATACCTTTTATATTAGTTAGTGAAAGTTCTACATCAAATTCGGTAATGTTAATGCTACTTATATCACACATAGCATTAGGCATCCTGAAATTGGAAACGTCAAAACTATCATTCGAGTAAGCTTTTAAGATTTAAAGTTTTCTGCAAAAAAGTTACAAATTAGACTAGGCAAGCCATTCGTTTTTCGTTTGGTATTCAAATAAGATCAAAAAAATTTACTATTATTTTGTAGTTCGGTTTCAGTAGACAACAAATACGATTTATAAAGAAATTTGTTGAGTATGTCAAAATTGAGTTGGCAAGTCAAATACATGGATTTAAGTAGAATATCTTCTTTAGATTCACGAAATCGCTTATATGCTTTATTTTTCTTGTTTTTAAGATTACACAGTCTCTTATTGAACCACGGAGGATTTTTATTATTTTTAGAGTTTTTAAGGGCACAAATTTTATAATTGCATCTTTAACGTTAGTTAAAAATCTATCATACATGCAATTAAGACTAAGTCCTACGAACATTGAATTCCAATTACAAGATTCAAGATAGTGGCTCATTGCTTCCAAATTAACACGATTGTAATCGTGCACAGATCTTAGAGAAAAGTTCTGATTTTGATAGTGTATAACAGACATCTCTAGAATTATAGGTGAATGATGAATAGATTTTTCAAAAATAGGAGCACTCGGAACGTCAATCATTATAGATAATTCTTTATCAAAAAAATTAGGCCTAAAATACGATTATTATCATTAGACATGTTATTAATCTGAATTAAATTATATTGGCTAAAAAAATTAATAAGGAGCGACTAACATTCTCGATTAACATTAAATGGAGTTAAAATTATCATCATTGCCCAAGTTCCAAACAATATTACCAAGATTAAAATCTCCCGTAAATATTACATGTTTATTAGAATTAAGACCGTCTAATATAGAACGACATTTTTCCAAATGAGCTTCGTAAAGATCAAAACAGCTAGATGGAGGTATGTAGCTAACAACAACAAATAGATCAAAATCGTTTCTAAGGCTGATCTTTACTATGACCTGATCAGCCGAATAAGTGGTTTGACGAAAAGGCAGAGTTAACTCATTACTAACTGCAATCAGGACACCACCACCCCTTGAAAGCCCCGTAGCAACCGAACATCGATCTTTACGGAATACATTATACGATAAATTGTTTATAATTTCGGAAGTTAAATGGCCATCAGTCAACCATGTTTCACTGAAAACTATAATATCGTATGGAACTGAACTAGTGCTTAAAAATAGTTGATTGATCTTTGTCCTAATACTACCAGCATTTTGGTAATATAAGGAAAATAAGGATGCAGAGTTTGCACATCAAGGTGTATTGGTTAGTTTTTTGAGCTGACTATAATTTCTAGTACTACGATTATTTCTATGTCTAGGAAAAAATTCATGCACAACGGCGCCTGCAGGCCAAACATCTTGAGAGCATATGCAGCCAAAATCACTAGCCACTAAAGATATTCTGAACGATGAGAAACCACGATGTTCTGGTATGGCCAGCTTACGACAACTCAGCGATCCAAGGGCCTGAGGTGAGATAACAATTTTATTTATGATATAGTTTACCACATTTTCCTGTGATGTAGATGGTGCAAGACGAGAGATGAATAACATTTTACGTGGAAAGCGAGGAACCACCATCAGCTCGCAAGTCGACTCATTATGCATTAACACCGAAGCGTAACTTGTAGCAGAACTTGTCGTCATCTCCGAGGCAAACGTGGAAGCAATGGACTGCGCAGCGACAATAGTCTCTGCAGTCGCAGCATAAGAATTGTTAAATGTGCTCGGCACGGCAGCAGTGAGTTGTGCAGTAGCAGGGGTTATAGTAGGCGTGGCGGCAGAGGTAGAGTGCACCGTAGTAGTGAGTTATGCAGCAGCAGCGGTTATAGTAGGCGTGGCGGCAGTGGGTTGCTCAGCAGTGGTAGTGTGTACCGTGGATGCAGTAGAAATTGTAGTTGTAGTGGTGGAAGTAGCTTGCGTAGCAGTAAAGGCTTTCATGTACGCAGTAGCAACAGCTAGCTCAGCAGTAAAAGCCGCGAGAGTTTGATTGGCGGCAGTAGGTTGTCCAGCAGTAATTGTTGAAGTTAACGGCCCTGTTGACAGCGCAGAATACTGCGCAGCGGCAGTTTGCGTAGCGGCCGTAAGTTGCGCAGCAGCAGTACTAAGTGTGGCGGCATTATTTTTTGTGCTTCTAGTTTTAGCACGCTGGGTTCTGGTTGAGCCAATATCAATGGAAGCAGGAACAACATCAACACACCCAGCAGCATTGATTGAAGACGACAATGCAATGGTTTGGGTGCAGACAGTGCGCTGATCAACAGCAGAGGTTTGCGACAAGGCAGTACACTGCACATCAGCAGTACGGTTTGTCGTAGGCGGCTCCGCTACGATATTTTTCCTCGTAAGTCCAGATCGTAAGGACCTACTAGTGCTTGCTGACTGGTTAGTCACAGCGCCAGTTGCCACTGAGTCCGCAGTGCAGGCGAGGATCTTAAGTGCTTCCAAATTCTGGTTCATTGCAGGAAGCAAGGCATGAAGATGACTAAACTCTTCGTTAATCTTCGCCGAAAGAGCCTCTAGATCTGAAAACCTTGACAGCAGCATCTTTATTGAGAACTTTCTATAATGATTGCAGCCCATTGGCCTCAGGAGATTGTAGCGCGTCGCAGATCTAAGCGCTCAGGTTGACGCATTTAGAATGGAATAACTTCGAGCAACCATTGCATGCAATGAAACTGTCGTAGGTGCTCCATTTCGATTTGCAAATGTCACAGCCGTGATCCATTGAGGTTATGTTGACTGCAAATTTAGCATTCGAAGCTCACAGGAAAAATTCCTGTGAAATCGATTTCAATACGATATATGCTGAATCGGAAACACTTTAGTTGTTAATTTCACGTTTAATTTTATTTGATTTTGAATTTTTTCCAATAATTGTAGATAAAAGCAGAGCAGTGCGAAAATTTGTCGACTGTCACGGAACAGAGCTGCCAACTCAATCTATTCTGACAACGGATTCAGTGACCCATTTTTACTTAGTGTTCGCCAACCGAATTCGTAAAAATACAAATTTAGGTAGCAACTCTATTTTTATAGCCTATAGCCTTCGCATTATCTACATTTAAAAAAAAAAAAACAGGAAACAGGTGCTTTTTTCCACTATGTTTTTTATATATAGATTATGCACATACATATTCGTTGATTCTATACCAAATAGGACGCTTTTGTGTAAAAACTGATTTTGACGATTCCGTTTTTTTTTTTTCAAGTTTTTGCACGTCGCAGACAGGGGCCGCTTGTATGGAAGGCTGGCCAAAATTGATTTTTTTAACAAATAGGAAATTGAAAAAAATTTTGATGCAGTTGTAATTAGGAGGATATTTCTATGACAGTTTAGAATTTTTGTTTGCTTTTCTAATTTTTTAACAGCACTTTAATAGGCTTACATTTATAAAGCTATGTATGTGTAGTTTAAAGTACCTGTGAAGTTTTTGTATTCAGAAAAGCTGGGTTTAGCCTGTCTATATGAACTGATGCTAAATCGTAAAAATAAAAAAAAATAGTTGGCAACTCAATAATAAAAAAATTACAGAGTTTTTAAATTCTGACAACGGATGCGGTTTCAGTGGCCTATTTTTACCTAGTGTTCGCCCACCGAATTCGTAAAAACAAAAAATCTAGGTGGTAATCCTAATTTTTTTATAGCCTATAAACGTCGCATCATAATTATCTATATTTAAAAAAAAATCAACTAAATTGATTGAAAATAACGGACAGCAGAGGGAAACAGACGCTTTTTCCACTTTGTTTTATATATAAAGATTTCAAAATCATACTCTGACATGTTGTGTCTAAATCTTGCTAATCTTGATGTTTGATCTTTCAGATTCGCTACGCCTCTCACGGGTTGGTGATCCATATATATCTTTAATGGTCTGCCCAATAGATATGTCCTAAAATTTTTTGTTGTCCATTAGGGCATAACGATCTCGAACTTTTTGTTTCTGTTTTAAGTTTAATAGCGAAAAAACTTGCGAATAGATGAAAAAACAATTTTGGACAACTTTTTTTTTTTTTTTAACCCATACCGACCCACCCCCGTGACCTTTTGTAAACGCAAAATCACGATTTTTTTGCGTTTTTTCACCATAGCGTCCATACTATTGCAGATGCGTTGGTATAATATACTGGTTAATGGACAATTTGAATACAAACATTTTGATACATCATTTAATTATCTGGGATATCCGGTTATCGAGATATATAATTTTGAAGAAAAAATCAAGAAAGTTCAAAAATTCAATTTTTTTTTACTTTTTAAATTTTTATAAAAAATCTATTTGAGATAAGTAATTAAATGCATAATATTATTTTTTTTAATATATTACACGTCTTTTGACACCCAATTTCTTACTCTCCAACTTTTTTTTAACCCATACCGGCCCAATGAATAAATTATATGTTTTCGAAAAAATATACATTTGGAGCATAACTTCCTCCGTAATAGTCGAACTATAATAATGACGTAATTTTTCTAAGAAAAAAATCTGTCGATTTTTCAATACTAATATTTTAATATATTGATTGTTTTTCTGCGATTTCTGGTCAGAGAGACATAAAAAAAACAGCATCTTTTTCAATTATAAAATCTTCGCATTGCTGAGTCAAGAATATTCAATATTTGAATTTCTACATAGCCTGCTTAGACAGAAGTGCTAAAGTACTTCCGTTTTCTTTTTAAATTTTATAGTTTTTTCCGGGTTGCTGAGTTAAATTGTTGGTGTTTCACTAACTGTTATTTTCAGTTGTTTTTTTTTTAGTTTCGTACAAAAGTTTCATTGTTAGTTTTTCATTCGATTTATAATTTCTGTTGTGAAAGGACAATAGTTTTAATTTATTCCAATTAAGAAGTGAAAGTGAAATAAATATAGACAACCAAAATGTCCCGTCGAAAAATACAAATTCTTAACAGTGATCCTCGCGAATTGCCGACAAGTTCTTTACCGACAGGTGCAGACGTGCTTCTAGCACTTCAGTACGTGAAGCATCACGAAAACCTTGATTGGAAAGAAGCCGAAAAAATCGTAGCATTGAAAGTTATTGATGTATGGAAAAAAGCAACAATTCCTACAACTAGTCCTCAGAGAGTGTATGCAAAACTGCAAGCCTTCAATAAAGCATTTCTGAAACTTTTAAATACGGATATATTGAGACAAAACAGTGAGAAGTTTTTACAATTTGGTTTTTACATGTTGGCAGAGAACGTGGTGTCATCCGTTTAATTGAAGTTACAATGTGAAGGCATGTCTGTGCAATGGCTTGTGTGCTTACTACACATGAACGAATTGCCATTCAGGGTATTGATGCGTGAGTATATTGGGGAAACGAAAGACCCAAATAATTTCTCCGGGCCAATTGGTGGAAAACTCAAAATTTGCACAGGATTGCCAATTGCAGACTTCGAGAAGATTGCTTTTGAAGAAGATTTGACCGACTTTGATACATCTTTATTAAACACGGACAACAAATATTTGATCGACATTTGTCGAGTCATTTCATCTGGCGTTGTACCGCAAAATTTTGAGCATCGTGAACCAGGTATAACAATTCATGAAATGACACGTCGAGGAAAGCTGTCTCACTCACGCTGGACGACGACAGCAAACTGCATTTGTCGACTATACATCGCGACCGCAAAACCTTCTGCTGCCTTAAAAATTTTAGTGACTTACATTTTAAAAGTCTACGCTTCAATGAGCATAGGAATCAAGCGTCACCCAGGTTGCGTCAGTGGTGCATTGCATGTTTACACGCTTATCAAGTTGTCGCGGATTATGGTACCTCTGATGCCATTGAATACATTGCAAGCATTCCAAAAATGCATTCATCGCAATGGGTTTTTTGCACACCCAGAAAATATTCTTTTGGCGATGTGCAACGATGATCGAGAGCCGATTCGTTTGTTGGCATATCGTCGCATTTTTGATGCACGCAACGCACTTTCTGAAGCTCGAGATCCCGGAGTACGTGAGTTCAAGGTGCCAATGCTCAATTTTTCATGCACAGACTACGTAGATATGATCCGCTGGAAAAAAGTATTACCCCAACAACAAACACCGCCAATTTTGCGCGATCTTCTGATTACAGAAGACAACATTGGACAACTGGCGCAGTACAAAATAACTGATTCAGAGTTCAAGGGCAAAGTCAAGAAAGCTGCAAGAGCGGACATGAAGTTCGACATTGACTTACAAAGCGTACCTTGCCATTCGCAGGCAGTGGAAAGGTGCATCAAAGTGGTGACAGAAGCCTCGAAACACGTCTCTGGCGAGTCACAACGCGAGGGCTATATCATCGCTAAGCTGCGGCATCGAAGCATGATGCCCTCTTTCACTACAAAGAAACAGTTTGCTACTAACAGTACCGCCACTGTTTGCCAACCAAGACTTTAAACCAGCATGGACAGCGCCAATGGATAAGTCAACCTCAATTTCTACGTTCTGGACTCGCGTTATAACTTATGACTTCTGAGCGATTTTTTACTTCTTCTTATTGTTAAGTCCTGTTGCTCCTTGTGGGCAAATGGACGATTTTCATAGATTCGTTAAATTAAAAAAATATCAATTCAACAAATTAATTAATTAATTAATAATTTAAATTCTATTATTTGAACTTGGACACACATAATCTAAGAGGAATTTCCAAGAAACATTTTTAGATATGATCTTGAGAAAAAATGACAACAAAGTATGTATACAACAGTTTGATTAGTATTTCGAAGGTTTTTTGTAACTTCATATCTACATCAAATTTAAAAAGTTTTTGTTTACTATTTTTTATGTCTCTCTGACCAGAAATCGCAGAAAAACAATCAATATATTAAAATATTACTTACTTACTTACTTACTTAGTTGGTCGTAACAACCCGTGTCCGGGTTTCAACCGACCTCATCAGCTCTCGCCAGGCGCCTCTGCTTTGCGCGCGCCTTCTCCAATCGGATACACCAAGTGCGGTTAGGGCTTCCTCAGCCTGGTCCATCCATCGGAGGCATGGTCTCCCTCGTCGTCGTTGACCAGCGACCCTCGCCTCGAGCACCTTTTTCGCTGGAGGTTCGTCGTTCATACGATGGACATGACCCAGCCAGCGTAGTCGCTGCACAGTTATGCGCCGAACTACGTCAATGTCATCGTAGAGCTCATACAGCTCGTGGTTCATTCGGATGCGATAGTCATCGCCGACTCGAACAGGACCGAAGATTTTGCGAAGAACTTTTCTCTCGAACACCCCCAGAGCGGCTGCGTCAGTTTGCGAAACTACCCATGCCTCAGCGCCATAAAGCAGCACAGGTAGAACGAGCGTCTTGTAGAGTGTTAGTTTTGTCGATCGAGAGAGGGCTCTGGAACTTAGTTGCTTACTGAGCCCGTAGTAGCACCTATTAGCAATTATTGTTCTTCGCTTTATCTCCAGGCTGATTTCGTTTTTGGTATTAATGGCGGTGCCAAGGTAAACGAACTCCTTGACTACTTCAAAGTTATAGCTGCCGGATGAAACGTGGGAGTCTAAACGCCGAGCTCCCTTCTTTGTAGACAGCATATATTTTGTTTTGCCCTCATTTATCGTCAAACCCACTTTGGCTGATTCCTTTTCGATAGCGGCGAAAGCAGCGGTAACATCTCTCTTGGTTCTGCCGACAATATCAATATCATCAGCGTACGCAAGGAGCTGGACACCTTTGTAGAAAATGGTGCCATTACGATGCACACCGGCCTTTCGTACGATCCCCTCCATGATGATGTTAAAGAGATCGCAAGACAGTGGATCGCCTTGCCTGAAACCTCTTTCGGTATTGAAGGTTTCGGAGAGGTCATTTCCTACCTTGACGGAGCTGCGTGTGTTGCTCAACGTCATTCTGCAAAGTCTGATCAACTTTGCAGGTATACCGAACTCAGACATTGTTGCGTATAGGCAATCCCTTCTCGGGCTATCGAACGCAGCTTTAAAATCGACAAAGAGATGGTGTGTGTCAATTTGGTTTTCGTGGGTTTTCTCCAGGATTTGTCGTAGCGTGAAAATCTGGTCTATGGTGGACTTACCAGGTCGAAAGCCACATATTAAAATATTAGTATTGAAAAAATCAACAGATTTTTTTCTTAGAAAAATTACGTCATTATTATAGTTCGACTATTACGGAGGAAGTTATGCTCCAAATGTATATTTTTTCGAAAACATATAATTTATTCATTGGGCCGGTATGGGTTAAAAAAAAGTTGGAGAGTAAGAAATTGGGTGTCAAAAGACGTGTAATATATTAAAAAAAATAATATTATGCATTTAATTACTTATCTCAAATAGATTTTTTATAAAAATTGAAAAAGTAAAAAAAAATTGAATTTTTGAACTTTCTTGATTTTTTCTTCAAAATTATATATCTCGATAACCGGATATCCCAGATAATTAAATGATGTATCAAAATGTTTGTATTCAAATTGTCCATTAACTTCCAGTATATTATACCAACGCATCTGCAATAGTATGGACGCTATGGTGAAAAAACGCAAAAAAATCGTGATTTTGCGTTTACAAAAGGTCACGGGGGTGGGTCGGTATGGGTTAAAAAAAAAAAAAAAAGTTGTCCAAAATTGTTTTTTCATCTATTCGCAAGTTTTTTTCGCTATTAAACTTAAATCGGTTTCCATCGTTACGGCCTATTGTCCATACAATTGCTAAAAATTCGTTTTCTAGGGTTGAATGCCTTTTTTTCTGCGCTATTTAATGATCTACTTGCGAATGCAATTGGTCTGTCTTCTCCTACTTCACCCTGTGACAAAACTGCTTCAATCGCTTCCTCACCGTCGTTAGCAAAAATTGTTTTTCGAAATCAGGATAAGCTAACACTGGTGATGAAGTTAAAGCTTCTTTTAAAAATTTAGATTTCTTTTTTCTTTCTTTCTTAATTCTTTTAAAAATAAAAATTTTGCGTGCTTCTTCAATAAATTATTTATAGGTAGCGCTTGTTTTTTTTTTTATCAAAAACAGTACATTTCTACCAAAATTTAAAAAAAAAAAACGTGCATCAATTAAAAAAAAACAGTACATTTAAAAAGAAACAGTAAAGTAAAAAGTTTATTCAATGAAAAAACAAAAAATGAAAATGATATTTTTTACAGAAAAAGCAAAGGAACTTTTGCTATTGCGTCTGGTGGTAACGCGAATATTGCTTGTCATACCAAAATAAAAAAAAAACATCAAATTGGTGAAAGTGGCGCTTCTACCAGCAAATCTTTTAAATCATATTTGAATTTATAATTTTTAATTTAACCAACACTTATTTTATTACCTCTAAGTGAATATTTAAATCCAATTCAAAATTCTATAATCCTCTTTCTATAACTTTTTATACAAAAAATTATTTTGACTTTTTGTAATTTCTAGGCATGGGTACTGTTCCCGAAATTTATTTGTCTGTTTAATGTGTTGGCTGATTAATTTTTAAATTAGCAACCAAAAGTTATGACAGGACAGTAATCAAGTGAGAAAGAAAGAGACAAATATGTATGACATTGTTGCCAACAAGGTGAATTGAAAATCTGAATTCATCTTTGTTGCCATTATTATTGTTGCCTTGAACATGGTTTCACACTCGTTACGGCTTGCCATTGTTTTGACTGACGCTTTGCTTTTTTCCCCAATAAAAGAGTAGTACAAAATCAGTTTAAACAGTATTTTTGATAAAAAAGCAGTACGCAGCTTTTGAGTCTAAAAAACAGTACAATACTGCGAAAAACAGTTCAGATACGAGCGTTATTTATAGGTGATGCCAATTGCGACATATTTCTTACGAATTTTCTGTAACAATTTGCTACACCTAAAAGCGGTTGAACTTCCTTTCTATTTTTTGGTATGGGAATATTTTTTACGCATTCCAATTTCTGTGGATCAGGTAAAGCCCTAACTCTGAACATTTGTGTCCTAGGTATGATTTCTCTCTACGAAGAAATCGACTGGAATACTTGTGCTAATCTTTCCTCGTGCAAGTTTTTTCCATAAATTACTACATCATTTAAATATACAAAACAGTCTATTCTTTAGAATCCCGTCAGTATATGATTCATCAGTCTTTGGAAAGTTGCTTGAGCTCCGGTGAGTCCAAATAGCCTTCTATTGAATTCATAATGACCAAGTGTACTAAATGCAATTTTCTCTCTGTCGCATTTCAAGGACTTGATGGTACCCACTGGCCAAATCTAGAGTTTCTTATTGATCTAATATTTCATCAATTCTTGGAATTGGAAAAACTTGTTTCAAGGTGACGTCATTTACCTTTCTAAAATCTATGGCTAACCTCCACTTTTTCTTTCCGTTACTCTCCGCTTTCTTGGGCACTAATAGCAATGGCGAGTTCCAAGGTGTCTTGCTTTGCCTAATTATGTAGTCTCTCAAAAGTTGCTCTACTTGACTTTGAATTTCCTCCCTATGGGCCTGAGTTATGTTCTTACGTTCTTGGTTCTTGTTTTTTTACGCTATATATGTTTTCTATATATATGTATCTGTTTTATACATATTAAAATTGGAAAATTTTAGATTATAATTTTTCGGTATGTGTATCCCTCTCAGTTGCATTCAAAACTGATACGCATGCTGTATTGTTAATTACGTTGGTTAAACTTTCTCCTAAATAAACTCCAGCCTCAATTTCCTGCTTATGTACTACTACTACCGGAAACTTGATTTTCACTTTTAATCTTACTATTTGCGCGGTTCGCGCTTTAAGTTTTATTTCTTTATTGTAATTAATTAATTTTTCCTCTTCTTTTGGGGGTATTGTTACCTCTCTCAAATCTTTTTCCTGCCTTAACAGTAGCGTTGTAATTATTTTTCTATTGTTATTATACATTGTGACCACTTTTTCCCTTGTGTTTATTATAGTTCTGTTAAACAGACTATCTCTTCCTAGTATTCTATATGCAGGTTCTAGCAGGTTTCTTGTTCTAGTGCCACCACGTGCAACTTAAAATTTAGATTTTTCACTCCCCTATGTGAAATTTTTAACGCACCTAATGTCTTTATAAAATCCCCTAATGCTACACTTAAATTTTTTACTTCTTGGTTCCTACTCTCAATTGTTGTAAGTGCACCCAGTTTAACTAAACTCGTGTCTGTCCCCGGAATCTATAAGTAGAATGAGTCGACCATTTCTTTTCTTGGATTCTTGCAAGGAATTTCTACAAACACATCATTCACTTTGGAGATGCCAAAACCGTCACCCCTTTTCTTCTCCTGCACTGTCAGATATTTGTGCCAACAACAACTTGGCTTATTTTTACTAAACAGTTTTATTTGATCCATACATATCCCTGTGACTTTTCCTATCATTATTTTAAGTATCCCAATAACAAATTTTAGCCTTTCTTTTACTTTTTTGCACTGTCTCTTTTATGTTCCTTAACGTTTCTCCCACGTTTTCTATATTAATTGCATATAGTATAATTTGTATGATGGTTATCATGTTAAAAAAAAAAAAATTGTGGCTATGGTTTTCAACACAACTCATTTGTTTCTTCTAACTCTTGGCTAATACTCGTTACATCTTCTACTGTCTTAGATATACAGACGTATATAATCTCTTCAGACGTTCAAACTACCTTTACTTCACCCTCAACTGGCTGAGGTGTACAGATATTTACAATCTCTTCGGATGTCAAATTCTCTGTTACTACACTCTCAAGTGGCTTAGATGTACAGATATTTACAATATTTTCAGACGTCGAATTCTGTTACTGCCTTTAACGGCCTTATTACTCTCTTATCTTGGGTTTCCCAGATAATGGCTTTTGCTGGGCCCTTCGAAGTTTCCCTGTCGGTTACCCTGATTTCTCTCTGCGTAGCAATCCCCTTCCGTGTGTCAGATTTTGTTACATCACTTGCATTGCAAAACCGCTCTTTGCTCCCTACCGAAACTCTTGTCCCCATTATTTCTGAATTGGTTTCCTGTATTGACTCTTCTATTATTCGTACTCTCTTAACTCTTCTCTTGCATTTGACTATTTCTATGCCTGAATTCTTGAGCACACTTCCACTCTTTTGTTTTATAAACATTCCGCTGGCATTTCTCGCAGTATGGAGACACTCATCCCTGGTATGTCCCAATTTTCCACAGAATCAACATTTGATGCTGGCATTAGCATCTCTCTCTGGTAAGCTGCTTTTTATGTTACTATTACTGTGGTAAAATCTATCTCTTGCCCCTAGATCTTGCCTATCCTGTCTGCCAACATCCCTTGTCTCGACGACTACATCATACACCTGTTTTCGCGGTGTTATCCCGGATCCAGATTGACTTCCGCTCCCCAACATATAGCCTATTTCAGCCGCCTTTATTACTAATTCAGCTAATTCTACTAATACCACGGGTTCTAAGCTAGGGTCACTCAATCCTACCTTAAAAGCCGGGAGAGTTCCAGAGAACTGCAAAACTCACATAAAAATATTCATACGTAATCAATTCTGTAAAAATTATGCCTCTGCGTTCAATCGATCAGACTTGCTCGAATGCATACACTCGCTGTTGAGTTAAATTCAATCAAACTATGTGCTTCGTGTTGGCTCAGTGATTTTAATCAACGGACGTCTTCGGATACATATTTCATGCTTGTTCGTTGGGCTCAACAACGATTATTTTCATCAAGAATGAAACGCAAAAAGCAAAAATCAACACGTATGAATTTGTTCGTGTGCAGACAGAGATAGACAGAAAAAGAAGAAGAAGGGTGAAGTTGTTATAACGATTGACTGCAAACAACTAAATTTAACTATTTCTTTGAGTTCTCATTTACGAAACACATATCCGTATACACTTCAACGCCAATACTCAAACATGTGAATTCAATCCGTCAATCAGCTCACACAAACGATGCCTTCAGAAGCATCATTTTATTTTATTCAACGCCAACACTCGTTCACGCAAACATGTGAGTTCGATCAGACGAACTCAAACTCAAACTGACACAAAAGACGCGTTCGCCAGTAGTGCGCTGATTTTATTCAACGCTGAACTTTGTTGAACCCACGAAAATCAAATTGACACACACCATCTCTTTGTCGATTTTAAAGCTGCGTTCGATAGCCCGAGAAGGGATTGCCTATACGTAACAATGTCTGAGTTCGGTATACCTGCAAAGTTGATTAGACTTTGCAGAATGACGTTGAGCAACACACGCAGCTCCGTCAAGGTAGGAAATTACCTCTCCGAAACCTTCAATACCGAAAGAGGTTTCAGGCAAGGCGATCCACTGTCTTGCGATCTCTTTAACATCATCATGGAGGGGATCGTACGAAAGGCCGGTGTGCATCGTAATGGCACCATTTTCTACAAAGGCGTCCAGCTCCTTGCGTACGCTGATGATATTGATATTGTTGGCAGAACCAAGATATGTTACCGCTGCTTTCGCCGCTATCGAAAAGGAATCAGCCAAAGTGGGTTTGTCGATAAATGAGGGTAAAACAAAGTATATGCTGTCTACAAAGAAGGGAGCTCGGCGTTTAGACTCCCACGTTTCATCCGACAGCTATAACTTTGAAGTAGTCAAGGAGTTTGTATACCTTGGCACCGCCATTAACACTAACAACGAAATCAGCCTGGAGATAAAGCGAAGAACAATAATTGCTAATAGGTGCTACTACGGGCTCAGTAAGCAACTAAGTTCCAGAGCCCTCTCTCGATCGACAAAACTAACACTCTACAAGACGCTCGTTCTACCTGTGCTGCTTTATGGCGCTGAGGCATGGGTAGTTTCGCAAACTGACGCAGCCGCTCTGGGGGTGTTCGAGATAAAAGTTCTTCGCAAAATCTTCGGTCCTGTTCGAGTCGGCGACGACTATCGCATCCGAATGAACCACGAGCTGTATGATCTCTACAAAGACATTGACGTAGTTCGGCGTATAACTGTGCAGCGACTACGCTGGCTGGGTCATGTCCATCGTATGGATGACGAAGCTCCAGCGAAAAAGGTGCTCGAGGCGAGGGTCGCTGGTCAACGACGACGAGGGAGACCATGCCTCCGATGGATGGACCAGGCTGAGGAAGCCCTAACCGCACTTGGTGTAGCTGATGAGGTCGGTCGAAATCTGGACACGGGTTGTTACGGCTACCTAAGTAAGTAAGTAAGAACTTTGTTGAATGAGTTGAGTTGAGTAAGAATTCCAGTGAATGATTTAATCAAGCAAAAAGTAAGTTTTGCAGTTCTCTGGTGAGTTCCTAAATGCATTTATACAAAGCATTAACGAATTTTTCTTTGAATTGGTGCTAAGTATTCATCAAAAGTGCGCAACTAAACCGTGCTTAAAAATAATAATCTAGTTGCGCAGATTTGATGAATCCACTAAGCACCAATTCAAAGAAAAAGTCACTGATGCTTCGCATAAATGCATTTAGGCATTCCGCCGCCGTCACCACCGCCTTGTTTAATTGGCTCAACAGACCTGCCTCTTTTCCTATGCAATCCTTTGCTCTCGATTCTATCCAGCTTAGACTTCTTACAAGTGTTTGCAATTTTTCACCTGGCTCTTGAACACATTGAGTTGATCAATCAATAATTAGATTATTTTATTAGATAATTAATTAAAAATTAGATTATTAATTAGATTTAATTAATATAGGTAAAATTTCCCAATAATGGCAAACTGTCTTCCCCTGCATAATTCGAAGGCATCCCCGTGTAATCTCAGCTTAACACAGTCTATTATACCTTGTAACTCATTAGCATTAAACGCTCTAATTGCGAGATCGCACTCTTGAATGAACATATAGACCTCTTGGTGAGTCGGTTCCCGAAAATAATGGGACCAGATTATTTACCGTCTTCGCTATTTCGTTTATATTCATTGCACTACTTTTTATTATTATATTTTCGAATATATTTTCTCCTTCTTCTGTCTGTTGCCTCCTTATGATGCAACGAATTTTCTGTCGTCAATTTCAATTCTTCCTGCAAATGCCTATTTTGTACATGTAATTCTCTAATCCTAGCATTTGCCTGTTCAACTGTCTCAAAATCAACTCTAGCTTGTTGGACAATTAATTTTTTTACTAACTCTGTCCAGACGCCTTTTTTTTGCAACAGGTCTCGCAGTCTGTAGTTTTCCAAATCTAGCTTTGTTCTTAGAGCCTCGAAATCTCTTCTATTTTCCTCAAATTTCCTTGCCTGAGCAGTACTCTTGTGCGCGTGATATTTACCTATGAATTCAAACACTACGTCTCTCTCTTCTATCTTTGTCAATTTTTCCCCACTGTATTTGACTGTAGCTCGGACCCCCAATTTTACAAAAAACTTTCCAATTCTCTTATGAGATCTAGATACCTTCTCTCTATATCACTAGTGTCATCCATTTAAATGAAACTAGTAACTAAAACTACCGCGTTCCCTTCTAATGCACTAAGCCCGAAGTGTTCCTTATTCATTTAATTTTCCCATAAGACCAGTTAATATCTTGTTTATTATCTTTCTTTATTAATCTTTTATATATAAAATGCACACAATTTTTTCTTCTTTTGTTTATACCTTTATTTGATATTTATTCGATAAAAAAATTCATATTTATATTATATCATATATATTTCATATTATTTTAACCAATTTCTCTAAAATTAGAAAAAAAAATTAGGCCGCTTTAGATCTCCTTGGTACTGAATTGTCCTCTTCTTTGTTGGCATTTTTCCATGGAGAACTATTTGCAATATATTGTTATATTACTTTTCTCGAAGAACATCTGCTTCCAAGTCGTCAGGTTAAGTTTTCAGACTGCCATGTAGTAAAATAGTGTTGAGAATGAAGATAAACAATAAGATATATATATATAAATGCTTGAATTCAAACAAAATTGAAGTGATAAACTCAAAAGGTTTCAAACGAGACTTAACCCTTTATATTAACAGAACTTTATTAATGCCACCCTCTTTCCCGAGAGATGGATCCGCCATCAATAATTATCTCTAGCAGAACCCACGTCCTACTGACACAATTCCAATTCAAAAAATGTTCCCCAAAAATTAACCTCCACTCGCTTTTTAAACGAGCTAAACTCCCAGATCGATTTATTCAAAGAAATCATTCTAAACAAATGAGTCGTTTTATGTATTAATTTGCTTTTTTTTATGGAATAAATTTTATTAATACCTTTTAAAAAACATTTTTTTTTATCCTACTGATTAATTTCAATATTTTTTTTTTTAATATCCTTGATGTTCCCGTAAACAACAAGGATCCTACCGGCTGCGCCAAAAATGTTTTGTCTTTTCTCCAATAAAAAAAGGACACCCGCGTAATCCTCTTTTCACTCATGGCTCAAAAGGGTTGGAAGCGTCCTTGAATCGTTTTCTACTTCTACAGTTCTATCAACCTTTCATCTTATATAATTCAATTCAACCATAATTCCGTCATTAAGCCCAACCAAAATAAACGAGTTGCTCCGTAACGTGTAGAGACGAAAATATTCGCTTTAATGCAATTTAATTTTGCTGCCCAAAATGAACAAACGTAATTTAACGAAACTGAACGAAACAGCTTATCCATACGTTTTGTTCCGTAAGAACCGAACTTTCAGCGTCTCAACTTGTCAGAAGTTCGGCAGGTTGAAATCGTCTCGTTTCGTCTATTTTGGTTAGGCCTATAGTCATAACTATTTTGCTCTTATTTTCAAAGAGTAGTTAGTTTTCAACCACTAGTAGTTAGTGGCGGCCGTGGCGTAGAGTGGGTAGAGTATGTGGCTCATACGCCAGAGAAACCAGGTTTGAATCCTACATCTAACACAGAAAATTTTTTCAATTGAATTAATTCTTCTGTTCGGCCGTCACCTCTCTGCAGACAGTGGCAAGCCTCAGAGAGTAAAAACTGCTCGGGGTCGCGAAAACTTTGATGTGTGGAAGCGCCACGCTAAATCGTATTTAGTACTCAAAGGATGCTGGAAAATAGTCGGACATGGGCTATCAGAGCAGCCAAATCCGAAAGATATTGAAGGTAATGAACTCGCGTTAGCAGAAATACGCTCATGATAGAGCCGAACAATTTTTCTCACATTGCTATAGCGCAAATAGCTAATGAAGCATGGAAAGCGTTTCTTTCAGCGTATGAAGACACGGGTCTAACGCGTAAAGTTGAATTGCTTAAACAACTAGAGCAGTGCAAGCTTTCTGATCATGCTTCAATGCAAGAATATGTTAATTCGATAGTGATGACGTCATTAAAAGTGCAAAACGCGGGCTTGAACACTGCCGAAGAACTTACTGCATCATTAATGTTGGCCGGTTTGCCAGACGATTTTCGTGCACTTGTTTTGGCCGTCGAAAATTCAAAAGAAAAATTGACTATCGATTGTGTTAAAACCCTTTTGTTGCAAGACGCAAAATTTGACAGCAAAAATGTTGAAAAAGCATTGTATTCAAGACAAAAACCAAAGCAGTTTCGTTGCCATTCGTGTAAGCAATTCGGACATTATGCAAAAAATTGTCCACAAAAAACGAACAAATTTGGCAACGCGAATAACAGAAACAAAAAAGTCCTTTTCGCTTCTCTGTGTTCGCATGACATTCGATCGACTGAATGGTATGTTGATTCAGGTGCAACAGCGCATATGAATATGGACAAAAATATAATCTTTAATGAAGTGCCGGTCATAAATAAAAACATAGTAGTCTCGAACAATAAAACAATTACAGTTAAATTGAAAGGTGATTTGAATTTGTGTTTAGCAACAAGTAAATCGAAAACTGATGCGGTCGTGAAAAATGTACAATATGTGCCAGACCTGTGCGCAAATCTTTTGTCAGTGCGCCAAATGACTAAAAACGGCAACAAGATTGTGTTCGACAAAAATCACTGCAAAATTTATGACAAACAAGAAAATTTAATTGCAATTGCAAATGCAGAAAATGATTTATACCGTCTTAATTGTGAAACCGTACCTGTGCGCGATTCAATGGACAAAAAAGATTTTTTTTTACTAGAAACGAGTTTGATTTATGTCATCGAAGGTTAGGGCACATTTGAAACGAAAATTTAACGAAAGTAAAAAACTCTTCATTTGGTGTAAATTTTATCAAAACAAATGATGATAAATGTATAGTGTGCGTGAAAGGCAAACAAACGCGCGCATCGTTTAAAGACAGTGGAAAACGTGCTGAAAATTTGTTAGACTTAATTCCTTCCGATGTTATGGGTCCGATGCCTCAAAAATCACTCTCTGGAGCTCGCTTTATAGTAACATTTATAGACGATTTTTCGCGAAAAACATTCATAGTGCCAATTAAATGTTAGTCCGAAGTATTTGGTGAATTTATAAAATTTAAAAACCTAGTTGAAATCCAGTGTTCGCGAAAAATCAAAGTTTTGCGTACAGACAAAGGCACCGAATATATAAATGAAAATTTTAAATTGTTTTTAACAAAAAATGGCATAGTGCATCAAACAACATCGCCATACACACCTGAACAAAACGGTGTAGCCGAGAGGCTTAATAGAACAATAATCGAAAGAGTGCGTTGTATGCTTATTGATTAGGGTTTGAACAATAATTTTTGGGCTGAAGCAGCAAATACTGCAGCTTACATAATCAATCGTGTGCCGTGTAGATTAAATAATCGAAGTCCAGAAGAAATTTGGTCAAATAAAAAACCAAATCTAAAATATATGAAAGTGTTCGGTTGTAAAGCCATGGTACATGTGCAAAAAGAAAAACGAAAAAAATTAGATGCAAAATCAATTGAGTTCATTAGGCTTGGTTATTGTGACACGTCCAAAGCTTATCACTTGTATAACTCTGAAACTAAAAAAATTGTAATAAGTCGAAATGTTATTTTCATTGAACAAAATTTTTAAATTAAAAGTGATGAAAATTATATCTTTGATATTTCAAGCGTGAGTGATTCATCTGACGGTCAAAATTCAGTGAAGGAAGAAAACGAAGAATTTTCGAACATAGCTGAAAGACAAAAAAGAAGCTGATTAATGAAATGCAAAATGCAACATATTCATCTGAATTTGAAAGCGCTACTGATTCAGACGATCTCGAAACTGAAGCTGAGAATATGTTGAGGCGCTCCAAACGAATCGCAGGTAAGAAAGATATTGTGTAGCTGATATTGTTTCCAATGACCCTGAAAATATTCGAGAAGCGATGAGCACCACTTACGCTGATGAATGGAAAGCACTAAATGATGAGATGGACTCACTTTGCTCGAACCAGATATGGGTTTTGACAGAATTACCTCAAGGCAAAAAAGTAATTTAAACTAAATGGGTATTTAAAACAAAAAAAGATGCGAATGGTGAACTGGTACGTCGAAAAGCCAGACTTGTGGTAAAAGGTGTCAGTCAAGAGAAAGGTATAAATTATGAAGAAACATTCGCGCCTGTAGTAAGGTATACGTCGTTGCGTTTGTTACTTGCACTGGCCGCGAAACATAATTTGATTATACACCAAATGGATGCTGTTACTGCATTTCTTAATGCAGATCTTAACGAAGAAATTTATGTAACTCAACTAGATGGATTTGATGATGAGTCTGGGCGTGTATGCAAGCTGCAAAAGTCTCTATATGGACTCAAACAATCAAGTCGACTCTGGAACAAAAAGTTCAATGACGTTATATTGAGTCTAGGGTTGATGCGAAGCGAGGTTCATCAGTGTGTGTACTATCGAACTGATAGTGATAACCAACTGTTTGTTGCTGTGTACGTTGACGATGTGCTTATTTTTTCGAATGATATCAAGACTTTAAATAAACTGAAAAGAGAGTTATAAACGCAATTTAAAATGAAAGATATTGGAGAAGTTTCATCAGTCTTGGGCATGCGCATCACAAGAGATAAAGAAGAAGGCACAATCAAGATTGATCAATCCTTATACATTGCAGACTTATTAAAACGTTTTGGCTTGAATGACTGTAATCCAATTGCTACGCCTATTGATTTAAACAAACATTTAAGTTCCAAAATGTGTCCCAGCAGTGAAGCAGAAAAACGTGAGATGGAAAATCAAGAATCAAGTTCAATGCAATTATATACCGCTCATGTAAACAATATATTGTCACTATCCTCGAATTCTGGCTGTGACAATTTTTGTGTCGTTGGAGATTTTAGTCTCAGTAATTTAAATTGGGCTTTTTCATCTGATGATAATGTATATATACCAACAGCAGTTAACCAAGTTCATGAAATTTATCTTATTGATAGTTTTTTCAGCTTGGATTTGGTTCAAGTTAATTCTATTTTTAATAAATTATCTAAATTACTTGATCTAATTTTCATTAATAAGTCTCTTGACTATGAATTATATGAATGCCCATTTACTATTTCTGAATCAAGCATTCATCACCCAGTGCTTGCTTTTAATATTGAATTGTATGAATTCTTTAGTATAACTAAGTTTGAAAAACAATATTACGACTTCAAAAACTGCAATTTTGTGACTATTAATCGGCTTATTAATGATATTGATTGTCCAACACTTTTTGGTAGCTTAAATGCTTCTAGTTGCTATGATATCTTTTTAATGAACATAACTAATACTTTTTCTAATAATGTTCCTGTAAGGAAAATAATACATAAGCTGCCATGGTATACCAATGGCTTAAAAAAACTAAAAAACTTACGCAATAAATTTTTCAATGTGTTTAGAAGTACTGGTAATCTTGACTGTAAAGTAAAATATTTGCACTATTCTTGTGAATTTAATTTTTTAAACAAATTTCTATACAAACAATATGTTCTCAGCATTGAAAGTCGTATCCAATCTAATCCAAAGTCGTTTTGGACTTATATTCAATCCAAAACAAATTCTTCTAATATTCCATCCACAATGTCATTTAATAGTAGGATATCCTACTCCGTTAATGATACAGCTAAATTGTTCGATTTTAAATCTAGCTTTGAAAATACTTTAGCTCCTACAAACTCCCATGTTGTTGACTCGTGCTTAAATTTTGGTAACTTAGTTATTACTCCGTCTGATGTTAAAGTTTCTATTGCTTCACTGAAAAACTCTGCTAAAAATGATGTAGATGGTATAAATGCTTTTTTGCTGAAACAATGCACTAACTCTTTATCTTTACCAGTTTGTATGATCTTCAATAAATTTCTTAGCTCTGGTGTTTTCATTGATAAATGGAAAGTTTCGCTTATTACTCCTGTCTTCAAAGCTGGCAATAAGCATGATGTTCTAAATTATAGACCCATCTCAAAGTTAACAAATATCTCAAAACTGTTTGAAAAAATCGTTAAGGATAAAATGTACTTTGCCATAAAAAACTCAATCTGTCCTAACCAACATGGGTTTATCTCTAATAGATCAACTACAACCAACCTTAGTATTTTTACAAACTACTGCATTACTACTGTCAAAGATCGATATCAACTGGATGTCATTTACTCTGATATTTCAAAGGCTTTTCCTCATAAATTACCTCATGATGTTCTGTTGCTTAAACTTGCTAAGATTGGCTTTCATTCTAATTTCCTTACTTGGTTGAGTTCGTACCTATCTAATAGAATGTCGTATGTGGTCATTGACAATGCAAGTTCATCCTCATTTTCAGCTATGTCAGGGGTTCCCCAAGGCAGTATTCTTGGGCCCTTACTCTTTGTAATTTTTATAAATGATATCTCGAAATGTTTCCATACTGATCAATTTCTCCTTTACGCTGATGATGTTAAGGTGTTCCATAAGGTTGGAAGTTATTTGGATGCTACTAGTCTTCAGTCTGATCTAAATAATGTTTTTTCTTGGTTCAAAATGAACAAACTGTCGCTTAATCTCGGTAAATGTTACATTGTTTCTTACTATAAACTACATTCACCAATTTTATTTGATTACGCATTTGATAATTCTAAATTAATTAGACTATCAGATATTCGAGACTTGGGTGTAATTTTTGATTCAGGTCTAAGTTTTAGTTCTCATTTTAATCATATTATAATATGATTACCCAATATCATACCCAAAGCATATTCTCTTCTAGCGTTTCTTAGGCGCAATAGTTATGAATTTGTTAACCCTTACACGCTAAAAACTTTATATATGTCCTTTGTTAGATCAACCCTTGAATACGCTTCTTTCATCTGGAGCCCGTTTTATTCTGTGCATATTAACAGATTGGAAAAAGTTCAAAAAAGATTTTTGAGGTTTGCTTTACGTTCATTAAATTTTACGGAACCTCTTCCTTCATATAGGACGCGTCGTTTGCTCATTGGTCTATCTTCTCTTGAGGATAGAAGACTTGTACATAGTATTATGTTTATTTATGATTTAATAAACGGAAATATTATCTGTGAAGATTTGCTTGCACTTATATCGTTTAATGTTCCTCAAAGATCGCTCAGAAATAGTAGCTATTTTTACATTAACTGTCATAGAACGAATTATGCCATTAATGAGCCGATAAATAGAGTTCTTATTGCTTTAAACCGGTTGTATAACACTAACGTGCTTGATTTCTCTATGCCTAAATATGCCTTTAAAAATACAATTACATTATTATTAAATAGAAATTAAGTCTAATATGCATTATTAATTAGTCTGTAAGGATCATTGTCCATAGACGTAAATAAATAAATAAATAAAAAAGTCTCCTATATGCAAGCTATTGGCTCCTTGCTTTTTGCCTTTCAGATACTCGCCCAGATATTAATTTTGCTGTAAACTTGTTAAGCAGATTTTCTACGAACCCAGGAAAGGCACATTGGACTGCTGTAAAACGCGTAATGCGTTATTTAAAGGGCACCATAACCAACGGGCTTTTAGTAAAAAAGTATTTAGTAAAAAATTAAGTGAAATTACAGGCTTCTGCGATGCAGACTGGGGCAGCGACTAAGACGAAAGGCGTTCAACAACAGGCTATGTATTCAAGCTTCAAAGAGGTGCTATATCTTGGTGTACCCATAGGCAGCGAACTGTAACACTTTCATCAACTGAGGCAGAATTTATGGCGATGACATCAGCATCAGCCTCAACATTTCACCCAATGATGTTGAAAACGACCTCACGGCATATGCATCGCATACTAGCTCAAAGTATATATGGCATTTACAAAGAGCACGTTCTAACTTCAAAAATTTTTATTGTCCCTAACTCTCATCCTAAAACAATGTCCGAGTATCCAGCCTCCCGAAATACACTACCTTCAATTGCGTCTTTTAATATATCCTACCACAATTGTGGTGGCATGAGAGGCAAACTCAATAAACTGTTTGTTGAAGCTAAATCTTGTCATTTCAATGTTTTTGTCTTTACGGAAACGTGGTTGAATGACGCTATTAAAAATGAAGAAATTCTAGATAGCAACTGGACAATATACCGGAATGACAGAGACTATGCAAGCTCTGGCCTGTCTCGAGGAGGCGGTGTCTTAATTGACACACATAACTCCTTATCTAGTGAATTGATTGTAACCTGCTCCTCCAAATGCTTCGAGCACAAAATAATCAAAATAAGGCTAGATCAAAAAGCTTCCGTAAACATAGGTGTTATTTATATTCCTCCGAATTCAATCTACAATTCCTACAATGAATTATGTGAAATCATAACGTCAAAAACAGCCGCGTTAAACGTTCTATCAAAAAGTCTTTTCTGTATTTGATACTCATGTTCCAAAAATAAAGAAAACAACTAAACTATCGGAACCGTGGCTTGATTCAAATCTAAGAAATTTGAGAAATCAAAGAAATAAACTTTACAGAGTCATTAAAAATTGCGTCATTGTAAGTGATGGGGTAAAGGTTAGATACGAAGAGCTGTCTAAGGAGTTCTCCATTAAGTCCGAAGAGGCTTATAGGCTTTACACCAATTTAATTGGAGAAAGGATTATTGAAGACCCGAAAAAATTTTTCGATTTTGTAAATGAAAAACGGAAATCGACCGGATACCCAAACTTCATGTTTAAAGGCAATGTTACTTTATCTAACTCACAGGAAATTTGTAATCTCTTTGCGGACCATTTTAAAGAAGTCTTTTGTTCAACTACTTCCCAAAATCAACCTACAACTAGTAGACCGGCATTGGTTTGTGAAATTTATATAACACGGAGTGACATAACAAATTCCATTAAAGAATTAGATTTATATAAATCTCCAGGTCTACACCTTATACCACCAATTTCACTTGTTCAATGTTTAGACCAATTAATTACGCCGTTACATATGATTTTTAACAAATCCTTGCATACAGGTATATTCGCAACTTTTTGGAAATCTTGTCATCTTACGCCAATTTATAAAAATGGCGACAAGAGATCAGTTGAAAATTATAGGGATATTGCAATATTGTCAGCTATTCCAAAGCTATTTGAAAAAATTATATGTTCCAAACTCACGAGCGTAACTAATCCGTGTTTAAACGAGCAGCAACATGGTTTTCGTAAAGGACGATCAACAACCACAAATCTTGCAATCATGGCATCAGATATTCTTACTAAAATGGAAAAGGGCCATCAAATAGATGCAGTCTATACAGATTTTAGTAAAGCCTTTGATCGTGTTGATCACGAAATCCTAGCTAAGAAACTAGAAAAATTTGGTATATCAGGTACTGTGCTGAAATGGCTCAAGTCTTATCTCTGTGAAAGATCCCAATATGTAAAATTTCAGGGTACTTTGTCTAAAAAGATTGTTGTCTCGTCGGGTGTGCCTCAAGGTAGCCATCTTGGCCCACTTCTCTTCAACATATTTATTGCAGACATATCTGAAGTTTTGCATGATGTCACCCATCTCTTATATGCAGATGACTTAAAATTATACTATACCATTAGATCAGAAGTGGATTCAGTATTCTTACAGAATAAGCTTTTGTCTCTGGAACAGTGGTGTAGTCAAAATAAGCTTGGCCTTGGTGAGAAAACAAATGAACACGCTGACATGTCCTTTGAGCAACGGCGCTCGTTTAAGTGCCGAGGATTTCAGCTAAAACGGACCTGCGAAATCTATTCCTGTGTTGGTAAAGGGCAATGTAAAGTCAACTCGCTCAGGAGGCAGAGCAGCCATAATCTGATAAATAAAAGATTGTTGTCTCGTCGGGTGTGCCTCAAGGTAGCCATCTTGGCCCACTTCTCTTCAACATATTTATTGCAGACATATCTGAAGTTTTGCATGATGCCCCCCATCTCTAATATGCAGATGACTTAAAATTATACTATAACATTAGATCAGAAGTGGATTCAGTATTCTTACAGAATAAGCTTTTGTCTCTGGAACAGTGCTGTAGTCAAAATAAACATTCTGTAAAAACGAGTTAAATAAAAAACTCCCAACTTCGTTTTAGAGTTAAAAATCAAGATTTTATTAAAAAATATAAAAATGAGGCGCTTAATCGCGAGTATGGTGTTGTCGACTTGAAGGTTCACAATTAAAAAAAAAAAACGGAAACGAAAAAATACAGCATTTGTGTAAAAAGGCAAAAAGAAGTTGAACATTTGTATAAAAAAAATGGTTCGGGTCAGCCGAAGCTGGACCGTAGCATAAGGCTAGGTTTAATATAAATTTAAAAAAGCAAGTTCGAAACAGTAATGAAGCTGTGTTCAATTAAGAGTTACTTGACGTTACGTTACGTTATAGGCAAAGAAAAAATATAAAAGCAGGAATTAATGAATTAGATCAGTCTGGAGCACGCCCAGTGGCGTCGACATGGCACCCGCCTTTCTTTGCAATTTTATAGCAAGCTCTGCAAACGCTGAAGCTCCTTGATGGCGTTAGACAGATGAGTCCTTGGATCGTTGTTACGTGGTGTCGCTATCGGTCGCATACGCGCCTGCGAGCGTCCGGTTGGCTGCGGTGATTGGGGTCGTTGACGAGGTCGGGATCGTCGTTCGCAGTTGCCAGCAGGGGCCCGTGGACGCTCAGGTGAGGGCGAAGAACTGCAGGCCCGCCTGCCCAGTCGATGTGCTATCCTGCTGGCGGGAGCCCGCTTAACCGAACGTCGCGGTGGTGTCTGCTCGACTGTGACACGCCCTTTTGCGGAGGCATGCAGCATGGAATGGTGTAAGTCACCGCAGGTGTTGCATACGGCCTTGGAAATGCACTTGCCAACTGCGTGGGACCTAGCAAGGCAGTTCGAACAATAGCCGTGACGACGCACGGCTTGGCGGCGTTGCAGTATCGACATCTCCTTGAACTTTGTACAAAATCGGATCGAATGCTGCTGCCGGCACAGCTTACATTGGTAGAAGCTGTAGGGAGAAAGAAAAAAAACAAGTGTTATTAGTTTGAGTAGCGGATGGAGGTGTCCCAGAGTGAGATATGTGAGAAGATGAAAAAAAATAAGAGAGAGTGCTGGAATGTAAGGTAGTATAGAGAAGAGTGAGAAAGTTATGAGAGGCCCAGAAGAGTTTAGATCGTAAGAACAAAACGAATGAGAGGTTTTAGTTAAAGTGATTAAGAATTGATGATAGGAGGCCTCAGTTGAAGTGCATCGGTTTCATTAGCGGTCAGAATGCAGAGCTTGACGATTGGTCGGGTGACGACCCCATTCTGCGTTCGGACGCCGGCCACTCGCACCCTTTTATCGGCTCCAGGAAAGATTTTTACGACGCGGCCTAAACGCCATTCAGTGGGTGGGAGCAATTCGTCTTTGAGAACGACAAAATCTCCTTCGCATATGTTGCGTTCCGGGTGCTTCCATTTATAGCGTTTGTGTAACTCACACAGATACTCTTCTTTCCAGCGTCTGCTGTACTGATGTTGAAAAACTTTTAGTTTTTCCCATCTGTTAATTAGAGATACGTTTTCTTTATCGGGCTCTGGGATTGAGATCATGGGTGCCCCACGTAAGAAATGGCCAGGAGTCAAGGGCAGAAGCTGGTTCGGATCGTCACTCATTGGAGAAAGCGGTCGCGAATCAAGCACAGCTTCTATCTTGACTAAAAGCGTCGTAAATTTTTCAAAATTGAATTTCTGCGTGAGTGCAACCTTTTTAAAATGAGTTTTAAAAATCTTAACAGCGGCTTACCACAACCCACCCATGTGAGGAGCACTGGGCGGTATGAAAGACCACTGAAACCCTTGTGTTATGTATTTTTGAGCAATATCAGATGCAGATCTCTGGATGAACAGATCATATTCTTTGAATAAAGTGCGGTTTGCTCCCACGAAATTACGCCCATTGTCAGTGTAGACCTTCTTGGGCAATCCACGTCGGCCAACAAATCGTGCAAATGCTGCACAAAAGGCTTCTGCAGAGAGTTCAGAGACCGCCTCTAGATGGATGGCCTTGGAGAGAAAACAAATGAACACGCTGACATATCCTTTGAGCAACGGCGCTCGTTTAAGTGCCGAGGATTTCAGCTGAAACGGACCTGCGAAATCCATTCCTGTGTTGGTAAAGGGCAATGTAAAGTCAACTCGCTCAGAAGGCAGAGCAGCCATAATCTGACTGCGCGTTTTGTGCTTGTATATGGTGCACACTTTACATTGAGTAATGCAGTGTTTTATTTTGTTTTTTAATTTGGGAATGTAAAACTCTTGGCGCACGGCTCGGAGCATCAGTCTGTGCTCTGCGTGGAGCACAATTTTTTAAGTAAATTCGAGAAAGAGATGACATAATCGGGACCTTTCAGGTAAAATTACGGGGTGCCTTTCATTACAACTTAGGGCAGCGTTTGCAAGACGACCATTAACCCTTAAAACCGCATTTTTGTCAAAAAAGGGATTTAAGGTTAAAAGTGAACTTTTAGTCGAGATAGAAATTGAACTTTTTAAGCTTTAATACTCATTGGGATAGTATCTGGCTTGGGATTGGGATATCAGCCGCAATTTCACGAATTCTACTTCGGCTTGCGTTACATTTCCCCGGTTCTGAGTGAACTGAGTCTCCATTGCGCATTTTTCACGTTTTTCAGGATCTCCGCTATCCTGTTTGCCACATATGTCTTCCACATATAGGGGGGCTTTTCAAGCCAGGCCAAGACAATTGAGGAGACTGACCACAAATGGAGTTCGTGTTCCGGTAACCGGAGTTCTGCTATTACGTGGTTGACCAATTTAGACAACAGCACTGCTGCGCATAGTTCCAGCCGAGGTAAACTAAGAGTTTTGGGCGGGGTCACCTTACTTTTGGAGACGAGCAACCGGGTAATAGGTGTAGAATTACCATCAACGGTGCGAATGTACAGGGTAGCACAATACGCCTTTTCCGAGGAATCGCAAAATCCGTGAAGTTGGATATCGTGATGTGGAGAGAAACCAATCCATCTAGGAATTGCAATGTCCTTGAGAGCGGCCAAATTTTCAAGAAAGGAATTCCACTGTAGCAACGAGACTGGTTTGACACATTCATCCCAGTCCACGCCTTCCAGCCATAATCGCTGTAAAAGCATTTTTGCTTGAATGACTACTGGGGCTAGCCAACCGGCGGGGTCAAATAGGGCTGCCACCGCAGAAAGAATTTGTCTTTTGGTAGCAGAAAAGGTAACGGATAGAGATTGAATATTGTAACAGAATGAATCACTGAGTGCATTCCATTTTATCCCTAGAGTTTTTGTCGAGCTCGCATCATACAATTTAAGAAAATCGGAATCGAGCAAATCTTCGGAGGATAAATGAGACAGCAACTCGGGATGATTTGCTGTTAGTTTTTTAAGTGGTAGCCCTGCCGTTTTCAAAGCTTGTATGAGCTGTATTTGGGAATTCTTTGCAGTTTGCAAGTCGTGACCACCGGATAAGATGTCGTCAACATATGTTTCACGTTTTAAGACTGAAGAAGCCATTGGGTGAGATGTTTGACAATCTTCCGCTAGTTGATGGAGGGTGCGTATTGCGAGAAAAGGAGCGCAGTTCTCACCGAAGGTGACCGTTTTTAATGAGATATCTTGGATTTTCTCAGAGGGACTAGGATGAAATAAAATGCGCTGATATTCGCGGTCATCTTTGTGTATCATTATTTGGCGATACATTTTTTGAATGTCCCCATTGTAGACATATTTATAGAGACGCCAATTGAGAATGACGCTCATTAAGTCGTTTTGGAGGGTTGGCCCGGTGTGAAGAGCATGATTGAGAGAAATTCCATTAAGCGAGTTTTTCGAGGCATTAAATACGACGCACACTTTTGTGGTTGTGCTTTCGGGTTTGAACACCGCATGATGGATAAGATAGAAGGAAAAATATTTCCCGTCTCTACTTATCTCTTGCGAGGTCGTTTTATGCATATGAGCTGCTGTCAGATACTCAGAGAGCACTTCGTTATACTGACATTGCAGCTCGGGTTTTTTCTTTAAAGAGAGCTCCATTCCGGTATATTGCTTGAGAGCTATATAGCGGGAAGGGCCCAAAGCTAGTTCCGAGGGGAACGTTTTCTTGAATGGTAGACGAACCACGTATCTAACATCATACTGACGAAAAGTGGTACTGGCATACAACTGCTCACAGTACAAGTCATCTTCTGAAACGGGTCGGGATTCGGGAACTTCTTCAATTTCCCAAAATTTACGAACCAGTTCGCTCAGAGAAGGTTCGTTAGAGTGTGAAACATAAGTCGAGAACGAAAAACTGCTTACAGGACCGCTAGAGTGGGTGTGAAAAGGACCACTGAGGATCCAACCGAAAACTGTGTTTTGAGCTAACAAACTTCCGAATATGTTGGTTCTGATTCCATCGAGCATGATGTGTGGTATTACATCACTACCCAAGACCATGTCTATTTGAGCTGGTTTATAAAAGTTGGGATCCGCGAGTTCTAGTCCTTCAATTTCTTTCAAATTCGGTTTTGAAAGCGGATATGAAGGTAGAAAATTTGTGAGTTTTCTAAGCACTATTGCTTGCACTTCGAGATTAAATTGGAGAGATTTTGTTACGAGACAAAACGAACAAATCTTGTTGCTACCAACTATGTTACTTCCCATGCCAGAGATGTTGGTAAACAATCGTTCTGTGGGTAAAGCAAGGCGATTTTGCACTTTCTCGGATATGAAAGTCTTTTGGGAGCCTTGATCAATCAGAGCACGCAAAGTGAATATTTCGTCAAGATGTAGAATGTGAACTAAAGCGGTGGGTAAGACTACTTTAGCTTCATTAGCCGCAAAGTGAGAGGACACTTCCGCTACATCTCTATTTGGGAGAGAGTCGGTTCTTGAGGTAAACCAATATTGGGGTCCACTGCTTGCGTGTGCATAGAGTTTATGGAACGATTTCTTGACGTAGACGGTAAGTTATCACCTTCACGATTGGGTTCTGGGGTTGGAAGGTGAAGCATGGAGTGATGCTGCTTCTTACAATGAAGGCAAGAAAAAGAGCTTTTGCACCGTGTTTTTAAGTGCGAATATGCCAGGCAGTTAGAGCAAAGTTTGTTCCGCTTGACATATTCAATTCTCCCTTGAGGTGAAAGGGCCTTGAATTTAGGGCACATTCTTAGAGGATGACTTTGTTGGCAGTTCGGGCAAACAGAAAACTTTAATTGGGCATTATCTTCTGCAAGATAATTTTGCACGTTAGCTCGAGTTTGAGCGTGATGTGGAGACGCGTTTTCAGGAAACATAGAATGGAATTTATTCTGCCCCAGCGCGTTAGGGTTTCGACTGTTGGGATTTGTCAGTGGAAGCCTATTTTGAGCCATAGGCTGTGACAATTTGGGCTTAGCACCTCTGATGCTATTGAGTTTCTCTACTACCTCGTAGCGAGAGGTCAGGAACTCGTCCATTTGTATCCAAGTTGGGAACTCTTTCCTGGAGGTAATGGATTGCTCCCAGAGAGCTAAAGTTTCCTCGGGTAGCTTTGTTGAACACAAATAGACGAGGATGGGGTCCCACTGGTCAGTGCACACATTTTGGGCGGACAGCATGGCGAGGCAGTCATTGACTGTAGACTGAACCCTCTGAATTGCCCCACTGTTCTCTGTGGTTGCGGCAGGGATGTTGAACAAGATTTTGAGCTGGTTGTCCACCAGTATCCTTTTGTTCTCATAGCGAGAACGAAGAGCCTCCCACGCCAGCGGAAAGTTTTCGTCGCATTGTTGGTACCTCTTTACAATATTCCCCGCTGGGCCTCGGGTCTTATTGCGCAAGTGATATAGCTTTTGCGCGGGGGTCAACCTTGGGTGGTTGGAGTAGACTGCCGTGAACATGTCTTTGAAGGATGGCCAGTCCTCATAACTACCGTAGCAGATCTCTGTATCACAAGGTGGTACTTTGATACATGCAGAAGAATTTTCCCGGGAATTTTCTGGAAAGCCGTGAAACGAGGATTGGTTTTGCAAAGTTGAGGTTTAAGGTGCTCTGGGAACCCTTTGATCTTGCACGAGGTTGCAAATCTGAATTGCAGAGGAGTTTATTTGCAGTTGTTGCCCGAGGTGGCAACTCTGCGTTGTTGAGCTAGTGAACAGGTTATATGTACTTAAAAACCCGAAAATACTTTGCAGGTGCCCGAGGTGGAAGCTCTGCACTATTGAGAAAATAAGAGTTTATTTTCACCTAGTATGGCTTTTTAACCGCAAATATCCAGTAGTTACCCGAGGTGGCAACTCGGAACTGCAATGGTTAAACTTTTGAGAAGAGATCGAATACTATTCAGTAGTTGCTCGAGATGGCAACTCTGAATAGGTAAAAGGAATTTTGAGAAAAAAAAAAACCCAACGTATAATGACAATCCTGAATCCGCGTTAAAACTTTGCGAGAAACTGGGGAAAAATTTTCAGAAAAATAACCGAATATCCAGTAGGTGCACGAGATGGCAATTTTGATCACGAGCACAAAGAGAACCAACGTTTGAACCAAAAGAAGGTAAAATTCCAATGGTGGGTATTTTTTTAAAAAAAAAAATTTTAAAAGAGAAAGAACCCGAGAGTACTCAAATATTAATGTGGCTGTTTTTATTTATAATGTTAGAATTTGATGGCAACCCTTTAAATATGAATGCTTCATTTTTTCTCTTTAACTACTGTTTCGTTTTTCTTATTGTCATTGCAACATTCTTTGTCTTACTTTCAAACTGAAAACACACGCTCTGTGAAATAAATATTATAACAATAAAAACTTAAAACTGTTATTTATCAGGTTATGGGCCCAGGCAGTTTTTTCTGCATATTTGTGAAAAAAAAGAAGTGAACATTTAAACAAAGTTTAAAAAATGAGTGCACCTGTGATCCAAATTACAAAATTGGATGAAAACAATTACGATAGCTGGTCAATATTGATGAATAGTGTGCTTATTCACAGCGGTCATTGGAAAATAGTGAGTGGCCAAATAAAATGTGAGAGTACAGATGCAGCCGAAAAAGCCAAATGGGAGTCTGATGATGAAAAGGCGCTTGCATCAATCTATTTGGGAGTGCAGTCATCACAGCTGGGTTACATACGCGAGTGCAAGACGTCAAGTGCGGCATGGGAAAAGCTAAAGGAAGTGTACATGGCGAAGGGACCGATGCAGAAGGTGTCACTGTATAAGAAGCTGGTGAATTTGGTTCTTTCCTCTGGCGGCGATGTGGTTCATCACCTGAACGAATTCACGGAAATATATGGCAAGCTAGCAGAAATTGGAATAGACATCGGTGACGAGCTTCTGGTGATCATTTTATTGTCTAGTCTTCCAACGGAGTATGAAAATTTCATAATTGCCATGGAAACCCGAGATTTGTTGCCATCATTAGCTGGGCTGAAGCAGAAACTTCTAGAAGAGAGTAAGAGAAGAAAGCAGAGAGATGAGTCCATAGTTACGTCATCAAATAACGGCCATCAACAAGCATTCGTTGCGAAATCAAATTTCAAAAATGAGAAGAAGGCGAAAAACAACAAAAAGATATTCCAAGGAAAATATTCCAAGGGTAGCCAGTATATTATGGTTGGATATTCGACATCATCGAAAGCATATCGCCTGTTTGAAACAAATACTCATAAGGTGGTGGAGAAACGCGACGTTCTGTTTGATGAGAATTTATTTCCAAGCAGAAATGAAGCTGACCGCGTAGTAAGCAATGACGATTGTTTCTTTTATGAGGTACTACAACAGAGTGAATATGACGATCACAGCTTGGCGATCAAATGCGTATCCAATAAAACTGAAAATATTGCGAATGACGTCGATGCTGTAAACGACTGTGAAAGCCAATATTTTGCGCAAGACGAAAGTTTTATTACTGCAGATGAGGATGAAAACTCAGACGGCGAAGAACAGCATGCGCGTGGAAGGCCGAAAATAATTCGTACAGGTCAGCGTGGCAGACCAAAGAAGGTGTTTTGCAAAAAATCAAACGGACTGTGTATTGCCATGAACGAGAGTGTGCCACAGGCAGTTGATGAGGCTCTTTCAAGCAAAAGCAAGAAATTTTGGGAGAGAGCTATGAATGAGGAATTTGCTGCTTTGCAGGAAAATAAAACTTGGTCTCTCGTTGATCTGCCGAAAGGCCAGAAGGCGATTCCGTGCAAGTGGGTGTACGCTTTGAAGAAGGACCTGAATGGCGATATTGAGCGCTACAAAGCGCGTCTCGTAGCTAAAGGTTGCAACCAACAGTACGGCATACATTTCAAAGAAACTTTTTCACCGGTGGTACGCTATTCCACAATCCGCTTGCTGTTGGCACTAGCAGTGCAGCGTAAAATGCATTTACACCAAATTGATGTTAGTACAGCGTATTTGAATAGCCGATTGCATGAAGAGGTCTACATGAAGCAGCCGCCATATTTTTGTGACAGCAGTTCGCCGGAAAAAGTATTGCGTTTGCATAAAGCTCTGTACGGTTTAAAACATAGCGGCAAAGAATGGAATGATCAACTTAATGGTGTTTTGGGCAAAATGAAATTCAAGGCATGCAAGTACGAGCCGTGTCTGTACCAAGCAACGTTTGGTGGCAACCTCGCACTAATCGCAGTCTACGTGGATGATTTAATCATCGGATGCAGTGACCTCGCAGTGGTTCTTGATGTGAAGCGCAAGCTGGCGAATGAATTCCAAGTCAACGACAAGGGACAACTGAACCATTTCTTGGGAATGGAGGTACAACGCGAAGGCGACACAGGCGCTATCAAGTTATCGCAATCGCAATATATACGAGATTTGTTGGAACAATACGGAATGCAACAATGCAAAGCGGTCGCAGTTCCGTTGGATCCAGGTTACCAAGTTCATTGCGAGAAGGAGTGTGAAAAGGTGAGCCAACATGATTATCAATCTCTAATAGGTTCCATGATGTACTTGGCGATATCCACGCGCCCGGATATACAATATTCAGTATCCAAGATGGCTCAGTGCAATGCAGACCCGCACATCGAGCACTACCAAAAGTTAAAACGAATTTTGCGCTACCTTGCTGGCACCGTGGAATTTAAATTGATATACAAGTCGAGTGAAAATGGACTCGAAGGATTTGTAGATGCGGACTGGGCAGGAAATTCGACGGACCGAAAATCCTACACCGGCTTTACATTTTTCTATGGGAATAATCTCGTCTCATGGGAATCTCGTAAGCAGTCTTCAGTCGCACTCAGCAGCACAGAGGCTGAGTACATGGCAGCTTCAGGTGCAGCCAAGGAGGCTATCTATCTAAAACGTCTCCTGCAGGAGCTGGGTGAAATCAGCGATGATCCTGTGGTTCTACATATGGACAATCAAGGAGCTTTGAAGCTCGCAGAAAATCCAGTTTACCATCAGCGAAGCAAGCACATCGACATTCGATTTCATCACATTAGGGAGCTGGTTCAAAGTCATCAGGTTAAATTGGAGTACTGTCCCACAGATGAAATGCCTGCCGATACTATGACTAAGAATTTAGCAAAGAATAAACATTGTTATTTTGTTAGTAAATTGAAATTGAATTGCTTGTGAATATGAGAACATTCATATTGAGGAGGAGTGTTAGAATTTGATGGCAACCCTTTAAATATGAATGCTTCATTTTTTCTCTTTAACTACTGTTTCGTTTTTCTTATTGTCATTGCAACATTCTTTGTCTTACTTTCAAACTGAAAACACACGCTCTGTGAAATAAATATTATAACAATAAAAACTTAAAACTGTTATTTATCATATAAATATAAGTGGTTATTTATAAAATGGGGGGGTTTTTATAAAAATGTGGGAATTTTCTAAAAAATGTGTGATTTTTAACGAGTGACTCACTTTAACCACAATGTTTACTTCCCATAAAAATGTGGGGATTTTTTTTTTTTCAAAGTGAGATCAAGATGTTAAAATGTGGTTTTTTTAAAAAATGGGATTAAAATGTGTAAATGTGTTAAAAAATGTGATGAAAAATGTTTAAATGTGTTAAAAAATGTGATGAAAAATGTGTGTGCATGTGTATATTTTAAATATGTTTTATATAAGTGTATTCAAAAACTGTGTGTTTAAAAATTGTATTTCACAGTGTATATATATTTTTTTTTTCCAACAGTGTATATATTTTATTTTTTTTTTTTTAATAACTATGTGATTGAAATGTGTTTATGAGAAATGTGTGTTTATTTTTGCGATTAAAGTTTTTCCTTATATGTGTATGTTTAAAATGTTTGGTTATTTTAATTGTGTTAACTGTGTGTAAAAATTTGTGAGAAATCTGTGTTTAAAAATTGTTCAATATTTATTAGCTGTCTTTTTTAGAACGAACCGTGTGATTCTGAGCTCACCATTTCCAGTGCTGCGTTATCTGCTTGGATATCTTTACTTTGCTGCTTGTTGCCTGTTGTTAGCGTTATTTGTGTAGTAGTCGAAATTGATTGATTAATTTTAGGCTGTTATTATTTTTCCTTTTTTTTCCACGTTAAACAAGCTTCTATTATATATATTTAAATCAAGCAAATAAATAAATTACTCAATCGGAACACACATACACACGCACGTAAACGAGTCGAATTGGGTTTTTTTTTCCTAGTGCTGTTGTACACACAAGGGGTACGACGAGCCAAGAACGACGAGCCAAGAAGAAATCCACATAAAAAATAACAATGGCTCCTTTTTGCTAGTCGCCAACTTAACGAACAAGCGAACTCGACTCAACGAAAGCTTGGGCTGATGCAATCGTTTTTTGCTATGTTCGCATGCCTTGTCATCAGCTCCGCTGCCTTGACATTTATTTAACCTTAGCGTTGTTATATATTTATGCTTATATATAATCTTTATATAAATATTCAGGCTTCTTATATTTATATATTTCATATGGGATTTATATAAATTTTTATTGAGATAGAATTATATTGAATTATAACTACTGGGGTTGTAATTATACTATTTGGGAATATATAATATAATTACAATATGGGATTGGGAAATTAATGGGAAATTTTATAACCATTACCTGGATTCGTGCTGCTTACGTTTCTAGCGCATTGGATGTCCGAGCAACCAGAGCTTACACAAAAATCGAAGGACCATGTAAAAACGAGTTAAATAAAAAACACTCCCAACTTCGTTTTAGAGTTAAAAATCAAGATTTTATTAAAAAATATAAAAATGAGGCGCTTAATCGCGAGTATGGTGTTGTCGCAACGTTGTCGAAGCGAGTATGGTGTTGTGAAACGAAAAAATACAGCATTTGTGTAAAAAGGCAAAAAGAAGTTGAACATTTGTATAAAAAAACTGGTTCGGGTCAGCCGAAGCTGAACTGTAGCATAACGCTAGGTTTAATATAAATTTAAAAAAACAAGTTCGAAACAGTAATGAAGCTGTGTTCAATTTAGAGTTACTTGACGTTACGTTACGTTATAGGCAAAGAAAAAATATAAAAGCAGGAATTAATGAATTAGATCAGTCTGGAGCACGCCCAGTGGCGTCGACACTTTCTTTAAATATAAATAAGTGCTACGTTATAAGTTTTGCCCGTAAAAACGTATTAACATATAGCAGATACATGCTAAATAAGTTGGAACTTAAAAGGGTCTATAGCAGATCTTGGAATAATTCTTGATAGTAAGATGCGCTTTAACCTTCACTACGATCATATCATATCCAGGGCAAACAAAATGCTCGGATTCATAAAAATATGTGCAAAAGAATTCAAAAACCTTTGGGTAACTAAAACCTTATACTGCACATTAGTGCGACCAATCTTAGAATACTGTTGCATAATTTGGAACCCAGCTTTTGTAGTGCATAGTGAAAGGCTAGAATCTATTCAAAGACAATTCTTGCTTTTTGCATTGAGAGACCTATACGATCCTCGTGACTATACAAATTTACCACCATACGAGAGTAGACTTAAAATCCTCAATTTAATGTCGTTGTCATCAAGGAGAATAATACTTTGCTCATGCTTTACATTTGATGTTATTACTGGTAACATCGGTAGCGAATACATCTCGAGCAAGGTACTATTTAATGAACCAATAAGGCGAACAAGGTATACAAAATTGTTAAAAGAAACGCATCACAACACTATTTACGCATTGAACGAACCCTTGAAATGATGTTGTAAAATATTTAATAATATCAGCGAGCATTATACACCGCCAATATCGAAATTCAGATTCAAGCGTTCCCTTTCCAAATCACTTTCCTGTACATAACTATCCCCTTATTAAACACCAATTCACGTTGTATGCCCAATGGTACATATAAGTGAATCTTCTCCAATTCCTTTTCACCATTCTGATCCCTCTTCTATTTCCTTGATCTAGCATTTGTAGAAAAATTGTAAATGAAACATTTTAATGTTAAATAAGTAAAACACCGCATTGTAATATTAACTCTATCCTCCCATATCCAAATGCCTCTTTTTGCATTGCCGTCTACCTAAACAAAATTTAGTTGTTCTCCCACTTAGCTCTTTCCATCTTAATAATATTTTAGCATAGTATTAAAAATTAGTACATATTTTTACTATGTGTATAAAATCTGTTAGTATGTAAGCTTAGTATATAAGTTCCCCCTTCGTTCTTATTCTTGTCTTCTTTTTGACGTGTTTTTGAAAATGTGTCGATTCATGTGGGCGGATTACGCCCACTGAGAATTGCATATCTTCTACACCTAAAACAAGGAAAAAGGAGAGAAAAACAAAAAATAAATACAACAACAACCTGTTAGAAAAATAAGTTAGAATAAGTATATTGCCTTGTTTGGCTAAATAAATAAATAAATAAAATAAATAAATACAAGAAACAACATGGTTACAGAAGTTCCAAGAAGAGCTGACACCTGATGCACCAAAGGCTATAACATTGCACTGTGACAACAAAAGCGCTATTCAAATTACTGTGAACAACTCATGTTCTCCGCGCACACAACATGTTGGCATAAAAGGCAAATTTGTTCGGTACAATCTGGAAAGTGGTAAAATCAATCTATGCTACATATCAACAAATGACATGCTAGCAGATATATTAACCAAAGGTCTCACAAAAACTAAACACATCTACCTTTCTAATTACCTTGGTCTTTCTTAATACAAATTAAAAATTCTATTTTAATTGTATAATTTCAAAATTAAAATATATTTTTCCATATAAATATGTTTAAGTGGTATAGTTTTATCAAATTTATAATCTTAAACATAATATTATCAAATAAGAATTGTCATTTCGAATGGTATTTCATATATGAATTTTGATAACTTTTGATGTAATTTAATGAGATTTTTTTTAATTGAATTTTTGAATTTTTAAGTTTACATAAATGATATTCGTATTGTCGTTCAGGAAAGGTGTTGTTAATAAATGTGAACGACCCTTTAAATTTCTTCTATTACTTTTCATTTATAACTACCTATGTCTCGTACTTGAATAATCACTTAAATAAATGTCTTCCCTTCCGGTTAAGAACCCAACATCACTGAACGTGTTTTTACTTTTAACTAATTTATAACATATATGAGAAGATATATAAAAAATGTGGACTTGTATGGGAGGTGGGCGTGTTTGTAGGCTTAAAATTAATAACACATACACACATAGCAAATTTTATTTTTGTAGCTCATATAAATATAAGCCATTTTATTTTAGAGCCTTTTAATGGTTTTTACCATAGTGAGTTGTATGGAAGGTGGACGTGTTCCTGTGCGGCTTCCAAAAATATTCAATACTACACATCCTTGGGTGTACACAAACATCAGTACCAAGTTTCATCCTTCCCCTGCTAATGACTTATTTAGGTGTAAAGTCTAAAAAGAGTCAATTTCGAACCCATATAAAAAACTTATTTAGATGTGTACTTTTAAAATACTGATACAGGTGTAAATCTTTTTTTTTGTCTCTTCTACCATGATATTTTTACAATCTCATAATTTTTGTTGTATAGGCGAGTAGAAAAAGTCGCACAACGACAACAAAAATTCTAGAAATCTATAACTACACAAATTTGTGTATCACATTTTTATTAACCCCCATGCCGAATTTGATTTCGATATCTTTATTTATTTTGGAGATATCAATTTGATACCGCTAAATTAGCCATTTCGCCCACTGAGCAGCCCCTTAATACTTATAATCCCTTAATAATTTACCTGGAAAACATTCTTGTGATTAACAAATGTAACAAGGTCGTTTAAATGCAAACAAAATCCTCGTATTGCATTTTGTTTGCCAGGCGGAATTCCCTTGTGCAGAATATTACACTATATTGCTCACGAAAATAGCAACGACAACATACTAGCGGCATTGCTTATTATTTAAGCTGTTCGCTTGTTAGCTGGACACCGTTTAAATTATGGCGTCATAGCTTAAAACGGTTTTATGCATTAATGCTGATACTGCATTTTTATGCAGTTGTGCTTGGACTTGGCATTGAACTTGAATTAAAAAATTCAAGGCTGTTGTATGGCACAAAAGATAGTGCCTACAAGTATGCATTGGTTTGGTTTCTTCGGCGTTGTTATTGATTCACAATATGCTCGAAAAACTTCGAAACAGTCCAGGTGCACAAGGCTACTCGTTTACTCCTAAAAAGAACAGGAATATCGACTTGATATTATTCTCGAGGAATTGTGTTCATTGAGTCCGGGGGTGATGGAGAAAGTTCAAACTAACTACTAGATTTTTTTTTTTTTTGGTTAGTCTTACTCCCAACAGAAGTGCTAAAGTTAAAATTCCTCTTTAATACATAGATTGTTTGGGAAAAGCCGAAGGATAAGTCGGATGCTATCCAGTGCAAAAGATGCCAGCAATTTGGTCACATGGCCAAAAATTACGCAAGCGACTATAAGTGTGTGAAATGCAGCAACGCTCATCTCCCAGGGGAATGTAGCGTAACGAAAGAATCAGGCCAGAAACCATACTGTGTGAATTGTAGGAGGGACCATCTTACCAACTATCGTGGTTGTGGTGATAGTTTCAAGGAGTACTCAAGGTACAGAAAAAAAAAAACTTCAGAATATGAGGACAATCTCAAAATCAAAAAATTTTTAAGTCTTTTTCACTTCTAAGGCTCCTCCACCTCTTACGGTTTCCTATACCATCCACTTTAGGGGAAGGATGGTCCCTCCTCGATTCCACAGACTGTTATTAAGTCTAGAGATAATGTTTTGATACATTCTTTTGATCTTTCTAAAGATTTATTTGGGCTGAGTGTCCAAGACTTATGGGTTCAAGGGTTTATGAAAAACGATAATGGTTATTCATCGAAACAAGAGAAAGAGAGCAGCAGAAAGTTAGAACTTCAAAAAATTCTTAACGCTCACAGTTGTAGCATAGCTTTCCTACAAGAAACTCACCTCAATATAAGGTACATCTAGGTAACTTCAACTTTGTGAGGAATGACCATCAACCATTGCGTCAGGAAGTAGCAATTGTAGTTAAAAACAAGTATTAAATATGAGGCAGTATATATTCCTAATCTGATCCTGGCTGGGTTATTTATCTCAATTAAAATAAAGATAAGGGGGTGTCACAAAGGGGTGCTAATCGGTTCCATTTATATTCAGTCTAACAGTAAATACGAAACATTATTGGAAGATTTAATTAAAATAGAAAATATGGCGCTGCTTTTCGATGGGGCGATTATCGGAGGCGACATGAATGCGAGAAGTGCTAGCTGGGGGAATAGCACATATAATGTGAATGGAAAATCTTTAGAAAAATTGCAAAGGAGCCACTTACCTTCTCTAATTAATGTGGTACTCTGGCAACTCCAACTTTACCCAGAAGCTCGTGTTTTTTGGACAAATTTCTGATTTCGTCTCACCTGACTAATCTGCTGGTGAATAGTTTTACATTGCAGACATTGTCCATATTTTCTGATCACTTTCCTGTTCTACTTAAAATTAATCTTGAACCAGTTAAAATTCCAAATTTATATTTAATTGCCAGCAAATCCTACAAAAACACCTATTGGGAGCTTTTTAGAGAAGATATACAGCCCTACCATAGTAGGCGTCGTCGACAACATATTGCGTCGACTAGCGTCGACAGTGCAGAATTGGTATCGGCGTTGTCGTTTGCAATAACTATTTTTTTTTTTTTTTTTAGACTTAACCAGGACTCAGGGGATGCCCCCTATAAATGCGAAAGCATTGTGTTGATTCGGAAGAAGGGTGATAGTTAGTTGGAGGGTGGAAAGATGTAGTGTCGGTGAAGATTTGATTTAAATTTACACAGATTGAAACTGCCGGGAAACACGATCGCAGGGAGATTGTTCCACAATTTTACTGAGCGACCGAAGAACGAATTATCTCGGTAATGCGATGTTCTATTGGGCAAAGTTGCAATGGTAAAGGGATGGGCTTGGAGAGCAGCCCGAGTGGACCTAGGAAACACACGAGCTGGTGGCGTCAGGCCATGTATCTCCCTTGAACACTTCCCATGGTAGTATCTGTACAGAAGGCTTAGGCAACCAACATTGCGACGATGCCCAAGAGAGTTGAGAGAAGATAAAATACTTTCATCCCCTATCAAATATATCGCACGTCGTTGAATCCGGTCCAGAAGCTCCAAATATGATCTTGAAGCCCCTGCCCAAATGTGAGAATTGTACTCCATTTTCGGCCTAATATATGAGGTATAGATCAAACGAAGATCAGATGGAGTGAAGTATTTCTTACACCGTTTTAAAAAACCAAGGCACTTGGCTGCTTCTTTTGACACATCAAAAATGTGATCATTCCACCGAAGATCTGCTTGTATTGAAATGCCTAGAACGTCAAGAGCTTCTGACTCCGTAAGATCTACACCGTTCATATTGAGGGGAGCTAAGGGGCAATTGATTCGCTTGTGGGTTAACAGACAACACTGGGTCTTGCTAGCATTAAACTCTACTCTATTAGCAAGACCCCACTCGGAGATTTTTGCTAAGTCATTGTTAAGTGTGTCATTCATATGTTGCCTCCTCCTCTCAATCTCCAAAGAGCTCGGGCGTTTTTTAAATGAATATGAATGGCAAATGCCGCTGCCATCCGCAAACGAATGAATTGGGTTGTGAGTCAACGACAGAAGGTCGTTGATAAAAACCAGGAACAAAGTTGGCGATAGAACTGAGCCCTGCGGTACACCTGCGTTGATGGCGTGCTCTCTGGACGATATGCCATCGATTACAACATGGATCGTTCGATTCATCAGAAAGCACTTGATCCACCGAGCAAAGTTACCACCGACACCATATGCAATTAGTTAAGACACGAGCGCTTTATGCCACGCTCGGTGAAATGCCTTAGAAATATCCAGAGCAACAATTTTGCTCTCACCGAATAAGTGAACGCATTGGTTCCATTTTTCTGTTAGGAACGCCATGAGGTCACCAGTAGAGCGGGCCCTACGGAAACAATATTCACGGTCACTAAGCAATTCATTGTGCTCCAGATAGTTCATAAGGTTGAAGTTAATTACGCTCTCCATAACTTTGGCGAGCGAAGAGCATATCGATATGGGTCGGTAATTTGCAGGGTTCGTGGCATCGCCCTTTTTTGGTACCGGCTGGACCCTTGCGACCTTCCAACAAGATGGAAATACTCCTGTCCTGTAGGAGATGTTAAACAGGTTACGCAAAGGCCGAGCCAGACTAGAAGCACACGCTTTAAGCAGAAGTGGTGGTATGCCATCCGGACCAGAGGCTTTATTTATGTTGAGGTTTGCAAGGACTTTTTTAACTGCTCTCGTACGAAAATATATCTCCTGCATTACAGAAGACGTTCTTTCAATGAAAGGTAATGGCTGATTGCTTACTGGGATTGTGGAGTTATGTGCAAACAATCCGGCCAACAGGTTCGCTTTATCAGCCGTGTCCGTGAAGATTTGATCATCTTTTAAAAGAGTTGGAATAGTCGATGACGTCTGATTCTTAACTCTTTTAACAAATGACCAAAAGTTTTTGCTCCCTTTGGGGCAGAGAAGAACCTGTTCTCTGATGCGAGTTTCGTGAAGAAACTTTTCGCTTTTTAAAATTGCATTACAGCGATTCCTAGCCTCTATGCGAAGTCTTTTTGTATCAGCATTCTTATTAGAGCGCCAATTCAGAAAGGCTTCCTCTTTGGACCTGACTGCAATCCTGCAAGTCTCATTAAACCATGAGTGGTCTTTTGGTTTGATGCTTCTCATCTTATTAGGGATGAAAGACCGCATACCCAATAAGATAATTTCTTGCACCATAACAGCCGCGGCATTCACATTTGTGTCAGCGAAACATAATTTCCAATTGAAGTTGCGATAAAAATTATTTAGCGCAGTCCAATTTGCTCTTCCATAAAACCATGCAGTCCTTTTCGGGGCCTCAGGCGTAGAGGTGCGAAGGTTAGAATATGGAAAAACAGCGGAGATGGTGCAATGGTCCGAATTACTAAGAGGTGCGTTGACACTCACATCATATTTTTCATGATGCGAAGTCAGAAAGAGGTCTAAGATGTTATGGCTATACAGATCACTTCTTGGGAAAAAAGTTGGTTCCTTCACTAGTTGAATCAATTGGTTCGATTCAGCAAAAAGCTCAACATATTGCCCTTCAGGTGTTGTTTGGCCTGAGTGACATAACCAAGCCGAGTTGTGGACATTGAAATCGCCAGCTACAACGATTTCACTATCAGGGAACAACCCCAAAATGTGCGATATCGAATCAGAGAGAGAGTCTAGTTTGTTAAAAGTAGCCTCCCTCCCTAAATTCGGACTTCTATAAACGTAGCAGAAATGTAGCAAGTGCGAGCGGACCCTGAACCTAACCCACATAGAGCAAAATTCCGGATCGGTCGGGCCCAGACCCCGCTGGCACTGATACGCTACATCCGAACGTATAAAAAGAGCGATGTCCCTATGCGAAGAAAACAATGGCAGTAAGTGATACCCAGGAATATGAAAATCCAGTGGATCTGCATCCTCGCTCACCTGGGTCTCACTTAATGCCATTATTTGTACAATATGCATAGACCGAGGAAAAATTCGCCCTCAGTCCACGTATATTGCAAAAATCTATGCGAAAATGACTCGACATTCTCGCACCGTGCAAATATTAAATAAATAGGGCAAAAAGGTAATTAGTTACAACTGATAATTGAGATTAAACTCTGTGGACATAAATATGTGCAAAGGCCAGTGTTATGCCTTCACCTTAGCACAACTCTGCCCACAGTGCAACCTCACTCACAGCTGTAACTAATCGGAGAGGATGGAGGAGTTGACGGACACGGAAAAAACAACAATTACTTACGCGGCGAAGAGCATAGAAAAGCCCTTCGCGTGGTCAGCTAAAAAAAAAACCTTTAACTGCAGCTTAATGTTGTTGTTGCTGATGGCCGCACTCAGCAAAGCATATTTCAGATGATGATGTTGTTGTTGATGATGCTGTTTTTATTGCGCTGATGCTGTTGTTGTTGAAACAGCAAAAATGTTTAATGTTTTATTTATGTTAATAAATGTTTTATTTATTTATATAACATTAGTCTATGAACAGTAATTCTTACAGACTAGGAGATATAACAAAATACAATAAAACAAGATTTATAAAATAGTGTTGAATAAAATTCTCAATTGTATAAATTATTATATAAATTCAAAGCTCTAGAAACTGGGGCATTTGCAGCATAGTTTGTGCTATACATGTTCAAGTAGAAAGGATCGAAATTTCTAAGTAGTCCAGCAGGAACACTAAAATTGATCAATGCTAGTAATCCATTAAGTACTTCATAAACTGCCTCAATGAAACATGAATTTTTGTTTCGTATTCTTAATTTTTATTTAAATGCAATTATATCATTTTACCTAAAAGTCAACTATTGCGTTGACCGTTCTCGTAAAGTTCGCTCAAAACGTGCCTTGCTGTACTTTTATTCCAAATAGATTCCCTTATTTGTACTCTGAACCTGCATATCGATCACCTAAATATCGGATACCGCATTTTATTATCGCAAATCTGAGGGCCAAATATATATTTGAAGAAAAGGAGAATTGAATACCCACAATCATAGCATTTAAGGTAGTATTCTAGTCTAGATGGGAAAAGTTTGAGTTTTTTAAAATTCAGTAAAAAAACACTAAAAATGCTTTGAAAAATTTACAGGCTAATAAAATGGAAGGGTGTGCTAAAAAAAAAGGGTGCTTCCATTTCGACACGATTCCAACCCTTCTAGTCATCTGAAAAGAATCTTAATTAGTAAGAAGAATTTCTCTATAGCCGGACTAGGGAAAGAAAAATAAATTTTTCTTTGCAAAATGGCGACTGTTTGAAAAAATTGTTGGTTTTTTTGCAAAGTTTTGAATTTTTTAAAAATATTTAAAAAAAACAATATTTTTACATAGTCTAGTCATAGAGGGATTTATAAAAATGACCCATATCAGTCATATTTTAAGTCAAACATGTTGGAAAAAGTAGTTTCAAGAAACGCGTTTAAAGATTTGAGCAAGGTTGCAGGCAGTGAAAGTCATATAAATGGGCGCCGCTAAAATTGCTAAATTAAAATTTTAAAAACTCCTTTGGAGGACATATTCTTAAAGGTCTAATCTTCGAAAATATGCAAAAAAAAAATTGATTTTTTCATTACTCTAGATTACTGCCTTAAACTAAAATATCCTAAATAAACCAGAAAATAAATACACGCTTTGATCACTTTTTCGGTAGCTAAAATCTTCATTTGAGTCCCATCTACACATCCCAGAACACTCGGAAATCCGGAATTTAAAAAAAAAAGCCAATCTTGCTTCAGTTTTTTCACTTTAGCCCCCAAAACGTCAAGCGTCTCCGTCAAAATTGTGGTCACAGTAGATTGTGCCAGTCCAACTTGAAAATCGTTTTAATCGCTGGTACGACCCCTGCGCCAAGAACAGCAATGTTATAGAAAATTTTGCTGAGTTTGAAACATTTTTTGACTGACTACCAGGTTTCATTTCAGGCTCAATCGACTGAAGCACGCAATTGAAAGTTGTTTGAATTAGTCGGAAATTATCTTCAATTCTATATTAAATGATAAAGCTTACTCTTTCTACTTTAAGGCGTTTTTTATCTTCTTCATCGCTGGAACTTGCATCCGAAAAAAATAACATTTTGCGAAACAAACTTAAAAACATACGGAGAATCATTTCCTCCAGAAGATCGCTGACGATGTTGGTGGTGGACATTCTGAAACGAGTGTCAACCACTTTTTCAATAATAAGTATTTCGTTTTTAAAGTTAAATAGAATATTTTATTCAAAATATATGAATGATTGAAAATTACCGTCCGTTCGGTTTAACGACGCTTTCCAACTGTGCTTTTCTTTGTCCTTTTTAGTTCTTTTCTTTTTTCATCGTGTTCTTTGTAATGTCAGTGTATTTATGTATGTCGTTGCATAGTGTTGGTCGTCTTGTCTAGTGGTTGCAGTGTTGGGTAGCGTTAAAATTAATGTGACAGCTCGGCCGATCCTGATCCCGACATCGTCCCGATGTCATCCTGGTCAAGCTCCTCTTCAGCAAAGCCGTAAAACTCTTCGTCATCGTCGTCCAATTCTGGTGGAGCTGAGCACCACGGTTTGATTTTATCAGCTGCATAAACTGAACTGAATTTTCGCTGCGAGACTTGCATTCCTGGGATGTCTTCCAGAAGGTATCGGTCGTTTCCAAGCACCTTGGTCACCAGATACGGGCCACGAAATTTTGGTTCGAGCTTTCGAGATTCTCCTGTCGCTTGTGGTTCGTTTTCGATAACCACCAAATCGTCTTCTTTGTATAAAATAGGCATCCGGTGTTTTTGATTGAATCGCTTCTTCCACTCCTCACGTTTAGCTTGAATATGCTCCAAGGCAAAGGTTCGTTTTTCAAGGATGCTGACGTCATCTGGTTCAATTAAAATTGCGGCGACTATTTTATTTTGTGTGATATCCACGAGTTTATAATCAAAAATAAGTTCATTTGGGCTATACCTTGTTGTTGAATTTTTCTGAGTGTTGACACTCCATTGCAGTGTCCGAAGCTGGTCGTCCTATTCCTTCGCATTTTTGTTGGAAGTCCTTAAAAAGCTTAAAATCGTTTGGTTGGCGCGCTCGACCTGGCCGTTTGCGCGCGGTGTTCTTACTGCGGTTTTTATGTGAGCTATGTTGTTAGCGGCACAATAATCAGCGAGAACGCTGAGAACGTCGAGAGGTGAACGCTGTGCCTCTGTCAGTAACAATACGCTTTGGAAGACCAAAATATACTGTTAGTTCGTTTATCATCTGCAATACTGGCTGAGATTTAGTGTTGCGCACCGGCTTGACCACGAGATATTTGCTAAACGCGTCACTGATGGCAATAACATGACTATTTCCGCGTTTACTCCGTATAAAGGGTCCCAAATGATCAATGTGTATGAGTCTGCAGGGCAAAGGCTCCATGCCTTCGATGTGTAAACTACCTTCCGGTTTGCCTCCCTTATGTTTGTTGTAACAGCACTCAACGCATGCAGAGATATAATCTTTGACGTATTTCCTCATCCGTGGGAACCAGAAATGGTCCCGAATTCGCTCTATCATTTTTTCGACACCAAAGTGTCCAACTTCGTCGTGACAAAATCTAGCAATTCGCCAGCGGACCGCTTTTGGTACAACAAACAGATGCTTTTCTCCTACTCGTCGGTATAGTCTCTTATTCCGCAGAGAATATTCGGCTTTTAGTTGTTTATCTTGGTCAGCCTTAAGTACCCCCTGAAGAATTGCAACAATTTTACGTACCTTCTCGTCCTGCAATTGCATTGTAAGGAGCCAATCGTCGCTCACCACGTTTAACTGCATAACACTCGATGTTTCTTGCACCTTTGCTTCTTCGACAGGGGATCTACTACTCGTAAGTGCGTCGACGTGACCCATACGACTGCCAGCACGGTGAACACTTTCGAAGTTGTATTCCAACAGCCGCATCCACCAACGAGCTACTCGAGGAATTATTGGTGTTTTTGCTTTCAAACTGGTTATCGCCGAACAATCTGTCACCACCTTAAATTGCTTTCCAAGAAGATACGTTCGAAATCGCTGTAATGCCTCCACAACCGCTAGTACCTCCAATTCGTAGCTATGGTACCGCGACTCTACCTCTGTACAATGTCGGCTGAAGTACATTACCGCTTTCCACGACTTGGCTTGATCTGTTGATTGAAGAAGTACTGCTGCTAGTCCGACACTACTGGCGTCGGTGTGAACTTCGTGCATGCCATTATAATCATATAATGTAAGTACCGGTTCCTTAGTCAAATTTTCGATGAGTTGGTCAAACGCATTTTGCTCTGCTTCGCCCCAAATAAAATGTTGCGCAGCTGCTTTCGTTGTTAGCCTTGTGAGTGGTCTGGATATTAATGAATAATTTTGAACGAATTTTCTAAAAAATCCAGTCAGCCCCAAAAATCGGCGCACTTCGGTTACGGTTTCTGGTATTTTAAAGTGTTTAATCGCTGCCGTCTTTCGTTCGCCTGGAACTATGCCACGCCCGCTTATCTTGTGTCCAAGAAAATCAATTTCCCGTGCTAGAAAGTGACATTTATCTAGCCGCAAGGTCAAACCACATTTCCCTACAACTACTAAGAAATGCTCTAGCTTTTGCAGTCCCTCTTCCACCGTTTTGCTTGGTAAGACGACATCGTCCAGGTAGGCAATAGCTGTATTCGGTTCCAACATAGAAATTAATTTGTGCATCATACCTTGGAATACTGCTGGGGCATTTACAAGTCCAAACGGCATACGATTATATTCGTAGTGCCCTTCCGTCGTAGTAAAAGCCGTATACTGCTTCGAGTTTTCTTCAAGCTCGATTTGGTGATAACCCACTTTGAAATCCAATGTAGTAAAATAATTGTTACCGGCCAGCTGCACGAATAACTCGTCAATTATGGGCATCGGGAATTGCTGCTTTACTGTGACGCGATTTAACTGTCGATAATCGACACACAAACGAAACTCATTATTCTTTTTTTCTACCAAAACAATTGGTGACGCATACGCCGAAATCGAAGGACGTATAATGTCCGATTTTAACAAATCACAAATAATGTCATTGACAATCGCGCGTATAGCGAAAGGAATCCTGTACGGTTTCATATTAATAGGCACATCCGACGTAAGTTTAATAGACATTTTCGCGATACTACATTGCCCTAAGTTTTCAGTTGCATGGCAAAATTTATCATTATATTTAGTTTTTATTTTCTCTAACTTTGCAAAATCACCATCGGTCAAATAATTATTCAATGTGCCCCTATCATCGCTTTTTAACAACCAACATTGTTCCCCTTCAATCACAAACCGATTTCCGTCCGCACATAAAATGTCTCTTCCCAACAACACGTCATGGGATATATGTTCATCTTCTATAATTAAAAGTTCGATTTCAGAAAATTGTCCATCAATTTCAACTTTTGTGTTAACTTGCCACTCACACTCATAGTGACCACCACCGAATCCACTTAAACGCACAAAACACTTATTGTGTTGGCCTAAACTTTCTGCCATGGATTTTCGTACAAGCGAACGCGCACTGCCTGAGTCAATAAACGCGATTGTTTCAATATTATTTATTTTAATTCTTTTCGTTGTAAATTTTGAAGTGGCGTCTGCAATTTTATTGCAAACCGATTCCGTCACTTTATCTTTATTCTTAACAAAACAGTTCACAGCGGTGTGCCCAGTCTTGGAACACTTTGCGCACCTTTCTCGTCGTTGCGGTTGGGAACAGTCCCTTGAGAAGTGTCCCGGTTCGCGACAGTTATAACACACGACACTCTTTTTGGTTTCTTTTGTTGGAGCTATTTCTTTAATTTCTTTTTTAATATGTCCCATATTGTTTAGCACATTTACAGCTTGAAAATTTTGTTTCGGATTTGTTACGTTTCTTATGTTATTGTACGAACAATAATTCGCAATAGCTGTTAATAATTCGTTGCAAGTGCTATATAGCCTAGCTGACATACACTTTTTGAGATCGTCATCATTTAAACCATGAATTATATATTTTATAATCGAGTGATCATCAAGACCACCTTGGCGACCGACCGCCAATACGCGATAATAAAAAGTTTCTAGATTTTCGTTGGCACCTCGTCGCATATGCACTAGTTGCATATGTATTTCCGCTGCATTAATCGTCGATGGAAATTCGTAAAAAAACGTCTGCACAAATTGCTGCCAATCCGTAAACACTTCCTGGATTGAATCTATCCATAGCTTTGCTGATCCCTGCAAGTTCGTTTGCACGGCAAAAAGCAAAATTCGGTCGTCCCATCGATATGCACGGCGCAGTTGTTCAATCCGCGCGATGAACTGCGTTGAGGTTATGTTTTTATCTACCGGGTTAAACGATGGCAGAATCGAAATAACGTCATGAACGTTGCCAAATACACTGGAAACGACATGATGCGGCGATATTCCGTTTTGCTCCATACGTTGCACCGGCTCGCTTACTGGATATGCGCTGCCCCTCCTAAGCGTCGGTGGTATCGTCGCAGGCATCCCGTTCCAGTGTACATTTCGGACATCCATGTACTGCGTCGGCTGCTCATAAGAGGCTGTGTAGCGTGGTGCAAAATTGGAAGCAATTACCGCTGCTGAATAACTTTCCTGCGTCTGCGTGTGCTGCATCGTCGCAGGCACACCGTTTTGACAAACAAAAACTGAATGCGTGTTGCCACCCAGCATTGGTTGTTCTCGTCGCATCTCGTTTTGTGATGATGCGTAGTCGTTGAAGGATTTGTCGGAACCGTGACGTCCCCTCCATTTGTCGTCAACTGTACCACGGCGTCATGTGAAACAAATATATTTTCGTCACGTAGTCCATTTGAATTTTCTCGAATCGGTGAAGATTGGCTTAACGGAATCGTTCCGTTATGCGTGCCGCGATGAACGATTTGCATGTCCGCGATTGTTTTTTCTAATAATTCTATGCGTTGCTGCATACTCCCGCACAGCGCACTTGTAAACCGTTTGTTTTTAAAATGTTCATCGAGCCTTTCAATAAGTTTTGCTTTGTTTCCCGAGCACGGCAAGCCAAGTTTTCGCAACTTAACCTTGAGCTCTTCAACTTTTAAATTCGCGAAACTTATCATTTTTACTAACTTAATTAAAGCGCGTTTGTTGCATTCCACTTCTGAAAATTGTCAACCACTTTTTCAATAATAAGTATTTCGTTTTTAAAGTTAAATAGAATATTTTATTCAAAACATATGAATGATTGAAAATGACCGTCCGTTCGGTTTAACGACGCTTTCCAACTGTGCTTTTCTTTGTCCTTTTTAGTTCTTTTCTTTTTTCATCGTGTTCTTTGTAATGCCAGTGTATTTATGTTTGTCGTTGCATAGTGTTGGTCGTCTTGTCTAGTGGTTGCAGTGTTGGGTAGCGTTAAAATTAATGTGGCACGAGACAAAAAGAAACAAAAAAGGAAAAACAAGAAAGGCAGGTGGTTTGGAGAAATAGTGACTTAGCTACGCAGACGGAAGTGCGACAAGCTTAACTATAGGTCGAGTTATACAACCTCGCTCGGTTCGGACATCGGCGACGCGAACTCTATTATCGCTACCAGTGTAAGTCTTTAATATTCGACCTAATCGCCATTCATTCGCGGGTAAGTTGTCTTCTTTCACGACAACTAAGTCATTTACTTTTAAATCTAATTGAGGACTTTTCCACTTAACACGCCTATGCATCTCCTTCAAATATTCATTTTTCCACCTGGTGCAGAAATGCTGATGCATTGCCTTGACCTTCTGCCAACGGTTGACGATCGTCAAAGGCTGATCAATTATTTCTGGCTCACTAGTGAGAGAAGTGGGCCTCCGACCAAGAAATGGCCTGGAGTCAGAGATTGAAAGTCACCGCCAACAAAGTTAGTACCATTGTCAGAATAGACCTTTGCTGGGCAGCTGCGTCTAGCGACAAAACGAGAGAAAGCCGCTTAAAAGGTGGCAGTTGACAAATCGCTTGTGGCTTCTAGATGAATTGCCTTCGTAGCGAAACAAACAAATAAGCACACATAGCCGTTACTAATTCGACAAGATCTACCGATGTAGCTTTTTATGTCGAAAGGACCAGCGAAGTCAATGCCAGTGGACGAGAATGGACGCGAAATAACGGTTCTGTCTATTGGTAGAGCAGTCATAATTTGAGTTTTCTGTAGCTTTTTATAGACAACACAAGTCTTACAATTGTGCAGGGTTGTTTTTATCAGGTTTTTAGCACGTGGAATCCAGTATTGCATTCGTAACAGACGAAGCACTAACTGGTTTCCTCCATGAAGGGAAATTTCATGAATAAAACGTACTAAAAGACGTGAAAACTGGCAGTTATATGGCAATATAATCGGATGCCTTTCATCATATGACAAAATTGGCGAAGAGGCTAATCGCCCACCAACACGCATTAATTCGTCATTATGCAGAAATGGATTCAAGCTAATAATCGAACTCTTGGCGCTGATAATATTTTTAGTTTCTAAACTACAATATTCATCAGGAAAGTTAATTTTTTGACATAACAATACGAGTCGTGTTTTTACGTGTTTAATTTCTGCGTTGTCAAGACATGTTGATTGTTTGACAAATGTAGTACGAAAACATGGATGCGTGCGATGAAGAAAACGAAAGACATAAGCTAACACTCTTAGACCTCTCGAGAGAGAAGAGAAACGCTCGAAAACGTCTTCGTATTGAGCAAAGTATGTAAGGTTTACCTTCACAGCTTTACGCTCAAGAGACGTATCTAAAACTGCAGGTTGAGTTTTTCTTTGCGACGACGAGCGTTCGAGTGAAAGCCGTGATGGCCCATGCCACCAAAGATCGTTATCGATTAGCTCTTGGGGTGTAACGCCACGTGTGGCTAAATCCGCCGGGTTTTCATGTGATACTACATGAAACCAGTTTCTTACGCCAACCTTGTCTGCTATTTTAGAGACTCTATTCGCTACAAACGTTGTCCAAGAACAAGGGGGCTTACAAAGCCAGGCAAGTACGATTGTGGAGTCTGTCCAACAATATAATCGATGCCTATCTATTTCTAGGTGTGATAACAGGGTGTCGACCATATCAGCGAGAAGTGTTGCTCCGCAAAGTTCAAGACGAGGTAATGAAATCGTCTTGACTGGGGCCACTTTGCTCTTTGCGTAAAGCAGGTGTGATAACAGGGTGTCGACCATATCAGCGAGAAGTGTTGCTCCGCAAAGTTCAAGACGAGGTAATGAAATCGTCTTGACTGGGGCCACTTTGCTCTTTCCGTAAAGCAGGTGAGTGACAATGCAATCACCTTGTTTAACACGGATATAAATAGCTCCAGCATATGCCTTTTCAGAGGCATCAGAAAAGGCATGAAATTCTATCTCAGAATTGGGTGAATAACTAACATAACGAGGTATGCGAATGTTATTAATGGTTTCATAATCCATCAGAAAAGTTTGCCAAGTTTGAAAACTGTGGGCAGGAATATTTTCATCCCAATCGATTTCATCCAACCAGATATGCTGCATAAGAATTTTAGCTGTTACCACAATAGGTGCTAGCCAACCTGCAGGATCAAAAAGTTGTGCGATGACAGATAGAACCTCGCGTTTAGGGTAGGATGCTTTAATTTCTAACTGTTTGGCAGTGAAATAAAATAAATCGGAAGTGGCATTCCAACGGACACCTAAAGCCTTGGTGCAACTAGCATCTTCTAGCTTTAAAAAGTTTTCTCGCAGAAGATGCTCTGTCGGTAGGTCTGCTAAAAGGCTAGATACATTTGCAGTCCATTTACGCATTGCAAAACCGGCAGAATCTAGAGCAGCTATAAGCTCATTTCTAGCCTTAATTGCGCTTTTCACGTCATGAGCTCCAGCTAAAGCATCATCGACATAAGTGAAATGCCGCAAAACTTGCGCAGCAAGAGGATACTGCTGTTGAACATCATCTGCCAATTGCAGCATGGTTCGAATGGCTAGGTATGGTGCGCAGTTTACGCCGAACGTAACAGTTTTCAGCTCATAATCCTGAATCATATCATCAGGAGAGCTTCTGTATAGGATTCGTTGGAACGCAGAATGCTCGGGATCAACAAGGATCTGGCGGTACATCTGCTGAATGTCGCCATTGAAGACATATTTAAAAAAACGCCATTTTAATACCAGAAGCGTCAAGTCCGCTTGAAGAACTGGGCCTGTGTGCAGGACATCATTCAAGCTAACACCGTTAGAAGTTGAGCTTGACGCATTGAAAACTACACGAACTTTCGTTGTAGTACTCTCTGGCTTCAATACCGCATGATGCGGTAAATAATAGTGAGATGGTGAAATCTCAAACTTAGGAGGCGAGACCCGTTTCATATGATCCGATTTTAAGTAATCCTTTACCACTTCATCATATTGCAACTTAAATCCTGGATTTTTAGTCAATCGAGCTTCACCACGAAGAAATTGCTTCAAAGCGATGCCTCGAGAAAATCCTCAATTTATTTCCGTAGGGTAGCCACTTTTGAATGGCAAAGTGACTATATATCGACCCTTGTCATCACGTCTTGTGGTTTTCTGATACTTTTCTTCACAAAACTTATCAGACGCCGATAAATGCTTCTGTTTAGGAAGTTCCTCCAACTCCCAAAAGCGAGCAATCTGTTGATCGATTGCTACTTCACTAAAGTGTGTCAAGCACGTTGTAAAGCTTGATATTTCGCTACGAGGAAGGGGCCCAGTAAACATCCAGCCGAACACAGTTTCTTGAGCCAAAAGTGATCCCAGAATATTCCTCTTAATGCCATCAAGAATTATGGCATGGTACAAATCGCCTCCGATGAGTACATCTATCGGACCGCTTCTAAAGAAGTGTGGGTCAGCCTATTGTAAATTGGGCAAACTTTCACACAAAGAAGGATCAACGGAACACGACGGCAGGTTTCCAGTTAAGCGTGAGAGCACAAAGGCTGTAGCTTCTATTTGGAATTGCCTGTTTTTGGGAGAACTAATGATCAAGTCACAAGCTTTTGTGACTTGCGCCGATACTGCGTTATTTAAACCCGAAACTTGAGCATTCACAGATCTCGTGGGTAACTTCAGAAGCTTCTGCAATTTTTCAGATACAAACGTACCTTCAGAGCCAGAGTCGATAAGAGCTCTGGTCGTATACGCTAATCCTAGATGGCATATGGTCACCATTGCAGTACCAAGCAATACGTGTTTGGCACTAGAAGCAAAACAAGACTGAATGTCGTTGGTAGTGGACTGTAATTGAGTAGCGTGAGATTGTGAGCTATTGTTGGAAGGGTTCGGGCACGAATTCGGCCTGCTCGAGTCGACACTCGGAGCAGAAGGCGCTGCATTTGAGTCGCGATGCAAAAGCGTGTTGTGACGCTGCTTGCACGTCATACACGTGTATTGACTTTTGCAATCGATTGCTAAATGGGCGTTCGATAAGCAATTGATGCATAAGTTATTTATGCGAACAATTGTTAGCCGCTCCTTAGCATTCATTTTTAAAAAACGTTGGCACGAACGTAGCGGGTGCTGCTCTGTAGAACAGAGCTTGCAATTTGTAGGGTTAATTTTAATTTGGTAATTATTAACCCTTTTACCAGATGAATTGCTCTGGTTTAGTCTGGAGTTGGAAGAAGAGGGCAATGAATTTGATTTCGGTACCGTGCCGGTTGAGCTGCGAATGTCGGACACGGTTTCGAGTGTTTGAAACCGATTTGTCAGAAAATTATCGAGGTCGGTCCACTTTGGAATCTGATTTTTTTTCACAATGGACTGCTCCCATAAGGAGAGAGTGACCTCCGGCAATCGCGCAGAGCAAAGATACACAAAAATTGCATCCCAATTAGAAATATCAATGTTGTGCATTTTGAGTGCAAAAATACAACCATTGATATCTCTTTCAAGCCTTTTGAGATCTGTGCCAGATTCTTTTGGCACATGTGGCAAATTAAACAGTATTTTAAGCTGGCTGTTGACCAAGATACGTTTATTCTCATATCGGTCAGACAAATTTTGCCATGCTTGCGCAAAACCCTCATTGGTTAAGGGGGATTGTCTAACAATCTCTTTAGCTTCACCCCGAGTTTTATTATTCAGATGAAAAAGTTTTTCCACTGAAGTAAGCCGCGAGTTTGTTATATAGATGGCCGTAAACATGTCCCTAAAGGACGGCCATGAGAGGTAATCCCCTCAGAAAACCTCAGTATCGCATGGTGGCACAGGCATACTGTGGCCTATTACTGGCGCAGGCTCTGGAGCAGCTGATTGCTTTGGAGTATTCTGTTGAGAGAGCTCAGATATTTTTCCTGCTACCCGAATGTATGATTAGTAGCAGTTTTTATATTTCTTTTTTAAGGGCTCAATATCTGAATCCTCATCAGAAGCCATCTTCTCCATGCAAGTATCATACGCTGCTTTGACCTTTCTCCACTGGGCTTTAAGCTCATCACTTTCAGCTTCCAGCGAGAAAACGTCATGAGTTTCAACAAGATTAAAATCTGTTTCAAACTCCACTAGCGCTTCGCACAGACGAATAAAAGTCTTTAGTTGCGACATATTTATTTTATTTGTGTTTCTTGTAAACACTTTGACGAACTAAGTTGACGATTAAAAAAATTTTTTTTGTGCCCAAAATTGTTTTGATGCGTTTGCCTTAAAAAACATTTGATGCGTTCCCAATGTATGTAATTATGTCAAGGATGAAAAACTTACAGAAAAAGTACAAAAATATCAAAAGTCACAATGACAACTATAAGCTTATATATATATAACCAACTTTTATTTACTTATTTATTCATTCAGTCTACTGATTATTAAATCTTACAGACTATACAATTCATCTTAATTTCTAGAGTTAAACTACTAGTTAAATAACATAAATAAATTTAGTTTAAAGTTATTTTCACTTAAATTGAAATCAAGAACATGAGAATAGGAGTTACATAAATTAATACATCTGTTAACAGGTTCGTTCAATGCTAATTTGTTATATGAAGCCTCTCTTCTAATAATCTAGTATTTCTCAGATTCCTTTGAGGTTCATACAAAATAATACAACTTGATAATTCGGCAGACGTAACTTTACCGATTAAAATATGGTAAACAAAAAAAAACACAGATGCGTCGTTGGACACACGAGAGAAGCGAAGCTTTTTCGCAGTTACATAGATTTGATAGCTAATAATTTTTTCTTTTTAATAAATTAACTTTTAAACACAAAAATTTAAAATACCATAAAATAAATTACATATATACAGGAAACATATTTACTGCTTCTTTTTTTATTGTTGAATGTCAAATATCCACTCCAATTACATATGCGGGCATATAATGCCAGCGACTCTCCATTTTAACTCTCCACACATGGTTGTGAGCTTGGCTGCACTGAACAAATTTTTTACAACAAATTTAACGCACTTGTGGGCATTGCTAATTTTCTTTGTGCCAACAACACCACAAACGCATTCACAATACAAACACACCGATGGTGGAGACACCTTGTGGCAAATTAAAGCAAATTTTTGTCAGTTGTAGCATAGCAATGTACAATCCTCTATCTATTGGAAGATGGTGACGATCAACTGCAGCATAGCTTCTGCTATAATTAATATTGAATTAACAACTGGTTTTATCAAGTCTTTGTGGCCTGGTGGATAGCGTGTTGGACTATCATTTAAGGGGGCACGGGTTCGATCCCCACGGGAAACTAAACTTATTTTTTGTATTTAATATTAAAGTATTAAATTTTCTTGTTTTAATTAGCGCTAGCAACAAAGAAACCATCAAATTTCCAAGAAAAAATCTGTCGAAAATTTTTCAGATTTCACTCATAGCAAATCACAGAACGAGGAGTAAAAAGCTTCGCTTCAATAATAGTGCGAAGGATAGCCTTCTATCTTTTAAAGATTGTAAACCAAGAAGTTCCGTCGAGTATCATAAGATGGAAGACCATCAGGCCATTGCAACTTTTTAAGAGCATATCTTGTAATAGTTCTTTGGACTCGCTCAATACGATTTGAATATTGGACATAAAAAGGGTTCCAAATAATTGAACAGTACTCAATCGTACTACGTACAAGTGACACATAGAGTGCTTTTATTGTATGGGGATCCCTAAAATTTTGGGTATTCCGCTTAATGAAACCAACCATTGAGTTGGATTTTGCAACAATATAGTCGTAATGAGAATTAAAACAGAAACTCGAATCGAATATAACACCCAAATCTTTCATCTCTTGCTTACGTGTTAAAATTATACTATTTATTGAATAATTATATGAAATTGGTATAAAGAAAGCTCTGATATAAGAGAGCTCAAAGCTCTGGTATAAGAAACCACACAGCACTTATTTACATTTAAACTTAAATTTTGGAAGTGTATTAAATCACTTTGAAGCTTTTGACTATCAGAATGTTGCGAAATCTTTAGAAAAAGTTTAACATCATCTGCAAACATTAAGCATTTAGAAAACACGAATTTCTGAGGGAAATCATTAATAAAAATTAAAAAGAATAAAGGACCACAGTGAGTCCCTTGCGGAATACCAGAAGTAGCTGTGATTTTGGTTTCATAATAAACTTCACCTATTTTAATAAGGAGTTTTCTGTCTTTTAAGAAACTGCTAAACAATTTTATTAATCCTTCTGATAAACCAAATTTCTTTAACTTATACAGTAAGATGTTGTGATCAACTTAATCGAAAGCTTTTGTAAAATCAGTATAAACTACATCTAATTGATTACGACACTCTAAAGCGTCAACTATTTTTCTAGAGATAAGTGCCCAATTTGAGCACGTCGATCTACCGGGCATAAAACCATGTTGGCAATCACTTATTGCGTTTTTCACATGAAATAGTAATTTCTTTTTCAGAATGTGATCAAAAAGTTTTGCAAAGGTGTTTTGTTTTACAATACCTCTGTAATTATTAATGTTTCTACGATCACCAGATTTAAAAATTGGAACAATGAAACATATTTTCCATGAGTTTAAGAAAATACCAGTTTTCAAACATATATTAAATAGAATAGAAATGGGCTCGGGAATATTGTCTACACAAAGTTTAAAGAACTTGGGTGGAAAGTCGCCACGTTCAGATTTAAAACTTGATTTAAGACTGGAAATAGCTAAGAAAACATCCTCCGCTGTAACTTTAATGTTGTTAAGGTTAGACAGGTTTGGGGACTTAAAATTTAGAGAATTCTCGTGATTGGTCGAATTATCGTACGTTTCGTACACTTTCTGAAAGAAATCTGCAAAAAGATTGCAAGTCTCTAATGTATTGTTCCATTTAACACCATCCAATTCCATGCAAGAAGGAAACCCATTAGTTTAGCGCTTTGAATTAATATATTGCCAAAAATATGATAGATTTGGTTTCAAATTTGATTCAACTTTCAAAAAACATATTTGTTGTAGAGATTTATGCAATTTATCAAAGTTATCTCGACCTTGTATGAACCGCAAGTGATCGGTTTGTGAATTTATTTTTTTAAATTTCTTAAACGCTTTATTTTTAAGGTTTTTACAATGTGCTAAACTTGAGGCGAACCACGGAGGCTTGTCTCTTAAATTTTTATTTATTCTTTTAATGGGAAAAAATTGTGTTATAATATTTGAAAACTCCGCGCATATAAAATTGTATGCATCATTGGGATCCGAAAAGGTATTCATTAAAAACCAATCAACATTTTTTACAGCATCATTAATTTCAATAAAATTACCGTTTGAATAGTCAAACTCATCAAAAAAATCATGTATTGAATTATCGTATTCATAAAATTCGAATTTAATTGGTAATGCCTTATGATGCATGCTGTTCTTTATAATTGGTGCTAAATTTTTATCACAAGTCGCTATTAAATCATTTGTAACATAAATTAAATCCAAAATTCGATTAAGTTCATTTTTTATGAAATTTAGTTGCTGGAAATCGTTTGAAAGAAAATAAACCATTACCATTGACTCAACATCAGTTTTGATATTGAATGGTAATAAATTATTATCATCATACGCCCAAGTAACGTTTCCCAAATTAAAGTCGCCTAAAACAAAGCAATGGCACCTTGCATCTAATAAATTAGTAATAGAGTTAATATTTTGCAAATGCTTATCAAATAAATCTATGATACTATTCGGTGGAATATATGATACAAAATAAAAATTGAATAATTAATAGTAAAATTTACTTGAACACAAAGTTGTTCAACACAGCCATCATGTTCAGGTAAATGAATAATTTTGCCGGGAAGATCTGATTTCACTGCGATCAGTGGAGTTCGTTGACTTCTGGATCCACGACGCGACATTAGAGAGCTTGTCTTCAAAATCATCAAATTTATTTTGCATTTCTTTCATTTGCGAGGAGAGAATGTCGAATCTTTTTTTATTAATGTCGAACGACGCAAGACCCTAATTACATTGCCACATTAAGTTTGGCGATTTTAATGAAATATCAAAAATAGTGTCTGTTAAACCAGCACATTACTGAACTAAACTTATCGATATATAATTAAATATATATATATATATGCGTCCAACGTATAAGTTGGTAGCTCGAAAATCGTAATTTTTGAGAATGACCATTTTAGTGTTGTTTTCGTTATAAAAAGAAAACCAAAAATCAAAATTGAGAACAGGGTTTTATTTATTGTAGATGAAATGAATGTCTGCCGGCTATTAAATCGCTGTAGTTTTTACAAGCATATGTAAGGAGATATTTCACAATTAAACTTATAATTTGGACAAAAAAAAAATAATGTAAGTTGTAGCTTCGTAAGTTACCAACTTGTCTGCAGCAATTTTTATATTTCCATGAAAAAAGTTGGCAACTGAACTTGTCAACGTGAATTAAACAAAATAGTTAAGCATTAAAGTTGGTATGTTTGTCTTACAACCACCGTTTTTTTCAGTAAAATAATCTAATAACTTTGTACATGATGTTACCAACACAATATTTCTTTGTTTGTCCCATGCATAAATTTGTAAACGAAGTAACCAACAGACACAAAAAAAACAGGTTTGTGCAGTATATTTGTAACTTAAGTTACCAAGTTTTTATTTATTTATTTATTTATTTAGCCAAACAAGGCAATATACTTATTCTAACTTATTTTTCTAACAGGTTGTTGTTGTATTTATTTTTTTTATTTTTTGTTTTTCTCTCCTCTTTCCTTGTTTTAGGTGTAGAAGATATGCAATTCTCAGTGGGCGTAATCCGCCCACATGAATCGACACATTTTCAAAAACACGTGGAGGCCTTACGCAAAAGTACCGAAGTTGTAAGTATTAGCTATACGTATAGGTCCAAAAATTGTCACCGCATGGAATCCAATGCGCAGAATTTGATAAGCACGGTGCCTTATAAAGTTGGTAAATTGAGTTACCAACTTATACGTTGGAGGTATTGATATATATTTAAACCCTTAAAACAAAAAAACAATCCCACGAAACAAAAAAAAAATTACACGTGAATTAAAAAATACCATGGGAATTCCCATTTCCCACAGCAATTAAAAATAGCCTTAAATGGAATTTTTCCGTGGCAACCGTGATCGTATCAATCGCTAAAAATTTAGCAATTACTGAGTTTCCATGGTGAGTAAGCTCGGTGTTTACTCGGGGTTAACTCGCCATGGAAACGCGAGTTGAGTTGAGTTTCGTTAAATCCACATAAACTCCACGAAACTTGTAAGATTTAACTGGGTTCTATCTGTGAAAGTAAATTACATTGAAAAACTGGCGAGTGGAACACACAAATGTCAAAAACAAATTGACTGCATTCAGCGGAGTCAACACTTGGCAACAGTTATGTAAAAATTCGCTTAATGGTATAATTATGGGAGTACTCACTAAAACTGATCAGTTAGCGAACTCCATAAAAATATTCTATGCTATATGAACACAACTGTTGGGTGCTTTAACCCTTAAACAGACACTGTTAATGAGTAACACTTCTTTGAACTCAACAGCACATAAACTGTGAATTCTTTCGCGAATATTGCTGCAGTGACTCACAACGAAGAAAATAATAACGCACAGTTAAGTTGTTGAAATTATTCTATTTTATTACTTAAATTAGCCTATATTTATATTAAAATAAGTAGTGCGATTAACAATAAAAAGAATGCAAACAAAAATGCTTACGCTATTATAAGTTACAATTTTACTGTATTGTGAGTAATAAACAAACTGCTTACGCTACACATGACAATTTTCTTCCTAGTAACAGACAAAATATTGAGTGCGATGCATAGTTCAAGTTAAATTACAACTGCTGATGCGACTAAGAACATATATAAACAAAACGGAAAATTAGGTCAAGTGCAGCGTTTATGACATTGTTTGAAGTTAAAATTAATAAAATATATGTGTGAACATGCTGCCGGCCTTGAATTGATAATTCAATTTAGCAGTTCTACATGTAATAATATTTAAATTTCAAGACTATGATTGTTGATTAGCACGCCGTGTCGTGAGTTGAATATCTTGGCATTGGCGTAGGGCTGGGTGATGTCTTCTTTTGACCTTTCCTCTTCCATAGTCCCCAGGCCATAATGCAGACGATTGCACAAACGGAAACGTAACTAGTGATCAGAAGGTGTGTATTAGACCAAGTCAAATGCTACTTTGTATGGAATCCTCCGTGCCCCCCTGAAAAACACGATGGTTGCAAATGCAGTAATTAGAGTTCTTAAAAGTTCAAGAATTGTCAAAAATGGCCCGGTTCTGTTCGAAACCCCGGTTTTCGGAGTTCAATTTTCGATTAAATTCATTTAAATTTTTCTAATGCATTTCAAAATTAAGAAAAAAAATAAAAGTACCTACTTCTATGTTAAACTAGCTGAAGAATCTGATTCCGGACTTAGATTTGAGATACAATGAAGTTCGGTTCCAATAAACGCATTTAAAGTCAACATTTTAAAATTTTTTCTTATGACTTTTTATTCATGTTTGTCCTTTGCATGGATCTAGGACATTTTTCCAAAATTAATGAATGCATTATTTCAGCCCATTTTATGGTAATAACAATTAAAAAACTATTAAATATTACTAAATTATTAATTAAAAAAACAGAATCGACCCATTTTTAAATGAGATACGATATTTTTTGTAAAAGCATAAACTTTTTTTAAAAAAGCGTAAACTCTAATAATTATATTGTATAGTGAATTTTAAAGGAATTCATTGTGAATGGATTTTATTGGGCTGCATGCGTTCAGAAATATTGGTTTTTATTGTACCGCATGGAAAAATTTTGCAATGGTCTTCCACCACGTGAAGTAGAGCCTGTTTTTCCGCTTCCAATGACGTCACTTTATCGTTGTACCTCGACATAAGATTTAATGCTCTCTCAGCAGCATCGTTAACGACTGAAATGTTTTTGATGACTTCTTCTGCGCGCAAGTATTTTTAATTTTGAATCCAACAACTTGAATCGATTTTCAAAAAACTGAAGCTATCATCATCACTCGAGTCATTCACAAACAATGAGTTGAAAAATTGTTTTGTATTCGATGTAAAGAAATAATCGATTCTTAAACTCGAAACATCGACGGAATTGAAATTAATGGACGCTTTTTTGACGTTTTTTATTTTTCCAGCTTTCTGAAGAACTGTCACCATCAATCGTTTTGTCTCTACGTCAATACTTCTATCAAAAAATGAAAATCCTATTAGGGTTTCAGACAAGTACCATAAATGATTGCCGAACTTGGTCAAAACTTCGTTAGCGATTAGTTCATTTATGTGCCGAAATTCAATAAGATTTCCAATTAATTGAAGATCAAGCTTCGGCGCTTCAAATGTTATAGTACATTGGAACCAGTGGGTCATATACACCATCGCTATGAAAACATTCATTTCTCGTAAATTTTCAAGCTCTTTATCTGTGAAATAATCAAAAAGAATGGAAAATTTGACCAAATTCTTAAACGCATAGTCGATTTTTATGTAACGTGTAAATTTATGAATAAAAATATAAAAATAATATATAATATATCATTATTATACCTGCCGACCTATTAGATCAATTTGTTTTATGATCTCTAAACAGGTATATTTTGAGATAAACAAATACATGGAAAAAAAAAGTAAAAATGCTATAAAACTAGCATTCTGCGCGAAACAAGCGTTCCACGAACCTGCGTGGACGATGTCGAACAACTGAGAAAATCTTTCATTAAAATCGAACTTCCTGCGATTCTTTGCTTCGATGTTTTCATCGAACCTTTTCTTCCTAAGATTGTTGTAGTCGGCTTACAATTTCTCAACTGTTTCCTTCACTCGCGATTTTTTCTTTGTGCGAATGTTAAAATTATCCCAAATGCTTACCAATTCCTTCGTGACACAGTTAATGGTTTCGGCAATAGTTTTTTTGTCCACAAAATGTAGGTGCACCAACCGGCCTAAAACGTGCTTGCAGTTAGGCAATATTGTTTTTGGAAAATTATGCCGGCTTTCCTCGATCAAATAATGCTCCTCGCTAGACATTTTGATTGCGAATGAGACTACATTACGTACTATTCCGTTCTATTCTGTGATTGAACTGGCAAGGTGATATCGATTCGTATACCGATCGTTATTATTAGAGTTTACGCTATTTTAAAAAAGTTTTATGCTTTACAAAAAATATCGTATCTCATTTAAAATTGGGTCGATTCTTTTATTTTTTTTTTAATTATTATTACCATAAAATGGGCTAAAATAATGCATTAATTAATTTTGGAAAAATGTCCTAGATCAATGCAAAGGACAAATATGAATAAAAAATTATATGAAAAAATTTTGAAATGTTGACTTTAATCGCGTTTATTGGGACCGGACTCCATTGTATGTCAAATCTAAGTCTGGAATCAGATTCTTCAGCTAGTTTAACATAGAAGTAGGTACTTAAATTTTTTTTTCGTAATTTTCCAGAGAATCCCACATACTTTAACAAAATCCATACAAATGTGACTTGGTCTAGTGTGTATTAAGCACAAATGTCATCTGGTAACGTTGTCGAGTTGATTTTGGCTAGTTGTCGTTGAATGAGTTCAAGCTCATGTATGCTTGGTGTAAATGATACCTTGCTGAGATTATCGCTGGATTAATGTTTTGTCCACCCACTGGACATTCCTAAGGTGGTGCTGTCATATTTGAGTGATGTGACGTGCTTTTGGTTACCTTGTATTCGTATCTGATCTGGTTTTGAGTGTGCAATCAGGACGAAGTTCAATCAAGCCGCTGTCTTCTAAAGTTAGTTGAAATGGTTCATCACCGCATACTGCGTTCAGTCTACTGGCATTTACTGTGGCATATATCCATTTGTTTGGATGATTCAACTGGAACCATAGAGTTGTATCATAAATTTTGTACAAGATGCATCTAGGATTGCCTTGGTTGGTAAACAGGTCTACTTCACATTTGCTGACTTCAGATAAAGTATTGTATGTTGCCTGTTTAACTGTGCACAGAAGTTCGTTGTTGCTCAGTGCTAGGCAAGCATCTACTTCAGATTGAAGCAACGGAAAATACTCGTCATGGTGCGGGCTGATTGATAAATAGTCTGTGGATAATTTTACTGCTGATAGTGAGCCGTTTATCACAGCCACGATTGGGATGAGATGTGGTAGCTGAAATTCTCTGGGATCTGCTAGCGGAAGGTCAATGCTAAAAAGAACGTGGTCCTTTGCAACTACTCCAGTAATCTTTATTAGCTGGTAGAACTTGAGCAAATCATCCTGACGCATCGGCAGCTGTAAGTGTAAAGGAAGATGAGCCTTAATCTTCAATATTTCATCATGCAGTTGTTGTGGAGTGAGCAACAGAGGGTTGACTTTTCCATGATGGCTGTCTATTAGAACGTCCATAATCGAATCGTGCGTGCGTTGCAAATTGGATGCGATGATGACCAACTAAACCGAAATCATGAGAATTGCCTGCGCTACGTGTATTTCGTTAAATGACCCAGTTGCATTGTTTCCATAGAGTAAGGTGTGGATTTGGTTGTCGATTTCATCAAACTTCGCTTGTGTGCTTAGTTCATTTGTTTTAATAATATTGATTGTAGGATCAATCAGCGATGTTTGATTTTTCATGAGTCTTTCCAAATGTATGTCGTTTCTCTTGAGTCCGTTTATGGTTTCGAACATAGTTGTTTCATAGTTTGAGTCCAGCACTCCAAATAGTGAGTGAGCAATATTTCCAACTATGTTGATGACACCTCTTTTAGATCTTCGAAACGATAGGATGTTTAGTTTTTTGTCCAGTTCATCCCTTATCTGATCAAAGTAGTTCAGCATTGGTTGGCATTTGGTGTTATCTGATGCATTGTCGCACAGTTTCTACAAAATTTCTGTGCCGTTGTTAAGAATTTTCCTACAAAATACATCACTGCAGCCCTGTTCTATATTATTGTCGATTCTTTTATTTGACGTTTCATTTTTGCTTTTTTTTTGGCATACCCTTTTGGTCGCAGTCAGTCTTTTTTTGTATCTTCTCGAGTACGCGAAATATATTCTAATTAGTCAAATAAGTGAAAATCAAATGAATTTAATATGTAATATAATAAATATTAATGTAATTTTAATATAAACTATTTCTCGGTTTATTCGGACAATTTTCTCAAACATTGGCATCCCTTGCGGGGACCTGCTCCCTTTGGAAAGGAAAAAAGTGAATGGAATCTACTTCCAAAAATTTAAGCTAAAAGAAAAGGAATCTGCTTCCAAACCTTCGATTAAGGTGAACCCGTTTCCTTGCGTGAGTGACAAAAATCTAAGCCTGTTTAGTGCGTTGCGTGACGAAGGGAGTCTACCTCCACCGGTTGCGACAATAAATAAAGGAATCTATTTCCACAAAGTGTTCCATTTCCTATTCGGAAAAGTGATCTCAGTGCGTGTGCACAAAGTGGTTCATGGCGTCATTTCAGCTGTCCGCGCTCTGGAATAACTTAATCGCCCGATTGAACACTGGGATGACTGGCTAGTTTTTATTATAGTTCAAAAACTAGACCAAGTCACACGAAAAGCTTGGGAGCTATCCCTGAAGAATGGTGACGAAATACCTACTTTCGATCAACTTAAACAGTTTTTAGAGAATCGTACTCAATCTCTAGAAATTTTCCAGAGCTCTCTGGATTTGAAGCCTGCCTTCAAAGATACAGTGTCATCAAGAAATAAACAATACCATGCAGTTAAAACGTATCATGTTGTCCCTGGACGCTGTCCTGGGTGTGCCGGCAAACACATCATCATGTTTTGCGAAGATTTTAGAAAGAAGTCTCCGCAGGAACGCTATAATTTCATCGAAAAGTGCAACATGTGTCTCAACTGACGCTGCCAGCATTGCAGCAAAATGCATCACTCCATGTTGCATGAATATTTTAGCCCTAATATCAGCGCAAGCCCATCACCACTCACGGCAGCTGTACCGACAAACGTAACTGCAAATAATGCCACGATTACCAGCGATCCATCAACGAAATCAATTCCTGAGCTTTCACTGGTGCTACTAGGAAAAGCATTAGTTTCAATAGTCTCCAACAGTGGGCACAAACTCACGCTCAGAGCATTACTCGATAGCGGAGCTGAGGCTTCATTTATAAGCGAATTTGTTACAAAACAATTGCAACTAACACGAGTAGCCGCTCATATTCCAGTGAGTCAGGAGCTAGATTTGGCAGATCCTAGTCTTAATGTACCCGGAGGCATTGATCTCATCTTGAGCGCTGCAGACTATGCCATAATGCTTAAAAATGATATTAAACGCAGTCAAATCAACAACACCGTTGCTCAAAACACTCATCTTGGCTGGGTTGTGTTCGGTGGTCTCAACTCGAAGCATAAGCTCGCAGCAAGCGACCAAGCATACAACTGTAACTTCACTATCGTTGACCTAGACGAATCGCTGCGTAAGTTTTGGGAGTTGGAAGAAGTCAACTCGAGTCCTGCACTCACAAAGGATGAACACGCTTGTCAGGAATTCTTCGAAAATACTACCAGGCGTCTAGAAAACGGCCGATACGTTGTCAGATTGCCTGTGAAGGAAGATGCCGATGTGGCACAGCTTGCATCAACCTATCATGCGTCCATGAATCTCTTGAAGTGCATGGAGCGCCGACTTATTCGCGATGCAGCCATGCAGCAAAATTACATTCAATTCATGAACGAGTACCAGATACTTGGCCATATGGAGCAAATTCCAAATAAGTCAATTACGGAAGATGTATGCTATTTACCACATCATGGCGTGGTAAGAGAATCAAGCTCAACCACTAAACTGAGAGTGGTTTTTAACGCCTCGCAAAAGACTTGCTCAGGCGTTTCGCTCAATGATTGTTTGCATATTGGTCCGAAAATGCAAAACGACCTAACAACAATCGTTCTTAACTGGCGTCGCTATAAGATAGCCTTTACTGGCGATATCGAAAAAATGTATCGCCAGATCTGGGTCGACAAGCGAGATGCTGATCTTCAAAGAATTTTATGGCGAATCAATCCACGTGATACTCCGAAATCTTTTCGGCTCTTATCCGTCACCTATGGCATGAATAGTGCACCTTACCTAGCGATTAACGTCCTTCGAAGGCTTGCTAGCGATGAAAGGCTGCGCTATTCAGACGCATCAAAAACACTGTTAAATAACTTTTACGTGGATGATGTGTTGTCTGGCTCTGATGACCCTATATCTGCAATCAATGATGCCGAGCAGCTCAAGGCGCTACTGCAAACAGGTGGATTTACATTAAGAAAGTGGAATTCAAACTCTTCTTCGTTTTTGGAGGCCATCGCACCAACCGAGGGCAAACCTGCGGATAGGCTAGAGGTACCATTTGATGCAGGAACTACTGCTCTTGGCATGATTTGGTACACTCATTCGGATGAATTCAGCTACAGAGTCAACCTTGACTATAGAATCGAAGTATTTACAAAACGACAGCTGCTCTCGGATGTGTCTAAACTTTTTGACCCCCTTGGATTTCTCGCCCCAGTTGTTATTCGAGGTAAAATCTTCTTTCAACGCCTGTGGCTTACTGGGCTTAGCTGGGATGACGAGTTAACAAGCGAACTTCAAAAAGACTGGATTGCTTTCCGCAACGACTTAAAGAATCTTTCTATGGTAAAAATCCCACGCTGGATACACATGTCTTCTCACAATTCATCGTACGAGCTTCATGCCTTTGCAGATGCATCAACCCAAGCGTACGCAGCAGTTACATATCTAAAAGTCATTTCATCGAACAACACAACCGTGCACTTGCTCACGGCAAAGACGAAGGTTGCTCCCTTGAAACGTGTCACCATACCACGGCTTGAGCTGTGTGCAGCTCTTCTCGCAGCCAAGCTTGCTCGACAGGTACACAACGCTTTGCATTTTGACGTGCAGCTGACCAAAACTTATCTCTGGTCAGACTCCATAACAACACTTTATTGGATACGAACAAGTCCTGGTAAGCTTAAAGAATTTGTAGCTAACCGAGTTATACAGATCCAGGATATTTCATACGCATGGCTTTGGAACTACGTGCCAACAAAGTTCAACCCGGCGGATTGTGCCAGCCGTGGCATAACAACAAGTGAGCTGATTGACCACCCGCTTTGGTGGTCTGGTCCTTCGTGGTTGAAGTTAACTGAGGAATACTGGCCACAACAAAAGCCACAACTTTCTGAAGAGCTGCCTGAATTGAAAAAGGTACAAGCTTGCGTAGCTCAAGCCGAGGCTGCACCATCTTTTATATTGGAGAACTACTCTACACTAGAGAAACTTCTCGCCACGACAGCTTGGTGTCAGCGGTTTGCCAATGCAGCCCGCAAAAAAACACATGTGACTGAGTCTTTTTGCTCATGGCCTGAGCTCAATGCAGCTTTGATTTCCTGGGTTAAGCGAGTTCAGCAAGATGTTTTTCAACAAGAAATTCAGCGCCTTCAACGCCACCAACCGCTTCCTGTAAGCAGCCAGATAATTAAACTGAATCCTTTGTTAGACGCTGACGGAATCCTGCGCCTCGGTGGGAGATTGAATAAAGCACACATTGCTTTTAGTGAATGCTATCCTATAATACTACCAAAAATGCATTTTTTGACTGAACTACTGATCAAAGATGCACATCAACGAACGCTACATGGAGGCACGCAAGCAACGTTGCAGTTCCTTCGTAGAAGATGGTGGATTGTCAATAGCCGCACCGTGGTCAAAAGAATAATTCGAAGCTGCGTTCCATGCATTCGGCATTCATGTGCGCCACTCACACAAATCATGGGAAGCTTGCCACCTGATCGCTGCAATCCATCAATGACGTTCATGCACACCGGTGTGGACTATGCCGGGCCCTTTAACGTTCGAACTTCCAAGGGTCGAGGTCACCGAAGCTACAAGGGCTACATCGCACTCTTTGTTTGCCTGCCAACCAAAGCGATCCACCTGGAGTTGGTGAGCGACTTAACAGCAGAAGCCTTTATCGCTGCATTCAGTAGATTCATTTCAGTACGAGGGATCTGCTCAGACATCTATAGTGATCGTGGGACTAATTTTATTGGTGCGAACACCTTCCTAAAAGAAGAACTGCGAGCTTTTCATGCCCAACAGAGCGCAGCTGCACAACATGTTTCTAAAATCGGCGTCAACTGGCACTTCATTCCCCCCGCTGCACCTAACTTTGGTGGGCTCTGGGAAGCCGGGGTGAAAAGCATGAAGTATCACCTGAAACGTGTAGTTGGTGGAACTACGCTGACGTTCGAAGAATTTTACACGGTGCTGAAGAAAATAGAGGCCTGCCTTAACTCACGGCCATTATCAGCTTTAACTGATGATCCCACTGATCTCACAGCTTTAACCCCCGGCCATTTTCTAGTGGGTAGAGCTCTTACATCGGTTCCGGAGTCTTGCAGCCTAGATTTGAAACCTCAACTGCTGAGCCGATGGAAGCAACTTACACAAATGCAACAAGATTTTTGGCGCAGATGGTCGCTCGACTATTTACACCAACTGCACACCAGACCTAAATGGCAGCAACAGCAGAAGAACATTGTCATTGGTCAACTGGTGCTACTCCGCGATGAACGTTTGCCACCAACTCACTGGGCCTTGGGTCGAATTCTCGACACATATCCAGGAGAAGACGGGCAAACAAGGGTTGTCACTATCAGGACTAAGGACACCATTCTCAAGCGCCCAATTTCCAAAGTTTCATTGCTTCCGATCGACCCTCAATCAGGTAACATATTCGCATATGGTGGGCGGTCCTCGAACTAAGGTGTCGCCGCAGAGTCTGGACGAGGTGGGCGGAAATGTTAAGAATTTTCCTACAAAATACATCACTGCAGCCCTGTTCTATATTATTGTCGATTCTTTTATTTGACGTTTCATTTTTGCTTTTTTTTTGGCATACCCTTTTGGTCGCAGTCAGTCTTTTTTTGTATCTTCTCGAGTACGCAAAATATATTCTAATTAGTCAAATAAGTGAAAATCAAATGAATTTAATATGTAATATAATAAATATTAATGTAATTTTAATATAAACTATTTCTCGGTTTATTCGGACAATTTTCTCAAACAGCCGTCATGTACAATGTTGAGTTCGTCCTGATATGGTTTGAGGTCATAGTAAACTACTATGTTCCAATTGGCCGTCGTACGTTTAATGGTGCTGAGTTGTTCAAAATAGATTCCTGGTTTGTTTGTGAACCGTGTAGTGTTGATAGGGCTGCATAACGATATAGGCAGCAGAAGTAGGGTCAAAATGGTGACCAATAAACCTGGACTGAGACAAGATCGTTTGGACGGAGTTGATTCGATGTCCGCTAATTTAGTTTTCTTTATTCGGTGAAGGGAAATGCTGATGATTAATGAAGTCTTTGAAGAATCTTGAACGGGTTCTTCTTCATTGTCATTGGATCGGTGTAGGTGATCATTTTCAGAGTGCAGTGGTTGTCAGCATCTTTATTTTCAGGAAATAATGGAGCTAATCGGTGAACCGCCCGTTTGAATATACCGTTTTGAGTTTTCACGTCGCAAACTCGAACTAACTTTTCGTCGCCCGTATAAATCTTGATGATTCGACCAAGTGGCCATTTTAACACTGGAAGGTTATCATCCTTCCAATAATGACCATCGTGTTGATTTGTATATTTCTGACAGGACCTTGCCACTTGTGTTTTTTGCAATTCAGATAGCTATTCCTTGGACCATCATTGCCAGAAGTTATGTTTTTGCTCTGAAACTCTTTGCCATCTTCCAGACATCTTTAATTTTGGGGCCTGGGCGTAAACGTCAACTTTTGATGTCAATTCTTCTCCGATGAGGATATGTCCTTGAGTGATCGCATTTAAATCATTTGGGTTGGATGAGCTGGGCGTCAGAGGTCGTGAATTTAAGATGGCTTCAATTTCTATGATAATCGTTTCAAGTTCCTCGTACGTGTGTTGTGAGTCACTGAGTCACAACTATTAAAACCAATGCAAGACTTAAATCAATGCATATTTGTAGACACCACCCTCTGGTGCCATACAACAAACTTAATAAATTCACTTAATAAATTCAAAGTCAATGCCAAGTTCAAGTGCATGAAAATGCCGCGTCAGCGATAAGGCGTAAAACAGTTTAAGCTCGTCGCGTGCTACCAGCCGATACCCAGCGACCAGCTTAAATAACAAGCCGTAGCGCCGGAGTGTTGTTGTTCTCTCACCGTGAGAAATAAACTGACACCGCTTTGCCTTCTGCATTGGGCGCAAAATGCATTGACAACATTTTTAATTAATAAAATTTTATTGTTGTAATTGCATGCATTTATGGTATTTTATTTACTGTAGATTGCACTTGGACAATATTTAGCGTAACAAGAGTTCCGCCTTTTGAAAATAAAAACATGACTAATGAAATGCAACTTGAGCATTTTACATATGTTAAACACAAGAACGTTTCAGCATAACTTGGAACCCGACCAAGTTATGGGGAAATACCTTGTAGATTAAATAAGTGTTACAATTAGCCAATTAGTAAGTAAGTAAAATTTAAGTATGTGACAAAAAACCGTCAACTAAGTAACTAAGTAAGAATGTAAATATTGAGGCAGACAGATATTCGTTATAAATATCGGTGCTTTTAAGTTGTAAAGGGATAATGAATAAAGAGTCTGAAGACGCAGTACATTATTTTTACCAGACACCAACAAGTATTTTCTTTCCTTTGAAGCGGACCGGTGTGGATAGTGCACATTAAAGTAAGTATACAATTGGCTGGTGAGCCATTATAATACACACCCAAAATCTTTTGGGAACCTCAAGGCTGCCTATTCATTTGGCAGCTACCCTGCCGGTTAAATATAAGGTAACCCTTTTTTTGTAAATAGGGAAATTGTAGGCTAATGCGTTCTTCTCGACTGGGGAGAAGACGCCTCACGTGTTAATTCAGGTAGTATTTTTAGGTCACGACGAAGGACCTACGGGTATCCTCATAGGGAGGATCCCAACAGGTGAGAGAAGCTGTGGATACATTCCTGACTAATAAATATTTTGCAGATTTTACTGCAGCTTCCCACAAACCTCCAAAATGTGGAGACCTGGGTGGAATGAAATGAAATTCAATTCCCTTCTCACTGCAAGTCCCAATAATTGCTTCTTTGGATGAGTTTTCTTGAATGATGTTCTTTAATTCTTCAAGCTGGTTTTTTGCACCAACAAAACTTGTTGCATTATCACAATATAATGCCTTGCAGTGCCCCCTTCATGCGACAAATCTTTTTAATGCCCCAATGAAAGCATCTGTTGTTAATTCAGTTACGAGTTCCAAATGAACTGCCTTTGTTGCAAAGCAGCAAAACACAGCAAGATACACTTTCTGAGGTCGCTTTCCACGTGTTTTAAAATGAACCCAAAATGGTCCGCAATAATCAACGCCAGAGTTTAAAAATGGTCGGGCCGGATTAACGCGTGTCGCTGGAAGATTTCCCATTACTTGTAGGTACAGTGTTGGCCTTGCTCGTGTGCATTTTACGCACTGCTGGCACTGGCTAAACTTTTGCCCTTCAGAGGCAAAAGCGTGGTCTGACTTGCGCCAGTAAGGTTTGGGGGCCACAATGGTAAGTATTCTTGTGTATTTTTTCTATCAAAAGCTTTACAAGTGGATCGCTGCCTGGTAAAATCATTTATTAGATGACCTCCTGGACCAATCGATGAAGGATTTATTACAACAAAATATAAAAATTAAATGCATAACAAAATATGTCGACGATATCTTCGCGATTATTAATAAAAATGACCAGAATATAATTCTCCAAACCTTGAATTCATACCACGAAAAACTACAATTTACAATAGAAATAGAGAAAAATGGAAACATACCATATTTAGACGTGAGACTCTACAGGGAAAACAATAAAATAATTTTTAACTAGTACGCAAAACCATCTTCATCGGGTCTAATGATGAACTATTTATCAACGCAACCAACAATACAAATAATGAATATGGCCAAAAATTTTATAAATAAAGTCCTGACAATAAGTGACGACCGTTTTAAAAATGAAAACATAAACCAAATTAAAAGCACTCTGTACAAAAATAATTTTCCAATCAATACAATAAACAACCTCATAAAAATATTTTTAGAAAAACAAAAATACCCAAATATTAATAAAAATAGACCAATACAAACTGATGGCAGCCCTACTCAGTTCTTTGGAGTCACATATATACCACTTGACAGACAGCAGAAACCTATACAGAACAATAAAACAACAAAACTTCTCTTGCACACAAACCAAACAAAACTTTAAAACATTTATTCACTAACACCAAAACAAAAATTGAAAAGGAGAATCAACAAGATGTAGTATATGAAATCGCATGCAACGGCAAAGATGAAGACAGATCTGAAAAAAGAGAAGCAAACTACAGCACTAGCACAACACATTGTAGAAAGTGGACACACAGCTAATTTCGACGACGTAAGAGTAATTGACAAAGAGAGAAGAGAAGTTAGACGATATTTGTTGAAGTCTCTGCATATTCAGAAGAAAGCAACAACTATGAATACCAAAGAGGACAACGACAACATCAGCTCGGTGTATACCACAGCTTTAAAAACTTGACCAGCTGATAATGTTTACTTTTCGTCTCTTCGTTACAAAGTTTAGTCGTAATTTTTTGTTTTTCTGTTTTGTTAAAAAGTTTACTTAGGTGGACCACTTACTTAGGTGGTCGTAACAACCCGTGTCCGGGTTTCGGCCGACCTCATCAGCTCTCGCCAGGCGCCTCTGCTTTGCGCGCGCCTTCTCCAATCGGATACACCAAGTGCGGTTAGGGCTTCCTCAGCCTGGTCCATCCATCGGAGGCATGGTCTCCCTCGTCGTCGTTGACCAGCGACCCTCGCCTCGAGCACCTTTTTCGCTGGAGCTTCGTCGTTCATACGATGGACATGACCCAGCCAGCGTAGTCGCTGCACAGTTATACGCCGAACTACGTCAATGTCTTTGTAGAGCTCATACAGCTCGTGGTTCATTCGGATGCGATAGTCATCGCCGACTCGAACAGGACCGAAGATTTTGCGAAGAACTTTTCTCTCGAACACCCCCAGAGCGGCTGCGTCAGTTTGCGAAACTACCCATGCCTCAGCGCCATAAAGCAGCACAGGTAGAACGAGCGTCTTGTAGAGTGTTAGTTTTGTCGATCGAGAGAGGGCTCTGGAACTTAGTTGCTTACTGAGCCCGTAGTAGCACCTATTAGCAATTATTGTTCTTCGCTTTATCTCCAGGCTGATTTCGTTGTTAGTATTAATGGCGGTGACAAGGTATACAAACTCCTTGACTACTTCAAAGTTATAGCTGCCGGATGAAACATGGGAGTCTAAACGCCGAGCTCCCTTCTTTGTAGACAGCATATACTTTGTTTTACCCTCATTTATCGTCAAACCCACTTTGGCTGATTCCTTTTCGATAGCGGCGAAAGCAGCGGTAACATCTCTCTTGGTTCTGCCAACAATATCAATATCATCAGCGTACGCAAGGAGCTGGACACCTTTATAGAAAATGGTGCCATTACGATGCACACCGGCCTTTCGTACGATCCCATCCATGATGATGTTGAAAAGATCGCAAGACAGTGGATCGCCTTGCCTGAAACCTCTTTCGGTATTGAAGGTTTCGGAGAGGTCATTTCCTACCATGACGAAGCTGCGTGTGTTGCTTAAAGTCATTCTGCAAAGTCTGATCAACTTTGCAGGTATACCGAACTCAGACATTGTTGCATATATTCAATCCCTTCTCGGTCTATCGAACGCAGCTTTAAAATCGACAAAAAAATGGTGTGTGTCAATTTGATTTTCGTGGGTTTTCTCCAGGATTTTTCGTAGCGTGAAAATCTGGTCTATGGTGGACTTACCAGGTCGAAAGCCACACTGATAAGGTTCAATTTGTGTTTTTGTAATCTTTCTTTAATCTTTCACACAGTACGCTTGAGAGAACCTAATATGCGATGGAAATAAGACTGATACCTCTATAACTTGCGCAGATTGTTGGGTCTCCTTTCTTAAGTATAGGGCACAGTACGCTGAGGTTCCAATCGTCGGGCATGCTTTCTTCTAGCCATATTTTGCTGATGAGCTGATGCATGCGTCTTATCAATTCATCGCCGCCGGTTTTAAACAATTCAGCTGACAGGCCGTCAGCACCCGCTGCTTTATTGTTTTTGAGTCGTTGGATAGCAACTCGAACCTCTTCATGGTTAGGTGGTGGTACTTCCACTCCGTCATCGTTGATTGGTGGCTCTGAACTGCGCTCTCCATGGGCGGCATTGGTGGAATCGTCGCCAGTAAGTAAATTGGAGAAGTGCTGTCTCTACAAACTCAGCACACACTGCGTATCCCTATTCAGGTCTCCAATTTCGTCTCTACAAGTGGATGCTCCGGGCTTGAAACCTTGGGTTAGACGCTTAACCTGTTGATAGAATTTTCGTGCATCCTTCTTGCCCTGGTATGCCTCTAGTTTCTCACGCTCACGCTTTTCCTGCTCTCTTTTCTTGCGTCTGAAAAGGCGCCTCTCTTCCTTCCTCTTTTCGCGGTAGTTTTCTCGCACGGCTCGCGTTGCAGCTGACTGCAGCGTTTTTCTATATGCGGCGTTTTTTACTGCAGTCGCGATGCGACACTTCTGATCATACCATTGGTTCCGAGGTTGCGGGCGCCGGAAACCAATGACTTCTTCAGCGGCAGCGCGCATGGAGTGGGATATATGCGCCCAAAGTCCGCCGGCGTCGTCGAGTCCAGAGGTTGGTTGGTTGAGCTTAACCGAGAGTTGAGCGGAGTAGGCTTCGGCAGTCCGTTGTAATTGCAGCTTAGCGACATCTAGCTTTCGTTGCATTCCCGTGCGTATGTTCTTCGCATTGCATAATCGCATGCGGATCTTGGCTGCAACAAGATAATGGTCCGAGTCAATATTGACCCCCCAAAATTTACGCACATCCAGAACACTAGAGGCATGCCTTCCGTCGATTACAACATGATCAATTTGGTTTAGCGTTTTTGATCCGGGGAAATCTGGTGCTACTAACTACCATGTTTCGCGCCGCGGCGAAGTCGATCAGTCTTAGACTGTTGTTCGTGGAGGTCTCATAAAGACTGAACTGACCGACAGTGGGGCCAAAGATGCCTTCCCTTCCGACTTTCGTATTAAAATCGCCGAGGGCTACTTTCACATCATGGACCGGAAGGTGGTCGTATACGTCCTCAAGACTAGCGTAGAAAGCGTCTTTGACGGCTTCGTCCTTTTCCTCCGTCGGGACGTGCGCGCAAATAAGGCTGATGGAGAAAAATGTTGCCTTGATGCGGATCGTGGCCAATCTTTCGTTCACAGGTGTGAACCGGGAAACAAGGTGGCGTAGTTTCCGGCTAACAACGAATCCACATCCAAATTCGCGCCTCTCCGCATGGCAACTGTAGTAGATATCGCAGTGTGCTTGTTTAGAGCAGCCTTGCCCTTTCCATCGCATTTCCTGGATGGCGGTGATGTCAGCCTTTATTGTTTTGAGGGCTTCCGCCAGTTGGATAATGGCACCTTCCCTATAAAGGATTCGGACATTCCAGGTGCATATCCGAACATCATTGTCCGTTTTTCGTTTGCGGTGGTCGCCAACGTAATTGGGGTTCTTATCCGAGGCTGATTTAGTTTTCATTGGGCAGTAGTAATGTGGCGGGACCCAAACCCTGCGCACATTCCATGTTTAAGGTCTATGGAGCGACCCGCCGCTCAAATTAGCCGTCAAACTGACGGATGCCAGTTTGCCGTTGCCCAGGGAGCACCACGTGGAGGTGAGTCGACTTGAGACGATTTCGACATGGATAATGCTGGCCTCGCCAGGTTGAAGCGGTCAGACACGTTGCCATGTGTCAGCAAGGATGTCAGCAGGATTTTGTTTGGATGGGACATGACGCCATTGATCTGGTAATGTCAGTCGAAGGATCTTGGCTATACGATGAGCCACACAAACTGGTAGTTTGCCTGGATGATTTTGTATCCAAGAAAGTACAATTTGAGAATCTGTCCAAAAATACGACGCCTTATCCTGATAACCTAGGTCAAGCTTTACTCTAGCCATGAGTTCGGCTGCTAAAAATGCTGCGCATAGTTCCAATCTAGGAATTGTTTGTTGTTTGATTGGTGCTACCCGTGACCTTAAGTGTAATTGTGTTATCTTTCTGGACCGTTCTAAAATACAATGATGCTCCATATGCCTTTTCTGATGCGCCCGAAAATGCGTGTAGCTGAACATCTTTGCAGTCTTGGTTACAAAATACATGTCTGGTAACGGTTGTATTGTACAGTGTGGATAAATCTTCTCGATACTGTGCCCACTGAATTCTTATGTCTGCTGGCAATTCCTCATCCCAATCAAGCTTTAGTTGCCAAGCCCTTTGTAGCTCAATTTTTCCAGTAACTAATACTGGACCAATGATGCCTAAAGGATCGTAGATGTGCGCCAGATCAGAACTCATGGTTCTTTTTATTGTGTTGGTTTGTTCGCGCACGTTGGCCTTAATGCAAAATGAATCTGATTTTGGCGACCACAACAGACCCAATGTTTTCGTCGATTGTCTTTCTCCTGATTCAAAGTTGAGGTTGACTTCTTGGTCTTCTGGAGCTATCCCGCGCAAAAGTTTTGGATGATTTGCGCACCATTTTATAAGGTTCATTCCGGCTTCGCTAAGAATTGTAATTAGTTGTTGCTGAATTTGTAGAGCTTCATATAATGTATCTGCACCGATCAAGCCATCATCTACGTAGAAATCGTTCCTCAGAGATGTTGCTTCATATTGAAACTTATTTTTGATATTCATCTGCCAGTTTCGTCAAACAACGCGTTGCTAAATATGGAGCAGCTCTGATGGCCATATGTTACTGTATTTAATTGATAAACTTTTAGTTTATCTGTAGGATTTTCTCGCAAAAAAATTAGTTCTAAACTTCTATCGTCCTTGTTGATTCAAATTTGACGATACATCTTCTCTACATCAGTTTTAAGAACATACTTATGCATTCGAAAACGCAATAAAATTGAAAATAATTCACTTTGAACCTTGGGACCAGTGAACATTATGTCGTTTAATGATGGTCCTGACTGGTTGTGTGCTGATGCATCGAACACTACCCGTAGTTTCGTGGTTGAACTGTCTGGTCTTAACACACAGTGGTGAAGTATGAAGTAGTGAGGTGATTTAATTTCCTCGGCGTTCACTTGGGACATATGTCCTAATACCTCATACTCTCTCATGAATGAAACGTATTGCTTCTTTAAAGCCCGATCCCTGGCCAGACGTTACTCAATGTTCGTAAATCTCTTGTAGGCCAACCCCTTTGAATCTGCCACTGTTGATGGATGATTTTTAAGGGTAATTTTACAACAAATCTTCCGTCGGTTGCTCGAGTAGTATACTGCAAAAAATGTGATTCACACAGCAGTTCGTCTTCTGTGAGCGACGTTTCTGAATCCGGTATTTCTTCTGATTCCCAAAATTTTAATATGGCTTCTTCTAACTCCTTGGTTGAACAAATGCCACATATTGCCTTCTTTGAATCCGCAGTGTCCACATTACCAGCCACAATCCATCCAAGTACTGAGTTCTGCAAACTTGGAAGATTGCCTGGCAATTTAATTTTTCTCAAAGAAGATTTCTGCTCCCAACAAACAGTCGATTCGGCCTGGCTTGTTAAATTCAGGATCGGCTAGATTAATATCCTCTGGTAGTTCCCAGCCTTCTATATTCATGTGATGACCTGGTTGATCTGATACAATTTTTGGTATTATATATATATATATAATAAGCCTAATGCGTGCCGTTCCCAACAGCACATAACTTGTGTGGGTGTTAGAGTTGTTGGCCAAAAGATTTACTTTGTTGATTGATTTTTGTGAAGGCGCTTGCTGATATGCCTACGTCATTGCTACCTTGAGCCTAGGAGTCGGATTCTCGTTTGGATAATGCATCAATGTGTTGTTTTTTGGAGCATCGTGTGCAATTTCGTAACTTGCAGTCGTTTACACGATGACCAGATTTAAGGCAATTTACACAGAGATTGTGGGTTTTGACCCAATTCCATTTTTGTTTGATGTCTGCATTCAAAAACATTTTGCATGCGTAGATTTTGTGATCAACTTGTTTGCAAATCACGCACCTTTGTTCGCTTGTTTGCAAATTCGTAACGGCAGCACACGTTCGTGTTGACGATGTTTCTCCTTTTCCTCGGGCTTCGGAGGACTGGAACCTGCGTTCTACAAACATCAGAAATTCATCAAGAGTTACCAGTCGCATCAAGAGTTACCTGATCCAATTGTTGTAACAATAAATGAATTAATACTGCATCCCAATGTTGAACTGGAAGTCCTTGTGCCTGGAGTCCATGAACGCATTCCTTCGTTATGTCACGAAGTGCCTTCAACGCGGATGATGACTCCTTTCGAATCACTGATTGCGACATTAATTTATTGAGCGATGTTGTCACTAGAAGCCTTTTGTTGTCGTAACGACTAGTGAGTATTGCCCATGCAATTGGATAGTTACTTCCTGTTGCTGGAAGGTGTTTTATCAAATTTTTGGGTTCGCTTTCCAGGGATGTTGTTAAGTAATGCATTTTTTTTTTTTTTGCATCACTTATAGTCACATTGTGGATGTGTTCTGTGTACAAATCCTTGAATGTCATTCATTGCATGTAATTGCCATTAAACTTTGGCAATGTAATCTTTGGTAAGGAAACGTCTGTGTCTGTTGACGTTGATCTTCTCGGCGATTGGAAGTTCTGCTCCACCGTCATGTGTTGATGGAGTTCAATCAGTGCTTCTTCTGCCCTCGCTTCGAGTTTGTAAAAAGTCTGCAAAGTGTAGTCTTCGATGACGTCGTCCTCTGTTGATTCCCATAGAGCCGCATTGTTCTTCGCCAGATCTATCATATGTTTCTCAATTGTAGCTGATTTAATGGTGTAATATGATTGAGGATGGTCCATGTTAGTTTGTGTCATCACTTCATTCAGGTTTTGTCCAAGAGCGTGTATCAAAGCGCGTTGGTTTCGTAGGAGTTTCCGCCTGTCCGCACTACGCCCAGTGCTCTCAATTGACTGACTCCTTGCCCCTGCTTGTGGTGGTTTCAGTATTTGGGTTGACTGGCCTTTGGGTTGACTGGTTGACTGTTCAACCTTTGGGTTGACTGGCAGCACCGTCGTCTAAATTTAGCAATTCCATGGCGTTGGTTTCAGATAATTTTGTATATTTAGTCACAACTGCTTGAATCCTCTGAAAATAGTTCCTTGTGAAATATTCGTCGTCTTCCGGCTTACTTTCCAACGCCAGAATTGCTTCATGATTATGGAAAAACTCATTTCCCCAGCTATTTAATTTTTTTAGCCGCTTCGAATAGTAGGTGGACGTTTTCCGATCCTTTGAATCCTTGGTAAAGATGTAACGGCCCACACTGTATTGGGCCTGGACTAGTTGTTCGAAATCGATTGCTTTGGAGGTTCAACTGGTGCTCCTGTGTTGCAATGCCTTAGGTTGAGTTTCGATTGTTTTGTTTTTATGAATTAAAGTCGCGACGGACTTGCGCGGTCACACTGCTCGACGACTTTAAATTTTACACGGTTAAAGTATATTATCCTTCTAAGTGCTTCACTTAAAGGATCACGTCGGGGTCACCAAAATGTTAATGAGTAATACTTCTTTGAACTCAACAGCACATAAACTGTGAATTCTTTCGCGAATATTGCTGCAGTGAATCTACGGCACTTGAACCGTGACTCACAACGAGAGTATCCGTGAGTGCGATGCATAGTTCAAGTTAAATTACAACTGCTGATGCGACTAAGAACAAATATAAACAAAACGAAAAATTAGGTTAAGTGCAGCGTTTATGACATTGTTCGAAGTTAAAATTAATAAAATATGTGAACAGACAGCAAGGACACTCTTTTTTAGACTGGTTAGAGATATACTAGAATATGCTTCGGTTGTGTGGGACCCCTTCTATGATTTATCGATTACCTATATTGAAAATATTCAAAAAAGATTAACGATTTGCTTTGAGAAGACTCTACACCTGGTATACAATGCCTACATATTTGCTACGTTGCCGTCTGTTAGGCCTCAGCAGCTTATCTGACATACGAATCTTTAATAATGTTTTGTTCATAAAGGATGTAATTGATAGTAAAATTGAGTCTTCGGAATTATTAGCCTTAATTCCATTCAATGTTCCTGCACGTAATTTGAGTGAATTGAATTTATTCTATACCCCATACCACAAAACTAACTATGGGTCCAATGAACCACTTTCTCGATGCCTCTCAACTTGTAATATATTTGCGAGTCAATCAGCGTGGATAGAAATATGTTCATTAAACATCTTAATGAAGTTATTATGAGCTATCAAGCTTCGAATTAAGAAATCGTGTAATTAAACTTTTAAGTATGGTTTAATAGTAATCTGTAAGGGACTCGGCCCAGTAGATCAAATATTAATATAAATAAATAAATAAATAAATATAAATATTAACTGGTGCCTTAATAAACTTAAATAACAACATAACTGACCAATGTGAAAGCATGCACACACCTGAAAGCTTGAAATGTACTGAGCGTTAGAAATGAATGGTGAAATTATGAGAGAAATATAATCTTTTCTTTTTTTCAGCATAGTCCCACACATGGCAGAATTATAAGGTAGACTTAAGTTGGAGTAAAAAGGAATGTCAAATCGGCTGGTGGAATTTTAGTTTTCTTATTGTTGTTGCTGCCTTTTTCATTTGACGTTTAGCGTTCTCACAGCTTTTTTTTTGCAAAACTTGTTGTTTGAGCAGCCATTTAAATGTGAGCCTAGCTTATAATTGTATCATGGTCCCACAGCCCAAGTGTACCAGTTAAGGGCTGGTCTTTGACTCTAAACTTTGGCAACTTTTCTCACGTTTAGAGTAACAACACAATCAGAGGTATCGTTCTCAAAATAGTTCACAACAGTTGACTCCGCTGAATGCAGCCATTGACGAGTACAATTCGACTCGATGTTGTGCATGGAAACACTTTTGAGTTAGCAACCATTTAGAGTTAGCGCCATTTTGTCAACTTGACAAAAACCCTAACCCCGAGTTAACTCGACATGGAAACTTAGTAATGCTGCGTCTTCACCTAACAATTATCATAACAGTTTTTTAAATCGTATTAGTTGTGAAATTATTGTCAACTACAAGGAAATTGTCCGATTATGACGTAGGTTGGCTTAACAATTGCAAGACAATAAATGACATTTGCTTCATTATTTTACGTTTCCTTCGAAAGTGCAAAAAAGAATAGACAAGAAAAAAAACGGTTTTTGGTTGTGAAATTAAAAAGTATAGTTTTACGCACAAAATTTAACTATTTTTCGTTGTCCAACAATCTCCCTGTCCTCTAAGTGCAACCACCCGCAGCACAAGCAAGCGCAGCGTACATTTTTCTTAACATTCATTAACACTCGGTTTAACTACATACATTAGCATTACTACTAATACTGAAAAACTGGCCCCAAGTGTGCGTAACATGTAAAAAGCTATATCTTTAAAAGAAATGCATGGATTTTAACGATTGTTAGTTCGTTGAATAGGTAACAACATAACTATTTTTGATACCAATAATGCAAAGGTTTTTAAAATTTTTTTATGGCCATTTTCACAACTTTCGAGCCCTATAACTTATAAACCAATTGAGAGGGGCGTGTAATTTCTCCTAATATGAGCTTGGAAGGTTTAAATACATATATTCCACAAAAAAAATTGTAAATGTCGAGTTTTCTTTCATCTTCAATTATGCCCTAAATACACTTAATAAAAATAAGAAAACTAATATTCGGGTCCGGCCCCTAAAGTAAAATTATTGGCATAATTTAGTTTTAGCTAAAATTAATTTTTTTAAACTTTTTTTTTTGTGGATCACATGTATTAAGCCCTTCTTATACCAAATCTGAAAAAATTAATGGCCGCTCTCAATTAATTTAGAAGTTATAGTGCTCGAAAGTTGGGAAAATGGGAATTAAGAACTTGTGATTTTTGTTTTAATTTTCCTACGAAACCTAACATTATTGGCATCAAAAGAAAGGTTATGCAATTACCTATTCAATAAAGTATTAAACATAATTTTAAACATAATTCCATGCAATACTTTCGAAGATATAACACTTTTTGTGTCCCACCTATTTTACATCAGGTTTAACAGGTTTAAATATCAAAACATGAGATGATGAAAAATCATGAAAAATTGTTATAAAAAATCGCGCGATTTTTTATACAAATTTTTTGCCTGCGGCGCTTTTCTTTTACGATTCACCCTTTGACACAATAACAAAGAGATGAAAAATTTTTTACTAAATAAATAAATTTTTTTCATACAAATTTTTTCGCATCCGGGGCGCTTTTCTTTAACAATTCATGCATGGATTTGAATGGTCAATACCTCGTTGAATTGGTAATAGCATAACCTTTCTTTTGATATCCATAACGCTTATTTTTATTGGAAAACTAAAAAAAAATCACAAGTTTTTACACCTATTTTCCCAACTATAATCGCCTATAACTTCTAAACTACTTGACAGCGGGCCGAAATTTACCATTACCGTTTTTAGCTCAAAATACACATTATACAAAAAAAAAAATTTAAGGAAGGCGATTTTAGCACATTTAAAATTAAAAAATTGCATTTCCACTGATCTTCAATTGTTTCCCGATTAACGATGAATATTTAGCTTCAGCGTTTGTAAGTTTAACCACAAAGCTATTTCGATATCGTGTTACCAAAAACCTTAAGTCAAACATACCTCTTGGTTGCAAATATTTAATTTCACCTCGTCATGAAAAAAGGGAATCAATGATTGAACATTACTTAACACGGAATTAGTTGTCATTTTCACCAACATATAAAATTTTAGTTCGCGTTCTCCACAAAGTGGTTTTCCAAGAGATTTTAAGACACATCCAGACTCGATGTCTTTAATTAGTCCTAAGTTAAAGCCACTGACTTTTAAAAGATGACCAGCTACTTGTGTCTCTAATTCACAGAGACCATCAGGTAGCTGAAATGCCATAATTTTATAAGTTAAATTTAAAATTCTTTATTAACGCCATAAGACAACTACGTTGCTCCTATGAACTGTCACAAGCTTGAGCAATACACGTCCGTGAAGATAGCAACGATTTTTTCGTCGAAACCCAGCAACGAGATTTTCTTTTAAGACTTAGCGCTACGCACACAGGGTGTTTATTTACAGCAATAATGATCATTAATGAAGTAAATTGTAAATTTTTAACAAAAGGCGAATTAATTAAAAAAAAAACTATGTAAGACATTACGACTAAACATTTAAGAAACATTTTAAGACAATAACATATAAAATCAATACTCAACTTTTTACGATATATGCACTAAGATATTAAAAAACTTTTTGGTAATTTGAAGGTATCTAAAAGTGTTCTGAACATATACCACCTATGCACCTCGAAAACGGGTACTTTTCCAAAACTTTTGACACCACAACAAACTCTCTAGCTGCATTGGAACAGATTCCCTACCAGGTCGTCATCCATTTTATAAAAAAAAAAAGTTGCTGACTTCTCATGTGTTCCAAAAGTTTTCTGCACAAATGACACCTATGCACCTCAAAAACAGGTGTTTTTCCAAAACTTTTGACACCCAAACCAACTCTCTAGATGCGTTGGAATAGCTTCCCTACCAGGTCGTCATCCATTTTATAAAAAATCGTTGCTGGATTCTCAGGCGTTCCCAGAGTTTTCTGCACATATGACACATAAGCACCTCGAAAGCGGGTATTTTTCCAAAACTTTCGACACCAAAACCAACTCTCTAGCTGCATTGGACCAGATTCCCTACCAGGTCGAAATCCATTTAATAAAAAATCGTTGCTGGATTCTCAGGCGTTCCAAGAGTTTTCTGCACTCATGACACCTAAGCACCTCGAAAACAGGTATTCTTCCAAAACTTTTGACATCCAAACTAACTCTGTAGCTGCATTGGAACATGGGTCATAACCCATTTCAACAAAAATGTTTCTGGCTTCTCAGGCGTTCCAAAAGTTTTCTGCACATATGACATCTATGAACCTCGAAAACAGGTATTTTTCCAAAACTTTTGAAATTCAAACCAACCCTCTAGCTGCATTAAATTAGATTCCCTACCAGGTCGTCATCCATTATATAAAAAATCGTTGCTGGCTTCTCAGGCGTTCCAAGAGCTTTTTGCACATATAGCACCTAAGCACCTCGAAAGCGGGTATTTGTCAAAATCTTTTAACACCAAAACCAACTCTCTAGCTACATTGGAACAGGTTCTATACCAGGTCATAACCCATTACAACAAAATCGTTGCTGGCTTCTCAGGCGTTCCAAAAGTTTTCTGCACATATGACAACTAAGCACCTCGAAAACAGGTATTTTTCCAAAACTTTTGACACCCAAACCAACTCTCTAGCTGCATTGGAACAGATTCCCTACCAGGTCGTCATCTTTTTTGGAAAAGGCCGTAGATGGCCTTTTTAAAGTTTTCTGCACTTATGACAACTGTGTAGCTAGAAAGTAGATATTTTTTAAAAATTTCCAAAATTAAAATCAAGAGCCTAGCTGCTTTGGAGCAGGTTCTACACCAGGTAATCCTTATTGAGGTTAGGAACGATTTTGGGCACAAGGAAGTTTTCTCCACATATGACACCTACATAGATTAAGGGAACATATTTTTTAAAATTTTTTAATACCATAACCAACTCTCTAGCTGCGTTGGAACAGGTTCTATACCAAATCATAACCCATTTCAACAAAATCGTTGCTGGCTTCTCTGGTATTCTAAGAGTTTTCTGCACATATGACAACTATGCACCTCAAAAACATATATTTTTCCAAAACTTTTGAAACCAAAACCAACTCTCTAGCTGCATTGGAACAGATTCCCTACCAGGTCGTCATCCATTATATAAAAAATCGTTGCTGGCTTCTCAGGCGTTCCAAGAGTTTTCTGCACATATGACACCTAAGCACCTCGAAAACGGATATTTTTCCAAAACTTTGGGCACCCAATTCAACTCTGTAGCTGCATTGGAACAGATTCCTTACCAGGTCGTCATCCATTTTGGAAAAAGCCGTATATGGTCTTTTTAAAGTTTTCTGCACATAAATAACTGTGTTAAATAACAGGCGCAGTATCCACACAATTCCGATCAATTGGATCGGCACCTTCGCTCATCTACCCAGGCGGTGGCGTGCCCATTTTTGTAAACTGCTTCCGTGGTAAGCATGCTCATATATAAGCGCAGAGTTCCTCCAGCTTCTGGAACTATCACCTGTTGGAAGCAGAAATAGTCCATTGAAGAAAGGAATAATGAAATTATATCTACCATCGCAGCGTACTTCTGTTGCACTCCTTGAATGTAATTACTAGTCTTTTTTTGAATTAACTGGCAATGAAGCTTGGCATGAATCACTTTTGAATTATTTTAAAATCAATTAATACACCACAAAGAACGAAATTTCACAATTTTCCATTAAAAAACTCTGATCACTTTTAACTTTGTTCACATTTTGCTTTCAGATTTTATATTTCAGAATTTATTTGTGTCGACCAGGCATGATTTTTTTTTGGCATGATTTATGTATTTTTCAAAACAGTCAAATAAATAATCTCTTTGATGTATAGAAATTTAAAATTTTTATGCTTTTAAATTCATCTTCAGCAAGTGGAATATTAAATAGTTTTCAATTGGTTATTTTAAAGTAATTAAAAAATAATTTAAATTTTACTAGTTTAACAAGTAGTTGAAAATATATGCAGACGAAAGTCAATTGACTTATTTAGCTGACATCACCATACAAAATATGTTAGTTCGTTCTATGGAAAAAAGTCAGAATTTCAACTAGATGTGGTTGATAAAAAACTACTTTTCCAACTACTTTTAAATTAGTTGATTTTCCTACAGGGCAAGCATACTTGTTTTTTCATTTGGTGGGTTTATTCAGTGGCGTAGGGAGACAGTGGCGTAGTGCGTAAGATCCAATTTAGGGCAAGCCACCGTAACATGTGCATTGCTAAAATTTTGTACTGCTTTGGAGTATTATCTAATTTTTCTTTTAAAAATTTACAATTTTTATTGTTATATTGTTAAGTTTAGTGTTGTTTTTAATTGTTGAATTCAACAATTACCGAGCTTGTGTATTACACAGTACGGTGGCCAAATAAGAAATTAACGAGCCTGTGTGAACATGGCGCTATGTGCGGGGTTAATTAACAACATTCAAAATGTCCTACACTTTCCTTCAGTAATTCGCACTAGTACAGAACTACCGATTTCACTAGCCCTAAGGTAACCAGCATTAGTTCCACTTCAATCTACTTTCATTGCATTCAACTGGCGAATTTTACTTCAACATATTATAGACATGGGTCAATTGCTACCTTTTACATAACCATATTTATACCTAGTCACTTCGCTAGTGCTACAGGGCCAGCTTATTCACAGCTTCACGGCACTGTAAACACAATTTCCAATTCACAAATCAATATTTTCTCCATTGCAATAATTGTACCTATTTTATTCAATGAATTTGAAATGTGTTATATATCATGTCTTCTCGAAAATATTACTTCGAACTATATAAGCCATTGTTACAAGATCACGACGTCAGAAACAAGCATTACAAGCTAGAAGTTGATTGAACTGACCCTTTTGGAACTAGCAAAGTAGCTAACGCGAAAGGAGCAATTAGTTACTTTCGATACTAGCGGGTTTTAACAAAAGTATAGCAATATGAATTAAAAAAACTTGCCCTTAGATGGCATACTTTGACTACGTTTATTATATATTGCTTCACCGAGTCTATGCTGAAGTACTGTAGGCTTAGAATTTTTTTTAATAAACAAAATTTCAGCTTGAGAAAACAATAACATTAGAAATTTCTGATTTAAATTAAAAAAAACATTAGTTATCATAAAAATTAAATGACTTAAAAAAAAGATTAAAGGACTTTGACCGAGCTTCTTATGATCAATTGTGTTGTGTGTGATGTGAAATGTTTGCACACAAATGATCGAGAGCTGGACCTACATGTTTTACGCCGACTCCGAACGGCTTATGTTCTCAAGAAGAATTCATGGCAGTTTTTTCTCTCTGAGGTTTGCCATTGTCTGCAGAGAGGTGACGGCCGAACAGATAAATTCATTTAATTGAAAAAACTTTCTGTGTGTCGGATGGAGGATTCGAACCTGGATTCTCTGGCGTAGGAGTCACACACTCTACCCACACCCACACTCTACCCACACCCACACTCTACCCACACCCACACTCTACCCAAACAGTTCTGAAAACAGGTGAGAAGAAAATTTTACATAGTTATAATATAAAAATAAATCAAATCATTTCCTACGCTCACAGGCTCAAAAAATGAAGAATTTTCAAGAACCAGAAGCTTTTTGGAGTTGTTGGACATAACGCCTCAATGCAGACCAATGTTTTATACATGGATATGTCGGGAAAATATGTAACTTTTTGATAAATATAATGGAAATTTAAAAACTTTTTCCATTTTCTCGTAATAGGCCTTTTTCTTTGATGTAGAAATTTGACGGATGCTTCTTTCGCCTGCTGGACAGAAGGCCTTGGAATAGATGGATCATTTACCAATCATCAAGTAGGAATTCAAAATACCTTTTATTTGATACCAAACTTATTATTGTAACTCTTGAACTTCTTCCAGAGACCTGGCAAATCCTTTCGGAGCAAATATGGACACTTTCCTTTTAGTAGTTGTTGGGCAGTTTTTGTCGCAGAAGCAACTTAGTTTGCACTAGCATCAATCACGTAAATATATATCTTTTTGATGGCACTGATTTTGGCATTATAACTCTCATAATTTTTTTATGCCAGGTGTCATCCTTTGGAAAAGCAGATTTAAAGCTATTTTTAAGGATTCTGGACAGAACCATAAGACCAACTACAAAAAATTATAGAACATCAACAAGGTATGTATAATAGCTTCTACTTAAAATCAAATTCGTTAAATTTTGTTTCTTACTTTTTCCAGAACACTACCTAATCCTTTTAGGACCAAATTGGCCAATTTCATTTCTGCGGTTGTTGGGCCCTTGTAGTTGCAGGAGCATCTTCATTTATGAAAGCATCAATCAGGTAAGTACGCACCTTCTTGATAGCATTTATTTAAAATTTGTAACCTTCGCCATTTTTTTTACCAGGCTTCAGCCTTGGAAAAACTAGATTTTGGACACTTCATCATGGAAAACTAACAAAAATCATACACCACCAAAAACTTATTTATTGTAGTCTTATGATGACATCAAATTTAACAATATTTATTCTTTACTTTTTCCAGAATCCTATGCAATCCTTACCGGACCAAAATGGCCAATTACATTTCTGCGGTTGTTGGGCCCTTGTAGTTGCAGGAGCGACTTTATTTATATCAGAATCAATCAGGTAAGTATACATCTTCTTGATAGCTTTTTTCTTTTGAGTTTATAACCATCACCGTTCATCATCAACAACTGATGTTCATTAACAACTGTTGTTCATCAACAACTGATGTTCATTAACAACTGTTGTTCATCAACAACTGATGTTCATCAACAACTGGTGTCCAACAACAACTGTTGTTTATCAACAACTGTTGTTCATCAACAACTGTTGTTCATCAACAAATGTTGAAGATTGAAAATTTGAGAGAAGTGCTATCAAGAATGTGTATACTTACCCGATTGATCCTTATAGAAACAAAGACGATCCTATAGCTTCTAGTACCCAACAACTGCAGAAACGAAGTGGGCCATTTTGGTCCCGATAGAATTAGGTAGAGTTCTGGAATAAGTAAGGAACAAAATTTAATGAATTTGATTTTAAATAAAAGCTTTTATATAAACCTTTTTGAACGCGTTTAGTTTTTTTATAGTTGTTCATGTGGTTCTGCCCAGAGTCCTTAGAAATGGACTTAAATCCGCTTTTCCTGTGGATGAAGCCTATCATAAAAAAACGGTAATGGTTATAAACTCGAAATAAGTGCAATCAAAAAGATGTATACTTACCTGATTGATGCTGGTATAAATTAAGTCGCTCCTGCCACTACAAGGGCCCAACAACCGCAGAAATATAATTGGCCATTTTGGTCCAGGAAGGATTACATAGGATTCTGGAAAAAGTAAAGAAGAAATATTGTTAAATTTGAAGTCATCATAGGACTGCAATAAATACCTTTTTTGAAGGTGTATGACTTTTTTTAGTTTTCCATAATGAAGTGTCCAAAATCCTCAAAAAATCGTCCAAAATCCGCTTTTCCCAAGGATGAAGACTGGCATAAAAAACGGTGATGGTTATAAACTCAAAAGAAAAAAGCTATCAAGAAGATGTATACTTACCTGATTGATTCTGATATAAATAAAGTCGCTCCTGCAACTACAAGGGCCCAACAACCGCAGAAATGTAATTGGCCATTTTGGTCCGGTAAGGATTGCATAGGATTCTGGAAAAAGTAAAGAATAAATATTGTTAAATTTGATGTCATCATAAGACTACAATAAATAAGTTTTTGGTGGTGTATGATTTTTGTTAGTTTTCCATGATGAAGTGTCCAAAATCTAGTTTTTCCAAGGCTGAAGCCTGGTAAAAAAATGGCGAAGGTTACAAATTTTAAATAAATGCTATCAAGAAGGTGCGTACTTACCTGATTGATGCTTTCATAAATGAAGATGCTCCTGCAACTACAAGGGCCCAACAACCGCAGAAATGAAATTGGCCAATTTGGTCCTAAAAGGATTAGGTAGTGTTCTGGAAAAAGTAAGAAACAAAATTTAACGAATTTGATTTTAAGTAGAAGCTATTATACATACCTTGTTGATGTTCTATAATTTTTTGTAGTTGGTCTTATGGTTCTGTCCAGAATCCTTAAAAATAGCTTTAAATCTGCTTTTCCAAAGGATGACACCTGGCATAAAAAAATTATGAGAGTTATAATGCCAAAATCAGTGCCATCAAAAAGATATATATTTACGTGATTGATGCTAGTGCAAACTAAGTTGCTTCTGCGACAAAAACTGCCCAACAACTCCTAAAAGGAAAGTGTCCATATTTGCTCCGAAAGGATTTGCCAGGTCTCTGGAAGAAGTTCAAGAGTTACAATAATAAGTTTGGTATCAAATAAAAGGTATTTTGAATTCCTACTTGATGATTGGTAAATGATCCATCTATTCCAAGGCCTTCTGTCCAGCAGGCGAAAGAAGCATCCGTCAAATTTCTACATCAAAGAAAAAGGCCTATTACGAGAAAATGGAAAAAGTTATTAAATTTCCATTATATTTATCAAAAAGTTACATATTTTCCCGACATATCCATGTATAAAACATTGGTCTGCATTGAGGCGTTATGTCCAACAACTCCAAAAAGCTTCTGGTTCATGAAAATGAGTGCTTCATTTCTTGAGCCTGTGAGCGTAGGAAATGATTTGATTTATTTTTATATTATAACTATGTAAAATTTTCTTCTCACCTGTTTTCAGAACTGTTTCTTCCAAAGGATCCTGCAGCGCATTTTGTCCACCACCAAAACTGTTGTCCAAAGGGTTTTTTTTTTTGCCAAATTGTGATTTGACAAGTCGAGAGCTGTCAGTTGTTCCAATTTCAGTCGTTCCTCACTTTTTGACAGCTGAAAAAGTTGTTGGCAAAGAGTTGTTAACTTCACACCCGCGTGTACTGTTGGAATAATTCGAAGAACTTTCATGCTTTCATGCAAGAGGTGCTACACATGCTTGTGAAAGTTCATTAAAAAAATTTCATCGTATGAGAAGGTTCTCGCTGCTTTGAAACAATTTAATTTATTGATTTGTTTTTGAGTTCATTTTCTTTCCATTATATATTATTTTGGTAAATTTATCGTATATAAAATTGTATATTTTTCACTTTTATTTACAACTTTTCACATTTGCTTCATTTGCTTTGTAAATGTAAACAAGTTATCAGTGTTGCTTCCTGTATGGAATCGAGGAAAACCCGAAATAAAATATGAAATCAAGGGGAAAACCCGAAATGAATCTAAGTAATTAAAAACAACACTGATATCCCCCTTTTTGACACACACTATGCTGTCAAAATCCACTGGCTCTGAAATTGGCGCAGTGAAATAACTCCCAAATGAAATAAGTCCCAAAAAAAAAATGAAATAACTCCCAAAAAATTTCCATACATTTTTGGGAGTTATTTCATTATGAAATAACTCCCAATTTTTGGAAGTTATTTCATTTATTTTGGGAATTGTTTCTTTTTTTGTTTTGGGAGTTATTTCATTATGAAATAATTCCCAAAATTCGGAAATGAAATAACTCCCAACGATAATGGGATGGGATGGGGTTATATCATTTTCTTCAATTTTGGCTATTGAAGAGGTGCGATTGTTTTATATGCGCCTTCTACAGAATGAAGTTTGTCAAAGGCGCAACTGCATGGAAAAAATAATGACAAAATTTACAAAATGTTTATCTTTCAGAAAATTATTTCATTTGGGTCTTATTTTATTTTGGGTTATTTCATTTAGGTGCTATTTTATTTAATAATTGGGACTTATTTCATTTTCCGGTTGGGAGTTATTTCATTAATTTTGGGACTTATTTCATTTTGTGATTTAGGAGTTATTTCATTTTTTTTGGGATTTATTTCATTGGGACTTATTTCATTGGGACTTATTTCATTTGGGAGTTATTTCACTGCGCCCTGAAATTTCGTTGCGATGAAAGTCAATCAACAATTGGGAGGAACAAAATAACAAAAATATTGTCAATTTGCATATTAAATTTTTGCATTTGTTATAATTGAATGAAATTATTGAAATTTATTGTAATTTTTGTGTTCTAGAATTGTATTTATTTATAATAAAATAAAAAATAAAAACAAAACAAAAAGCGCCATTAAAAGTAATTATTATTATTTTTTTTAATTGAAGTTTTTAATTTGTTTTCTCCAAATATCAATTTAATTGGTGAGCACAACTTTAAGTTGACGAAAATTGATTTTTTGCATTCCTCCTTGTGTCGTGTCGTGCATGCGTAGTGACCGAAGTCGATTGCAACTACTGCTGAAAAAATCCCCAACGTTAACTGTGCGTCTCAGCTTAATTTTCGCGCTAGCGCAGAACTGAGAGCACAAGAATATTGCACAGTGGGTCAGCAACGCACAATCAACAATCGATAAAAATTGTTAACAGTGGGACGGAGTGGTACATTTTTTAATAAATTTTTTTTCATATTCAAAATTAAATTCGTTTATATTTCGAGACATATATTAAAAAATTTTTTTGGAAATAATACTAAATTATATAAATAAATTGTATAAAAAAGAATTTATACACTCCAAACATTTAATAGAGTTAAATTAAATATAACTCTTATACAAAATTACTAAAATACGAAATACTTTTTTGATATTAATTTAAATTTGAATTTTTTTTACAAAATTTAAAAAAACAACAAATATAAAACAATTTAATTTTGTTTTCATAACAACAAGATTAGTACAAGAATAAGAACCAAGCAAGCAATGGCGCATTTTAAAAAATTTATTCAGGCGTCTGACGCCATTTTTGAGTTTGAAACAGACTTTAATGCTGTTCAAGCTCATGATGTATTTTCATTAGCCTCTCAAAGCGAAGATCTTAAAGCGCTATGGAAAAAAGTCAAAGCGCATTACGAAGTTTGCCTGGATCAGTTCAATGATAAAACTGAGCTTGAGGAAGTCGAGGCAATAAAAAAGAAGTATCGCAGCTGCTATCAAGTCTACATAAGGGCAGCAGCAAAAATGTCTGAGCTTTCTCAAACAAAGCCATCTGAGCAAGCCTCTGCTTCAGATACAGAAATAGCGGTTGGTCACAGAATGCATGTGCCGCCCTGCTATACAGAGGTTTTCACCAGTGATTACCTCTCGTGGCCGTCATTCAGGCACATGTTTACGGCCATTTACATCAAGAACACGCGCCTTACTGCGGTGGAAAAACTTTTCCACCTCAACCAAAAAACTAGTGGCGAAGCAAAGGAAATTGTAAGAAAATCGCATTTGACAAATGACGGCTTTGCCCAAGCTTGGCAAGATTTATCTGAGAGATACGAAAGCAAACGTATCCTTGTGAATAGCCAGCTCAAAATTTTATTTAATTTGCATAATGTGCCAAAAGAATCAGGCATTGAACTTCAAAAGCTTCAACGTGAAATAAATAGTTGCATTTATGCACTTCAATTGCATAAAATTGCAATTGATAATTGGGATGCAATTTTTGTGTATTTGTGTTCTACGCAATTGCCTGAGATCACACTCTCATTGTGGGAACAGTCTATCTCGATTCTTTTCTCACACACCGGTTTCAAACACTTGAAACCGTATTAGATATTCGCAGCGGAAGCGGTGCGATATCACGGCAAATATCTTTGCCATCAACCTTCAATCAGCCCACTTCACGATCACATCAGAGCAGCGTACCTGGTAAAAGGGTAAATAGTTACCAATTAAAAGTTTCCCAGGCAAATTGTAAGCTCTGTACCTCAGAACAGCATGGTCTACGTTCGTGCCCAACTTTTCTGAGAATGTATGCCAAAGAAAGACTAACAGTTGTCCGCAAACACAACTTTCGCATCAACTGCTTATCCAGCGCGCATCAGGTCAAAGATTGATTGAGTCAGTACACATGCGTGATGTGCAAGCAACGTCACAATATTCTCTTGCATCGCGATTCGAATTTAGCTTCAGCTCCTGCTTCGAGAGTTTGCTCAAGCAGTTCGAATTTGCGTTCAAACCTTACGGGCTCAAATACCCAATCGCATTCAGTCCAAATACAGTCCTCTTCGAATGATATACAATCAGGCTTTTCTTCAAGTACAAGAAATGTTTTACTTGGAACTGCAATGGTGACGGTGTGCCACCTAGGAACAGCGTACACGACCAGAGCTCTAATTGACTCCGGCTCAGAAGGTACGTTTGTCTCAGAAAGATTGCAGAAACTTTTAAAGCTACCCACTAGAGCTGTGAATGCATAGGTTTCAGGACTTAGCAATGCAGTGTCAGCGCAAGTCTCAAGGGCACACTTCTTGAAGATCTCCTGCTTCAAACCGACACGGAGATGGTTGTCAGCGAAGATGAGACTGTGCGTGAGCGCACCCCTGTCCCCAGCCCTATCGCTTCCATCGCTGTCGAGCCAAAGGAAGTCGTCGCTATCGCTCCACCGGTGGTTGAACCGATATCCAGTGCAGGCAGGAGCACTCCGCAAAGCGTGGCCTCCGTTGTTAACCGCGACAACTCCAAGTTACAACCGATGTGCCGTGTATGCTCGTTGGAGTAGAACCTGTCAGCGTGCAATGAAACCTGTTTCTGGCAATGAATCTCGAGGAGCGGTTGAGAGCAGTACTGATGTATTTCTACTGCTCAAACTGCCTCTCAGCGCCACACATGCGGAAGGAGTGCAGCAGCCCTCATCGGTGTCGTCATTCTGGAGACGAGCATCATAGTCTGCTTCATTCGCGTTCACGAGTGCGAACCGGCAGATCGCATTCTCGCAGACCTCGCGTTAAGCACTCTAAAGCCAAGCGACCACGGGCGATTGATCAACTAGCGTCCTCTCCTAGGGACTCTTTCCCGAAGTGGTCCAACTTCTCTAAGCGACCACAGTCGATTGACCAACCAGCGTTATCGGCTAAGGACTCTTTGCCGCAGTGGTCCACTTCCTCTAGAAGACCGCATTTGCATGCACCAGCAGCGTCTGTGACAAAGGACCATTTCCTGAAGCGGTATCCAGCGCAAACACGATCGCGGTCGATAGCACCATACTCGTCTTCGCCTAAGGACGACTTCCCGAAGCGATCGCCACATGAACGGCCGCCAGTGACGCGCTATCAACAGCTCGTTTCGCTGCTCCCCACTGTCATGGTGCGTATGGTCTCCAGAGGGATGTCTGTGTCGTGACGAGTGATCTTGGATGCATGTCTTCCGCAGACGCTTATCGCCCAAGAGCTCGTCACCAGGTGGATGCTGCCCATTCATCGCGTCGATGGCTGCGAAATGTGCACCTTGGTCCTACATGGCCAGTACGGCGCCAACCAGTCGAGCGGCGGTTGAAGGTCGTCACTCCATCGAGGGATCTGGACGAGCGGATTCAGCAGAGTTTCCCGAACATCAACTTAGCCGATCCGCTCTTCTACCAATCATCGCCCGTTTATATACGCCTGGGTATCGACGTGTACTCCCGCATCATGCAGCCTGGCAGCCTGCCGACAGCCGTAGGCATGCCGTTTACCCAAAGCTCCATCTTCGGATGGATTTTGACTGGACAAGGGGTCTGGTAGTTGCAGTCATGCAAGGCGGGTGGCATGCTTACGAATGTAAACAAATATTTACTAATCAAATTTATTTACTTAGGACAGCCCTGTACCTTCTGTACAGCGGCTGATTTGCATTAGTTTTTATGTGGGAGTGCTTCTCCCTCCCTCTCTTTTTATATATATAAAATCTTTATATGTAGTAATCTTAAAAGTTCGGCCTCAGCCTAATAAAGATTTGTATATTAATCATTTTTGTACAAGCGAAGATCAACCTTGTTCTTTATTTCGTCGGAAATTCTTAATTCGTTTTTTTTCAGTTCGTTTCTAAAGCCGTAGTGTTTTAACTATTAAAATTAATTTTTCAGTAGTGAAAGTTCCACTTTTCGTGGCAGTTTTTTACTCTCTGAGGTTTGCCATTGTCTACAGAGAGGTGACGGCCGAACAGAAAAATTAGTTCAATTGAAAAAACTTTCTGTGTCAGGTGGGAATTGAACCAGGGTTCTCTGGCGTATGGGCCACGAAATCTGCCCACTACATCACGGCCACCACTATTACATATATACCTGATAGTAATTCATGTAAAATATTAGTTTTTAAACTAAAAACATTTTACGGTCGTCATTTACAGTAATTGAAATTCAATTTTACCGAGTAAGAAAATAAATTAAGTTTACCTTTTTTAAGCTTAGTATGCTGTAGGAACTAAAATGTTTGGGCATATAGTTCTACACGAGAACATTTTGTTGTAGAAGCAAAATTTTTGTGTGGAGAAAAAGCACTAGCTGTTCTGGTTGACAGATTCATATTTTTATTGCTGTAATTTTATATTCTATAAAAGACAAGACTACACATTAATAAACTAAAAATATTTGCTTAATAACAAATTCAACACCAACACATACTTACTGCTTATTTTTTTAATGTTGAATGGCAACTTTCCATGCCAATTCAATGTACGGGCATATAATTGTCAGCAAAATTTTGACATTTAAACTCTCCACACATGATTGCGAACTTGGCAGAACTGATCAAATTTGTTCCTTCAACATCGTACTACCTAGCAAAAAAAATTCCGCTGCCTGTTCGCTGTAAGAAACTCAATGTACTTCTTATGAAAATTTTGTTTTCGGTTTTACAGAATACTGAGCTTTAGCATGCAAGACATTTATTAAAAAATGTTTAATTACTTACTGTACGTTATCAAATATCTTCCTTGTATCATGTGAACGTAATGCGAAATATACCAGGCAACCATTATGAATTTAAAAAAGTATAAGAATTTTTTTATTATTAGACATATCTACGTCAATATTGAAATTTTTAAGTCTTCTGCATATGTATGTATATATATGTATACTTATCTTATTATATTACTGTGTTTACATGCAGAGTTAACTCGGGGTTAGGGTTTTCGTTGAGTTAAAAACGGGGCGACGCTAACTCGATGCTGTTTACATGCAAAACATCGTTTTGAGTTAGACTTGTCAAATTTACTTGCTTGTAGTTTTTCCTGCTCCACTACAATTGTTTTCTTTTTTGGCGGTAATGTAGTTTTTGTTCAGATTCTTCCATTTGTTTTCAATATTTATTGCATTTTTGTCATGTATATTTCTTTTTTTTAATTCACTTTCGACAATTTTGTATATACCACTTCGTATATACTCTTACCCATCCATTATATCTAATATTTTCTTTTCTTTTTTTCTTTAAAAAACTCTTCCAGCCGCCATTTCTTTAATTTTTATTAATTTTTTATTTATTTTATTTATTTAAGAGATAACGTTAACATATAAGACAGTGTCTTTTAAATGCAATACGAATTATATAATAACAACAGGTAATAAGCAACAATGAATAAATTTAGCTTAAAACTAACATTAAATGAATTAACTTGATATAAAAACAGGAAATAATCTTATTCTAAAAGAAAAGAAGAAAGAAAACAGCTTAAGAAGAAAGAGAAAGTATTAAGAAACGTATTGAAAAATTGCATGCTTAAAGTTGCGTTTATTTTTAATTGATTTTATTCTAACGGGCAACGAATTCCAGATTCTGATTGCGTTAACAAAGAAAAGTCTGTTGGAGTTCAGAAAATTGTACAAAGGAATTATGAGGTTCAGATTTCTGTTCGATCTACAAAATTGTATCTTTTCAAATAAATATTTAGGTGTTTTTGTGTTAACTAAGTTATGCAAAAATATGCAGTTTCTGGAATCAAGGTAATTGAAAATATCGCAACCTAGTATTTGACTACTCAAATGACTGATGCGGTCGAACTTTTTAAGGCCATAAACGTGTTAGGTACGTTTTAAAAACATTTAAAAACACGTTTTAGCGCTATTAAAAACATGTTGTAATTCAGTTGGGACCTGGAATCAAGTTTGCTATATACAACATCTGAGTATGAAATGATTGGCATTATGAGTTGGAGTACTAACTTTTTCCTAGTATCGACAGGTACAAATAATGCAATCCACCTCAGGTTTCGAAGGCAATAGTAAACTTTACAAACAATAGTATTAATATGATATTCGCAAGAAAGTGTAGAATTGATATAATATCCAAGATTTTTAGCTTTTTCAACAAACTTTATCCCTTCGCCATTTAGATAAATCGTTGGTAACTCAGACGTATTCAGACAAGTTTTGAAAATTGGTAAGACAAATGACTTAAGAGGATTTAGATTAAGGTTATTAGATCTAGCCATTCAGTTATTTCGCGTAAGTCCTTATTCATTTTAAAACATAAACCATCAACTAGGATAAACGGGCTGGACAAGCACAGTTGAAGGTCATCAGCATATGCATGCATGGTTACATGACGACATTTGCTAAAGATATCATTTATGAACATTGAAAATAAAAGCGGACCAAGAACTGAGCCTTGCGGCACCCCACAAGATAAGTAACAGAACGCGGACAGACTATTTCCAACCCTGACTCTTTGAGACCTCCCGACAAGGTAGCTATATAACAGACGGACCGCCGTGCTTGAAAAGCCAAAGTTTACATATAATTTTTGACACAGTATTGAATGGTCAACGGAGTCAAAGGCTTTCGAGAAGTCTAAGAGACATAACAAACTTATGTGCCCAAGATCGAATGGCACTCTGATGTCATCTAAGATTTTTAATATGGCAGTGGAGCAGCTGTGACTAGGTCGAAAACCGGACTGAAACGAAGACAAAAGTTCAAATCTTCTTATGTGTTCTGAGATTTGAACGGCCATGAGAGACTCAAATGCTTTAGATAAGGATGATAGCAAACTTACAGGACGATAGTCAGACGGAACACAAGCATTGTATTTCTTTGCAATGGGGATGATTGTGGCTGCTTTCCAGACATCAGGAAAGTAAAAACTTGTAAAGCAATGGTTAAATATATGAGTAAGCGGGCTAAGGACGTGCGGTAAAATCAGTTTAATAAATTTGATGGGTATATTATCCTCACCTATTGCGTTGGATTTAATCTTGTTAACACTTCTGGCAACATCATACTCGCTTACAGCAACAAACTCAAAACGTAAAAGAGAGTCAGGTGGGAACGATCTTGTGTCAAAGGCTAACACATTACTAGAAGACGTAGAATTGGAAATGAAATATTCATTAAGAATATTGGCGTCAAGCTCACAGTCTTCAGATTTCGCTTTGCAAACTCCCGCTTGCTTTAAATTATTCCATACATTTTTATATGATTGCGCTGAACTTAGCTTGGACATAAAAAATACACGCTTTGCTGATTTGACTGTATCGTTAGCTATGTTTCTTAGTCTTTTGTGCTGTTCCCAATTTGATGCAGTTGGACTTCTTTTCCATCGATTGTAAGCTCTATTACGATTTTTGAGGGCTAATTTGACATTATTTGTAAACCAGGGACAACTGCTGTTAATTAGTCGACGAGTGACTATTGGAACATGAGTCAAAAAGTTCACAGATTGTATTCATAAAAAGTTTTAGCTTCTCATTTACATAACTGAATAACCAGCATTCTGACCCATTTATAGTTGATAGGTCCCGAAGCAAAGAGTCATATTCGAGATATTTATAGTCACGAAACGAGATAGTATTGTCAACAATAGCTGGCGAAGTAATTACATTTAAAGTACAAAAGATAAGATCACGATCTGAAATGAACGACAATTGTTCAAAAAGCAAAACTGATGAAATATCTGAGACTGCAAAAATATCTAATAAGCTCGGAATAGAATTATTTGCGAAACGGGTTGGTACGAGTATACTAGTATTAACTGTTTGAAGTCCCACTCCGGTAAGTCTATCAGTAAAATGACTGACGAGATTGTCGTTAGATAACATGTTAATGTTAAAATCGCCGCACATAACATAATGATCGTACCTAATTGAATAATTTGACAAAGCAGAAAACACTTGATCCAAACAACAATTACGATATGGATTATATACGCATGACACAAAGACCTTAGTACAATTAACTCGGATTTCGATATTGAGAAATTCAACATCGGTCCCACTGGACGTGCCCAACAAATTAACATTTAAATTATTCTTGCAGTAAATTGCAACACCCCCGCCTTTTTTACCTGTTCGATCATTCCAATAAAGCGTATAATTATTAATATTTAAGCAGAAATCATTAATGTCTTTGTGCAACCAGGTCTCAGAGATACAAATGATATCCACAGCTGAATTTTCGAAGCAATGTTGAACAATATCAAGCTTAACATCGTTAAGACTCCTGGCATTAAAGTGAACAATGTTCACACCAGAATGTTGCTTACAAAGAACACCTATCAGAATCTTTTGGATTTCACTATTGGTAATTATTTAAAGATATGCAAGTTAAGTTATAAAAAACACAACCGAGAGCATGATAGAGAATGAAAAAAATATAAATAAAGAGTAACTAAAAAGAAAACGTCGCAGAAAAAGTTATAGAAAAAGAGAGGATTGATAGTTGATAAAACTTACAGAATAATATAACAGAAGCAAAAATAAAGAGAAGACCATCAGCAGCATTAAGTTTCCTCCTCACGAACGTCAACCGTAGCGCAGATAGCATTTTGCATTTCTTGCCATAATAAATCTTGTATAATAAATGCCATAACGCATTTTGACAGAATTCAGCTAGATCCAGCAAGTTTCGTGGAGTTTAGTTGGATGTAACGAAACTCAACTAAACTCTCGTTTACATGCAGGGTTAACTACGAATATACCCCGAGTTAACTCTGCATGTAAACGCAGTATATGATGAGCTCTGAACGAAACCAACATAAGTTGAATTATATACCCCAAATAGTACTTACTGCCCTTTTTGGGATTTTTTTCTTTGTAACGATAGTGCCCTTTGTAACGGTATTGAGAAAAAAAGTCCACGTTGCTCCACTGTAACCAACTAGAATTTTCTTATTTTATGGAACTCGCTGGGAAAGGCACTGTTTATACGTCATTCAAATTGAACGATCATTAAAACTTTGTTGTTGTTTTCCCAGCGAAAAAAAAGATGAACTCTCTGCGAGCTCGGAAATGAACTTTCAACACTTCATCGCATCAATCAAAATTTTGATGGAGCTCAAGACCTGCAGCAATCAATCACAGGGTTGCATCAACTTTTCTGGTACTTACAACAACACTTTTAGCCGGAATCGGCCATTCAATCAAAAAATCCCGTCTGAACAGCTATTCAATCAAATATCTCTAAGAGAGTAAAAAAGAACCAAAAATGTGATATTCTTCATTCAATTTGAATGACGTATAAACTCTGCCAAAGTACTTGTAAGTGAAGAGCTGCCAGGCTTGGAAGATGTTCTATCATAGGGAATTTTTATTCCCAAAAAATCATTAACTTATGTGGGTTACACATCTGCGATCTCGTGTGCCACACGGCGGCCAGCAATTAAAAACTGGCTCTAAGTGAATATTGCAAAACTCTATGTCGAAAAAAGTGGGCCAGCTAAATTTAATAACTTGTGACATCAATATGTAAAAAAGAGCTTAATATATTAAAAAGCTCAATATATTTCACCATGGTCCTAAAAATATGCATTCATAAATAAAAAGTTTGCAAATGAATATGGAAAACGTAGCTTTTATTAATAATCTAATAAGGTAAGTGAATAATTGTTTTCTGTATGTTTTTTATGTTCTCCCGCAGAGTAAAGAAAATATAGTTATAAAAATTAAACACAATATAGGACATAGTATGACAAGCATTTATACGTAATTAACACAAATTTTACGTCTTTAGAATTATGACATTATAGAAGAAGACACGCAATATTTTAACCCTTTGTTGCCACATAGGATAGTTCGTTACCCCAGACTTGTCTCTCAACTTTTTAAATTTTTAGGCTTTTTTTCTTTTTCTGGAATACATATTTTAGGTTAGGATTACTGGAAGCTATGTTGCAGCAGATCACAATCTACAAGTAGGGTATCCCACATATCAAACATATTTATCAACTATCCAAAGTACAAAAAATAACAAAAATGTTACTTCTACTTCCTACACGATGTCATCAGCATCGGTGTTTTTTTTTATTGTTGGTGTGAATGCGTTTGTCTTGTTGTTGGCATATGTTTTTTAGTTTTTGTATAGCGCGATGGAAAAATTAACAATTGCCTACAAGCACGTTGGAATAGCATTGAATGTAATAAAATAATATTGAAATTTAATGAAATTTATTTGTGTGAATACTAACGTGTGTTTTTTAAATTTACTTTGTGTTATTTTAAAGTATTGAATTGAAAAGTCATTTTAGTTTTTTTTTTATTATATATATATTTAAGTTCAACGACTAGCAGTTTGCCTTATTTGTAATAGTCCTTGCTCCAGTTATTAAATATGTTTGCGTAAGCAACAAAATATTATGTTAATTTTAAACAAGTAGAAAATTTGCTTTGTTTACTTTCTTTATTGTTTTGCTCAATTTCGTAAATTGCATTGTGAGTAACTGCAAATTATATTGCAGGTCGTTGATTAAAGCTAGGTTTATTTATGTCAATAAAAATATTGTTTCCGCAATTCAACGTCATCATATTGCCGGTCGCTAAACTGAAGTATGCAATATGCTGACCAATAACCAATTTATGATGTAATTAGCAATAAGTTACTATATAAGTGTTCAAAATTCAATTAATAAATGAGTTACAATTAAAACTTCATACAAACTAATCGTTTCAATTATCATCGTTGCTACCAGTTCAAGTGCTGGGAGTAACATCATCAAACTCAAGTTCACCAATTTAACTTAGTTCATGTGCTAAGTTGAAGCCTTGGTACTTGAGCAATTCAGCGTACACAACACATCATTTGGTGACCCCGAGAGAAGACAACAAGCTTCTGATAAATAAGGACATCATATCGGCAACAATCCACAGCATGATGCATTTAGTGAACCCGAGATAGGAAGATGAGACTTCTGAAAATATCTACTAAACGCGTAAAAATTTAATTTCGTTAAGCGTGATAGTGTAAAAGTTCGTCGCGAATAAAATTTCGATCGTCCATCACTTGGACACATCAACCACATTGCGTTGTACAATAGCGTGAGCCGTTTAGTGATTTTAAAGAAGACAACTATTTATGCTATGCTATTTCTCAGTCAACTGCAGCTAGCAACACGCAGACCTTGGAAACCGGCGGAAGATTTATTGCCAGGCAACAAATGCCGGAATCTGAATCAGTAGTCAGCATAGTAAGCAGCTTGCGTATCCAACGTGCGCTTATGCCGTCATTGCATCGTCTCTTAAATGGAATTGTAGATACGGTAGAACAATCGCAAGAATTTTACGAAGGCAACATAGCACGGCTAAGAAAATTATGGAATGAAATCGAGACATTGAACTACAGGATATGGGAGCTTAGCTCATCTCCAGAAGAACAAGGCTATGACTACGGCACTTATTTAGACACAGAAGTGCTTGTACACAATCAGATAATTATTCTGTCAACGAAATCCTGAATGCAAACTTCTTCAGCAGATACCGTTCAGCAATCTTGCAGGCTGCCAAAGATCTCCATTCCAAAATTCGATGGTGATTACCTCAAATGGCAACAATTTTATGACATTTTTTTAGAAATGGTACATAAAACTTCAATACCCCCAATACAAAAAATGTGGTATTTGAAGTCAAACTGAACTGGTGAAGCCGAAAGAGTCATCAGGCATTTAACATTGACCCAGGACAATTACAGCATTGCCTGGAAGGCGCTTCAAGAACGATACCAAAACAGAAGGGTATTGGCTTCAACATTGCTACAACGAATAATAGGACATCCAATCCTAGCAGCAGATAACGCGTCGTCATCAGCATTAAAAAATGTTCATGCTACAATACATGAGAGTATTTTAGCCTTACAAAATCTAGGCGTAGACACGTCATCATGGGATCCAATACTCCTGCACATACTCGCAAAGAAGTTGGATAGACAAGGCCACATGTTGTATGAGCAATCATTAAAAAATCCCAAGGAAATCCAAACCATGAAGGAATTCCTGTTGTTTCTCAAACATCGTTTCCAATCATTGGAGGCGCTTGGCGAAAGGGAAAGGCCAACATCATCAAGAGCAACAGCATCAATAGCAGTAACTTCTTCCAAAAAAGGATGCAGCTACTGTTCCATTGAAGATCATCCAATTTATTATTGTGATAAATTCCTGAAGCTAGCTGTATCCGACCGTTTGAACTGGGTGCAAAGGCAAAGGCTGTGTGTCAACTGCTTCAAACACGATCACAGCTCAAAAACGTGCAAAGCAAAATCATGCAGCAAGTGTAGTAAAAGACATAATTCACTGTTACACTTGAATCCCACAAACCAGGTTCCAAATGAGAAAAGGTATCCAGAAAATTCTAAGCAACATTCCAGCAGAGAAGTAACTGCATCCAACGTATCCGTAACTTTAGCCGCAGCTGAAGTGATGTCGTCTCACAGGAGCTATGTACTGTTAGCAACAGCTAAAATCAGAATTACAACAACCAACGGGCAGTCTGGTGAATTCAGAGCACTCCTCGACTCCGGCTCTGAGATTAATATCGTGACCGAACGACTCATCAAACGACTGAACATTGTTCCATCTAAGGCAGCGCTTCGCATTGAAGGCATTGGTGACAGAACAAAAAATGCAAAACAACGTATTAATTTCGAACTTCAATCAAGAACAACAAAATTTTCACCAAGGGTAGAAGCATTCGTTTTGCCAAACATTGTTCCAGTTCAACCAGCTCAATTATTAGACGTCTCCTCATGGTCCATTCCTGGAAACATTCAGTTAGCCGATCCAGCATTTTATGAGCCAGGAAAGATTGATGTACTACTGGGAGCAGAATTCTATGTTAGTTTAATGTCAACTGATCGAATCGAGCTTTCTCCAGAGTTACCAATCCTACAGAACACATTGCTAGGTTGGATCATCAGCGGTAAAGCTAATAAAGATTCAGCGTCAAATGCAACCACTTGTGCAGTCTTCAGTCATGAAGAATGTTCAACCGACGAACTGATACAAAGGTTCTGGAAACTTGATGATATCGATGGAGCCGATACCAACCTTACGCTCGCAGACAAACACTGTGAGACCCATTTCAAGCAAAACATAATTAGAAACAGTGAAGGTAGATTCGTCGTGAAACTACCACTATCCGATCACCCAAGCAGCTTATGCGATTCTAGGACTATCGCATTCAAGAGATTTTTGGCATTAGAGACACGTATGGCAAAAACTCCAGCCTTAAAAACACAATATGTCGAATTTATGAAGCAATACATAGAGCTAGGACACATGAGTGAAATCAATCTTAATGATATCCAACATCCACATTGCTTTATTCCTCATCACTGCGTCTTAAAACCATCAAGCACAACTACACAATTGAGAGTTGTCTTTGATGCATCAGCTAAGACATCATCAGGATTATCGCTTAACGACATCGTGTACACTGGTCCAACTGTACAAAGCGACTTATTCTCAATACTATTGAGGTTTCGACTACGAAGATTTGTCTTCACCACAGATATCGAAAAGATGTACAGACAAATCTTAATTGATCAAGCCGATCGCAGTTTACAGCTCATTTTGTGGAGGGAAACCGATCCTCTAAGGCACTATCAGTTCAACACTGTAACTTATGGAACATCTTCAGCTCCATACTTAGCAACTAAGTGCTTACAACAGTTAGCAGAGAGAAACATCGAAAGATATCCACTAGGTGCCCAAGTGTTACGCCACAGTTTTTATGTTGATGATGGTGTGAGTGGATCAGACAGTTTAATGACAGCCATGGAAACTCAAAAACAACTAACAACACTTCTTCAAGAGTCAGGATTTAAACTTCGTAAATGGTGTGCAAACCATCCAAAGTTATTGCAAGGAATACCTCCACAGGATCAAGAAGTTAATCTTGACTTTGAAAATGCCTCAACCAAAACATTAGGATTAACCTGGATTCCTAAAGCAGATCATTTTTGCGTAACAACGAATTTAGAAAATAATTCAAGCATAACAAAACGCACAATCATCTCAGACACAACAAGAATATTTGATCCATTAGGTCTTGCAGGTCCAGTTGTCATCACTGCGAAAATATGTATTCAACAATTGTGGCAGCTTAAGTTAGCATGGGACGAGTCTTTACTATTACAATTAGAAGCAACTTGGTCAACATTTCGAAATGAGTTAAGAACTTTAAAAAATGCATGCGTTCCTAGGCCTGTCTTCAATGGTCAAAGGCCAAGATACTTTCAAATTCACACATTCGTAGACGCATCTGAAAGGGCTTATGGCGCTGCAATTTACCTTCGGTCAAAACTACCAAATAATAGTTTAATCGTCAGATTGTTATGTGCCAAACACGGGTGGCACCTCTCAAACGTCAAACATTGCCTCGTTTAGAGTTATGTGCTGCAGTACTTGGGGCGGAATTAACATCAAGGGTAAGGAAGGAGCTACAATTAACGGCTGAGATTTCGTATTTTTGGTCAGACTCAGAAATTGTGTTATCCTGGATAAATTCATCATCTGCATCATTGCGAACTTTCGTCGCTAATCGAGTGAGCAAGATTCAAGACCTCACCATTCCAACTCAATGGCGTCATGTAAGCTCAAAGGAAAGTTCTGCTGATGTTATTTCGCGAGGACTCCAGCCTACTAAATTAATGACGTGCAACTTATGGTTCTATGGGCCCCTAGTTTTACACGGCAATTCATCACATTGGCCTAAGCCATTTGTTAACAATGATCATATATCAACGGATCCGGAACGTAAACCAAAGGTCCAGAGTCTAGCTGCAACCACGTCCACTGGATTAGAGGATATCGTATACAACATAAATCACAGGAATTCTTTCAAAATACTACAAAGGGTAGTGGCGTATGTTTTGAGTTTCATCCAAAAACTCAAAACTAATGCGGCAGAACGAACAACACAAGTTCACTCAGCGTCGAGGAATTAAATGCTGCACTGACAGTAATCATAGCAGCTACACAATCCTCTGATTTCAGCAAGGAAATCAAACAAATAAAGGCCCACCATGAAATCGACAGTTCCAGTTCACTTAAAGGCCTAGCACCCTTTATTGACGACAATGGAATTCTCGAGTTGGAGGACGATTGGCAGAATCAACATTATCCTTTGACGCCAAGCACCCCATGTTACTACCATATAACGATCATATAGCTAAATTGATATTAGTAAAGCTACATATTGATAATTTTCACTGTGGTCCACAGAACTTATTAGCAGCTTCAAGACAAAAATTTTGGATAATCAAGGGAAAAATTATGGTAAGAAGTGTTGTACAACACTGCGTCCGTTGCACCAAGGCAAAACCAAAAGTCTTCGATCAAATAATGGGAAACCTACCTGCATCCAGAGTCACACCTTCACGTCCATTTTCGCACACCGGTGTGGATTTTTGTGGTCCATTTTGGGTCCATTATAAGATTCGTGGAAAGAAACCTCACAAAGTTTATATTGCCGTCTACTGTTGCTTTTCTACGAAGGCAGTCCATTTGGAGGTAGTAACAGACCTAACAACGGAAGCATTTATTAATTCACTCAAGCGATTTGTTTCTCGGCGTGGACAATGTGATACCATATATTGTGACAATGCCACCAATTTTGTTGGGGCGAGTAATAAATTGGAGGAACTAAAGGACGTATTCTATGCCACTGCTTCAACAGAAAGGATCATAAGGACATGTAGTGATCGCGGAATAAATTTCAAATTCATTCCTCCCAGAGCTCCTCATTTTGGAAGCCTGTGAGAAGCACATTAGAAGCTTGAGACGCTCGTCATAGAAATAGAAGCAATTCTAAATTCACGACTGCTCACTCCATTGTCATCAGACCCAAACGATTTATCAGCATTAACCCGGGCATTTCTTGATTGGCGAACCCTTGACTGCACATATCGATAGGAGTACACCACATAATACAGCTACCTTATCGACTCGGTGGAAATTGGTCACGCAACTCAAGTATGAATTCTGGAATCGATGGTCCCGAGAATACCTCAATCTACTACAACAAAGACATAAGTGGAATTACCAATCAGAAAACGTCCATGAAAGTCAGTTGGTTATTATTAAGAAGGACAACGTGCCTGTTTTAATTTGTCCACTCGGCAGAATCGAAAAGGTTTACAAGGGAAACGATAGAAAGGTCAGAGTAGCTGACGTAAAAACAGCATCAGGTATTTTGAAACGTCCAGTCCACAGATTGGCACCATTATTCAATCAAGAGGAAGACATCGATAATCCTTCAGTACAAAAGGAACGAACTAATTTACGGCACAGGCCAGCAAGTAATGAGGACTCAAATTATATGCCTCCAAAGAGACGAAAATCAACAACCAATCCGTTACTGTTAACAATCCTCATCTCCTTATTACTACTTCCTGCAGTACTTGGAACTACAATTCACGTTAAGCAATTTGGCTCGGATCCAGGATTATACTTTGAAGGCATCGAAACAACGAGAATAATAAGAGCAGAATAGAAATTGCTAGTCTATTATGACTTAGCTCCCTTCTGGACAGAAATCAGAACATTTTCATCTGGAATAGCTACACTTCAAAATTTATGTTCAAAGACACATCAGCCAACTACCTACGTCACATTAGCAAAAAACTTTGAGCACACCAGAGACGAACTTCTACAGAATAAAGATACGCTATCAACTAGTCGAAAAAGAAGAGCAGCACTTAACATAGTTGGAAACGTTGCTCGCACGTTATTCGGTGTATTGGACTCTGACTATGCAGAAGAAATGTCAAAGACAATCAGTCAGGTCAAAGCAAATAGAGATCATACTCTACGGTTACTGCAAAACCACACCTCAATCATCGATTCAACACTGAACATAATTAAACAGGATGAAATCACTACAAAGAGTAAAATAACGGATTTACAAGATAAAATAGATCTTCTAATGAACACGTTAGACGACGATTCAAACCAAATTAGACTCATTCAAATTATTACATCATTAACAGCACAACTCACGTTAATGATTGCGAACCTACAACAAATTCATTCAGAAATAATCAATGTTCTGACTGACACACACCACGGGAAAATTAGTCCACTACTACTTACGCCTCAACAACTAAAAAATGTAATCAATTCCATTAGTGGTCATCTTCCTCCAGCTCGATCATTGCCCGTTGATTCAGATAATCTAATACAACTCTACAAAATCATGAAGGCAGAAGGAACAGTGACCAAAAATGAAGTGAAATTTGAAATAAAGCTGCCTCTCATAGATCATCAACATTTCGACTTATTTCACATAACTCCCATTCCAACAAAGGGAAATGGAGGTCTAATTTCAATAGAAACTAAAGTCACATTCTTAGCCGCCAATTCACATCGACACCAATTTATTTACTTAAGTTCTGAAGAGCTAAACTCATGTTTTACCATGAAAAGAAACCTCTACATATGCGACAACAAGAGACCAAAGTTTAGCAGAGAATCATCTGTTCATGCTTGTGAATCTCATATGTTCAATAATAAAACCACCACACAATGCAGACTTAACCAGATGCAAGGAAAATCTTCTTGGACGCAACTACAGCACAGGAACATGTGGATCCTTGCAACAATGTTAGACATTGAAATATCAGTGGTGTGCGACATTCAAGCCACGCAATTGACTCTAACTGGTTCAGGCTTGTTAACAATGAGTCCAAACTGCTCAATAAAGAGTGATGGCATCAGCATTCAGGGCCATCACACGTCGTCAACCGTCATGCATACTTCATACATCAGGTTCAAGGAGATCAGCAAGACCACAACATCAGACGAATTAAGGCAAAGGTCTAACGCAACGGTTGCTCCATTCGAAACCCAACTAGAACAGTTAACTGCATTACGAACCCAGTTAGCAAATGAAGACGTATCAAGGTTACCTGAAATAGTGTTGTCCAACAGTCGTCATCATCACGCGGTGAGTTATACTGCGCTACTGTTGTCCATCACAATCCTAGTAAGCTGTATATTATGGATATTGAAACACAGACGAACTTTCAACAGATCAGTAAATGTACCACCAAACCCGCCTCGAATGCACACCGATGAATCATCCTTTACTGTGCGAATTTAACTTAACTAACCTCTCCCGACCTACATCAACATAGAGTTGAGCAACGCCTCAACGTGCGGGAGAATGTTCATTGTTTTAGTTATTTTATTTTATTTTTTTTTTTCTTATTATATGTATTTAAGTTCAACGACTAGCAGTTTGCCTTATTTGTAATAGTCGTTGCTCCAGTTATTAAATATGTTTGCGTAAGCAACAAAATATTATGTTAATTTTAAACAAGTAGAAAATTTGCTTTGTTTACATTCTTTATTGTTTTGCTCAATTTCGTAAATTGCATTTTGAGTAACTGCAAACTATATTGCCGGTCGTTGACCAAAGCTAGGTTTATTTATGTCAATAAAAATATTGTTTCCGTAATTCAACGTCAGCCTATTGCCGGTCGCTAAACAGAAGTATGCAATATGCTGACCAATAACCAATTTATGATGTAATTTAAATTGGTTTATTTATGTCAATAAAAATATTGTTTCCGTAATTCAACGTCAGCATATTGCCGGTCGCTAAACAGAAGTATGCAATATGCTGACCAATAACCAATTTATGATGTAATTAGCAATAAGTTACTATATAAGTGTTCAAAATTCAATTAATAAATGAGTTACAATTAAAACTTCATACAAACTAATCGTTTCAATTATCATCGTTGCTACCAGTTCAAGTGCTGGGAGTAACATCATCAAACTCAAGTTCACCAATTTAACTTTGTTCTTGTGCTAAGTTGAAGCCTTGGTACTTGAGCAATTCAGCGTACACAACGCAACAGTCTTGTTTTCCAAGTATTTTTGGTTAACAGCTAAAATAGTCAGACAAAGAATGACTAATTCATTTAACACATGCAACTTGCACATCAGCGAGCCTAGAAATTATCGAACCTGTGTGAACATGGGCGCTATGTGCGGGGTTCATTAACAACATTCAAAATGTCCTGCACTTCCCTGCAGTAATTCGCACTAGTACAGAACTACCGATTTCACTAGCCATAAGGTAACCAGTATTAGTTCCACTTCAACGAATTTTCTTCATCGAATTTGAAACGTGTTATATATCATGTTGTCTTGAAAATATTACTTCGAACTAAATAAGCAATTATTACAAAATCACGAAGTCAGAAACAAGCAGTACAAGCTAGAAGTTAATTGAACTGACCATCTTATGCATTACCTTGGGTCAAAAAAGGAGCTAGTTCGTATTGGACTAGTAAAGTAGCGAGAAAGGAGCACTTGGCTACTTTCGATACTGGCGGGTTATAACAAAAGTATAGCAATATGAATTAAAAAAATTTGCCCTTAGATGGCATACTACTGAAATACTGTCCAAAACCAATTGGATAAAATAATTTGATCAGCTAATTGGGCCTATTTGGCACAATCCGTTATGAAAAAAATTCTGTTATTCTGTTATGATTTCCCATACAAATTTTTGAGCTGTCAAAAAATCTGTTACGAGACAAAAATTCGTATTCTGCATACTAATCTTTTGTGAAATTTGTTATGAATCATAGCAGATTTTTCGAACTGTCAAAAAATCTCTTACAAAATCTTAAATTGGTATTCGGCATCACAAAATCTGCTATAAAATCTGTTATGAATGACAATGAATGATAACAGAATGTATTTGTACATTTTGGATGTATTCCAAAACATCAATTTTGGATAAATTTTGGAAAAATGGATGTTTATTTAAGAATTTCAATAAGAATTCTATTGAAAATTTGCCTCAAAAAAGGAGGCAAATGTAAGATATAATTAATAAATATGTGTGTGTATTTTAAAGACAAGTTTTAAATAGAAGAAACCACCTGGCCACTTTGCTGGAGTTACGCCTAAATAGCAAATCGTTCGATCTTCCTGACGTGCGTTTTGTGCAGCTGTTTAGGCTGGACAAAGCGAATGTGCGCTTGTTAAGGGACAAATTGGAACGTTTTGCGGTTGCTTCATATTCCTTTCGAAATTCAGTCGGTATTTACAAAGTGAAAATATTTGGTCTAAAGCCCTTATTCCTTATAGTTACAAGCAACACTGCATTTTTACGGATATGGATCCTACCAAGCATCAGTAGGAAGCAACAACATTTTTGGTTTGTCTCAACCAAGCACATCAGGAGCGATAGAAATGGTAACAAACCTCATAAATACGCACCTGGTCAACGAGGCAATACAGTTTCCAAGTGGTGTTTTTTTTTTAGTTTCTTTCTCAAATTCAATATGAGAAATATTACTGGAGTTATCGACGGTACTCACATACCCATTGTTGCTCCACCTGAAAACGATATTGAGGCGCCTGGGCATTTCTACGTGAACAGAAAAGGCTATCACAGCTTAAACGTTTTGGCAATAACAGATGCCAATCTAAAAGTTATTTTTGCTGACGCTCGATTCCCAGGTTCGGTTCACGACTCTGCCATATGGATGGTTTCACCAGTCCGACGATTTTTGAAAAACTGTTTTACAACTGCTGAAAACCAAAATGCCCATATACTTGGTAATTTAGTTAATAATTTATTTTAATAATATAATAATGTTTAATTAAATCGAATATAAATACTTCATATTTAAAATATTTCCTCTTATTTAAATTTCTAGGAGATTCTGGATTTCCATTGGAACCACGGCTTCTAAAGAGTATTGCATTATGCACCTGAAAAAGCTGCAAACATTGTATATTCTGTTTTTTGTCTGCAAAATACGTGTACAATGGGAGTTGAAGATTTTATGGAGGATGAACAATCAGCAGATGCAGAAAATGATATCGCTAGCGAGGGAAATCAAAGTAACAGAAATTATTGGCACAGTGTGGGATCAAGAGTTCACGATCGATATGTTATAAATAATGGTAATTAATAATTTACAGATTTATTTTTTATTTATCACATGTGTTTTATGTAATTATTTTTAGATTTTTAAACGAAACAAGCATTGTGAAAATTGGATAAATTGAAAATACATACACTGCGACAGCCATATTAATACCAATGCATATTTTGGTTTAACCGTAAACTTAAACCTTAACTTTTTATATAACAGTTGACTTTGTGCTCAAAAAATATCAGTCAAATTTTAATGTGTCTAAAAAAATCAAAATTTACCGGTTAGTTTTTGCTCAAAACATATAAAACAAATGTTGCTTTTAATTTTTCCTTAAAAAAAAAAATAAACAAAATCATTCATTTTAAATATATCAAATAAAACAAAATTAACTAAAATAAAAAATTCATTGAATTAAAATAAAAAAATCAGGTACTATTAAAAAAACAGAACTTTTTCATCTTATCACGACAAATCACCCTCCGCTTGAATATCGTCTAAGACTGTGACACCCTGTATATAAAAAAAGAAAAACAGATTAAAAAAAATTTAAAAATCACTAATAAAATTAGGGAAATTGAGTTATTACACAATAAGTGCTTAATGCTGAAGCTATTGTTCCCATAGCAGCTACTATGCTATTTGGGAGGTAGCTAAATTTTCAATGGCCACGACAATTTTGTCCAGCCTGTTGACAATTGCGTCCGCTTGTACCTGCCTGTTCGCCTAGCTGTTTTCCAGCATAAAATTGAATTCATTATCTATTACAAAATAATTTTTAATTAAATAATAAAAAAACACACCAGCTGCCACTAATTTGCAAAGTTTTTGACAAATGGATTTTTTTTTATGGGATGGAAAATAACGATTATTTTTGAATTTTTAGATCAATATGACTCTAAGGAGTCAGAGATCACATTTTTCTACATACTTTTTTACTGATTTTTAAAATAGAAATCACCTTAAATCAATTATTTTTCACCGATATTTTTGATCAATAAAACAATTATTTTTTCATGATTATTTTTTCGATCAGAAATAAAATTAATTGTTGATCTAAAGGGTGATTTTTTAAGAGCTTGATAACTTTTTTTTTAAAAAAAACGCATAAAATTTGCAACATCTCATCGGTTCTTTATTTGAAACGTTAGATTGGTCCATGACATTTACTTTTTGAAGATAATTTCATTTAAATGTTGACCGCGGCTGCGTCTTAGGTGGTCCATTCGGAAAGTCCGCTTTTTTATCGACAAATTTTGTTCAGCGATGAGGCTCATTTCTGGTTGAATGGCTACGTAAATAAGCAAAATTGCCGCATTTGGAGTGAAGAGCAACCAGAAGCCGTTCAAGAACTGGCCATGCATCCCGAAAAATGCACTGTTTGGTGTGGTTTGTACGCTGGTGGAATCATTGGACCGTATTTTTTCAAAGATGCTGTTGGACGCAACGTTACGGTGAATGGCGATCGCTATCGTTCGATGCTAACAAACTTTTTGTTGCCAAAAATGGAAGAACTGAACTTGGTTGACATGTGGTTTCAACAAGATGGCGCTACATGCCACACAGCTCGCGATTCTATGGCCATTTTGAGGGAAAACTTCGGAGAACAATTAATCTCAAGAAATGGACCGGTAAGTTGGCCACCAAGATCATGCGATTTGACGCCTTTAGACTATTTTTTGTGGGGCTACGTCAAGTCTAAAGTCTACAGAAATAAGCCAGCAACTATTCCAGCTTTGGAAGACAACATTTCCGAAGAAATTCGGGCTATTCCGGCCGAAATGCTCGAAAAAGTTGCCCAAAATTGGACTTTCCGAATGGACCACCTAAGACGCAGCCGCGGTCAACATTTAAATGAAATTATCTTCAAAAAGTAAATGTCATGGACCAATCTAACGTTTCAAATAAAGAACCGATGAGATTTTGCAAATTTTATGCGTTTTTTTTTAAAAAAAAGTTATCAAGCTCTTAAAAAATCACCCTTTATATTTTTTCAGTCAAAAGTAGATGTTTTTTATCGTTATTTTTTCATCAAAAGTAGAAGTTATTTTTTGATCGTCATTTTTCCGATCAGAAATAAAAGCTGTTTTTTATCGATATTTTTTAGAACAGAAATAAAACCCAATCGTTCTATATTCTTTCACTTTAATCACAAATAATCACAAATAATTTTTATTTTTGATCGAAAAAATATTGATCAAAAATTAAATGGTATCAAATGATTGATTGATAGCGATAATCGTTATTTGCGCTCCCTGATTAAAACTTACCCAAGTTTTTTGGTGCACTTTTGCGCTGCCTTTTTGTAGTTTGTGCACTACCACTGAAGCCCACATCTTCAACAATCTCCTCCACATCTGCAGTCCTGTTACCTGAAGGCTCCTCAATTAAAACATTGGGGATATAAATATCCACTAACTCCTCTCGTTCCGCCTCATTCGGGAAGTTGGAACAGCCCACTACTGCGACCTGCGAGTGTCCTTCAACCACGATTGCCCCCAACAGCTGTATATAGATGTTCGAGGCTATTCTTGGCTGTTGGAGGTCCACCACCAGTCTTTTTTATTTCAGTCTTCTCCAAGCGCAGCTTGTGTGTAACTGAATATCTCCAATTATCGAACACCTGAAATTAAATTGTATTAAATTGAATTGTAACAAATATGTACAATATTAACAAACGCCTTACCGTCTTCCACTTGTCGCATGAATGCTGCGCACCGCCTGTTGAGTTAAGGCTGCCAGCCAACTCTTGCCACAGCCCTTTCACTGATGCTAGCAGTGTTCCTCCTCGCCAGCACTGGGTTCTCATCCATGTAGGAGCAATAAACCTCTTTTTGCTCCAATGAGACCTTCTTTTCGCGTTTTCTTATAAAAAATGTTAATCAATAAAATACAATTGCTTATTTAAATGATTAACTTACCTTTTTCGCTCTGCATTGTGATTTATTTTTTTTTTATGTGCACTAAGAATTTATTGGCAGCAATCAGCTGTTTCATAACAGAAGTTAACGGAATTGTACTAGATTTTTGTTTCCGAAGATTGATAACAGGATACCATAAAAGTTCGAAATGCTGAATATTAATTTTAACAGATCTTTTATGGTCGGTATCTTTTATGATTGATAACAGAAAATGCGTAACAGAATAACAGGTTCCGCCGAATAGGCCTAAATAGTTTCTACACTAAATAATATCCGGAAGTAGCATATATTGTGGCGTGTGATTTCAAATTCATAAAAGTATCATTACGTTAGGCTGTTCACAGTTTGAATACGCAGGTCTGTTATATTTACGCTTTGTTATTTTTGCATCAACTTACAAAAGATTATTTGCTTTGTTGTTATTTTGCATGCAAACGCCAGTATTTGTTGTTTTTCATGTTTTTTTACAACGGGGTGTGGGGCTTAACATAATAATAGAATTTGATAAAAATTGTTAGCCGCTTTTCATATATGGGTATTTCCAGATTTGTACGAAAAAAATATAGAGAAAAAAAATCTGGATAAAAAAGTCACATTTTTAATAAGTTTATCCATATTTGCATAGTGATTAAGTAGCACTATATAAAGTAAAAGAATTAACATATAACAATTGACTCCAAGGATTTAAAGAGATAAGCAAAACTATGCTCTGGCGTGACGTTACAAAAAACGGAAGTTGTTTTCGACTTGGCTTACAAAATTTGCAAAATTCTGCAAATTAGACAAGACCTTTTGTATAAAACTTTTTTTTTTAAGAACTTGAAATAATATGAGTTTATATTCTAAGTCATCAAATTTAAAAATCCTTACCCGTTTTTTTTTTTTGTTACTAGGCTTAGTCGTCTGACGTGACGTTACTGGCATTACATTACTTAAATTTCCATTGTGGTCATATTGGATAATTAAAAAATTAAATAACTAAGTAATTAAGTAATTTAGTAGTCAAGAAACAAAATTGATATATTGTTCATTCATTCATTTCATTATATCTAGCCTCTACCTTAAATTTTTACTAAAACAAAAACGGTTACGAAACATTTACTAAACATTACAAAAAAGAAAAACTACATTTGTGAAACAATGCAGACGATTTGATCATAACTGTAAATGAATTTATGTACAAATTACTTAAATAAATAAAATTAAAATGGTTTTCTAAGATAATATCATAAAATAATAAGTTTTAATAACTTTTCATTTTCGTGTCATGGTGGACCTTTTTCTGGAAATGCTCATATTGACAAATTTTGTTTTGTGGGCTTCGAGTTTTGTTTTGAAATCAAGACTTACAACAAAACATACGGCAATCACATAACGAGGTGCTCACTGTGAGGAAAATAACAAATGCTATATATACGCTTTGTTAATACAAGTTCAAACTGTGAGTAGCCTAACTATTTTTTTTTGCGGTTTTGGTCGTTATTCCTTGTGGTCACAGATATATTAGAAAACAAAAGCAATAAGAAAAAGAAAAAGGAGAGGTCCACTTAGGTTAGTAGGTTAGATGGCCGAGCTCCGTGGATGATCCGCCAGTCCCCTCTATGGTTGTCTCTGCTCCTGCGCGAATATCCTCCTGATATCGTTGTCGTCGAAACTGAACAAATAAGAGGAAACTTTAACAATTATATTAAATGAGTGAACCTGAAAAGAAGAAAAAAAGAAAAAATAGGATTAGAACATAGGTGATTACGGATTAAAAATACTTACCAATCCCCTTTACTTTAGTGGTCACTGACCGGTTGCTGGCGCTGCGACCGCGGCTAATGAACCTGCAATGCAAAATAAGGATTAAGTGAGGTTAGGGAATTACTTTAAGGGTGTTTTAAATGATTGCAGGAATGCTCTGAGATCTTCTTGAGACCTAGAATTACATTTTTAATAAACGTTAGAAGGTAGGACGGGAAGTTAAACATTAAAAAAATATGGGAGAAAATCAATCAATTAACATATATAAATACTAACCAAGTCACTGACCGACATCACAAGGTTAAAAGGGAAATAAACAAAATAAATAAAATGTCACACAGTGAGTTCAGTGGTGCAAGTTTAGTACAATTTAGAAGTTAGTCGAATAACCCCAGTACAAATTTAACTCAAACTTTAAGTGGATTTGACACGATCCGACAAGGGTAGGAAAGGTTTGCGCCAAATATTTAAAAATTCTAAAACACCGCCATCTTTTTTTTTTAAAAAACACGAATTATGTGAGAGCGGCATTTGTATTAAACTAAAAACACAGCCATTTTTTATTTAAGTGATTGACTTTGTATCACGAGTGCGAGGGGAAAGAAGACCATAATATGTAGACATACAAGAATAAGGGACAAATGAGTTTCACTATCTGGGCAAAAGCTTTTTTTCCAGTCCTCTAAACTTTTCGAAGATTGAGAAGAGGTTGGAAATAATAAATTTTTGAGGCCATAAATTAGAAGGTATTGAAAACTAAAAGTGAACGGTGAAAAAGACAAAGGTATTAAAAAAAAAAATAAAAATGAAAAAAAAATGCAAAGTGAAGAAAAAATATTTTATTGTTAACAGATAAAAGTGGATTGGTGGAAATAAAAGGATGAGTGCATGGATGCACTAAGCGTGCAAGGATATTAGAGTGCAAGGATAAGGGAGTATAAGGATAGAAAGGCGAAATAAGAACGAATATAAGGAGTATAAAAGAGGATTTTCCAGGACCAGGTTTTAAAGGTAATTTGTTCATAAAAAAAGTGAGTTATAATAAGAAAGGAAGAGAAAAAAGAACAAACATTTTTTTTGATAAAACCAAGTAAAAGATAGAAATAAAGATAGAAAAGAGCAAATAAAAATGTGTATTATATCAAATTATTTTTGTGAAAATGTAGCACGCACTATCGTAAAACAGGAAAAATTGGAAAGGAGCATGTAATTTGGAAAACAGGAGGGATTATTTAAGCGGAAAAAGGGCCCAAAGGCGAAGGAAAGGTAAATTTCATTGTGTGTGTAAGAAGACAAAGGAAAAATAAAAAGAGAGTTAAACTTATGTAGGTGAAAGAAAGGATTCAGTCGATCGCAGTCGTCGCCGTACAGTGAATCAGAATTCGTTTTAGAGGTATGGTTCCTTCGGCAAAGTTTCTTATTTTGATCCCTAGAATACGATTTTCACAGAGCATTAAGCGATTTTTAAATCGACCCGCCCTAATATATATTCTATGATTTTAGTATATTCTATTCCAGCTACTTTATCTAGTTGTTGCTTACCTTTTTGAAAGCTGTGAGCTTCCATTTTTTTTGTCTCCTTTTTTCTTTCTCTTCTCTAGTTGCTGGTCGCATAAAATTGTGTGTGGTAATAATTGTTAAATTTTCATGTTGATAGGCGAACTTAGAGATTGTGAGGACCATATCCATGCAAAGTAAAGCATAATATATAAAATATATATATATATATCTATATAAAAAAGGAATATTCATTAAAAACCATTTTTCGTTTTCATAAACCCAAGTTTTCATAAACCCTTCTATAGAGCTCTATAGAGGTAGAAAAAAAAAAAGAAAAAATAAAAAAGGAAATTTTTGTTCCGTTCAGTGCGTGTAGAAAATATGCCTATGCAAATATGCCTGTGATATGGGCCAATAATTATTAATTAAATCTGACTTTTTATAAGTATTTAATTTGTTTCAATTATTTTCGGAAATTATGTTTGATATAATTTTTATAAGATAAGATAATAAGATAAAGTTTTGTATGTACATTGATGAGTTTGCAAATAAGAAATGTGTAATTATGTATAAAGTTTTTTTGTTTTATAAATATTCTTGTTGATTACGCCTGTTTCTATAGAGAAAATAAAAGAGCCGCCGTATAAGCGTATAATAAGGCCTACATAAATGGTGCATGATTCAATTATTATAAGGTTATCCAGATATTTGACGTTTTCTCACAAGAATAAGAATGGATACCCTTATTTAAAGAGGAGAGCAAAAGAGCAATTTTTTAATGACAAAAAGACTTTTTCGTAGTACAAAAAATCAAAGATACATTTGACTACTACGTTTTCTACTACCTGTTTGTTTTGAACAAAACTTATATTATGGGCTTTTAAAATGTAATGGATGCCTTTTTGATGTAAAACAATATTGAAAAAATTTGATTTGTGTATGCAAAACACATTTTGCAAAGAATTTGTATGAATATTTTTATTATGTTTTTGAGCTTTGAACTAAAATAAGTAATAAACAATTATTTCTACATTTATATTAGGGAAAATCAAACATACTTTTCCCCTATTTTGACAAAAGATAGCTAGTTTTGTTCATACAACGCAGAGAATAGTACCGAAAAAAACAATAAGGGTATTCACTTCACTGCTGAAATTTCAGAAATCGGAAATTTCTGGCGAGTTGAAGTGAGCGTCCGTTTTTAATGTTTCGTTTTTTTCACATGCAGCTGTCAACCTTAAAATCGGCATCGTTCATTTCGTTGGTCATGCGATGCATATCAGACAAAGAATCTTCTTGTCGCATGTACATATACTATACAGGGTGAGTCTGTTAGAGAGGTCAATCCGAAAACCGGAGGTTCCTTGGGTCAATACAAGAAAAAAATTGTATGGGAGGGGGGGGGGGGGGTCTATTTTCACCCTCCTCCGAGATAGGAGTAAAATAATGTAAAAAAGTCGGATTTTAAGGTAATATCACTTTTAGCGCAATAACTTTGAAAGTATGATAGCTTCGTAAGATTTAAGTGCAGTTTTGGAAACACAATTTAACAGGTCTAATAAAAAAATAAACAAATTAAAGTTAACTCGTTTGGTAAAAACAATTAAGCTGATCAAACTCAAAAAATAATTTTTTTCACGAAAAAAATTAGTACGAATGCGATTTTCTCTAAAGTTTATCTAAAAAAAAAATTCAGTTTATTACGTATTTATGTTCTCTTAAGTGTTCTCTAAAACTTCCGAACACAAAGTTTTTACCTCAGGTCAACAGGTCATCTGTTTTTTGAGTTTTAATTTGTGCTTAAAATACCTATGTAAATTACAAAAGCTTACATTGATATGTAAACAATAGAAAAAACAAAAATTTACTTTGCAGTGTAATGTTTTTGTTGTAAAATTTTCAGTTGATTTTAAAACTAACGCTACTATTATAGTAAACAACAATAAATTAGAGTGTTATAACGGTTTTAAAAAATATCGGCATTCAACTCTCTTTTATTGTTGTTTACTATAATAGCGTTAGTTTTAAAATCAACTGAAAATTTTACAACAAAAACATTACACTGCAAAGTAAATTTTTGTTTTTTCTATTGTTTACATATCAATGTAAGCTTTTGTAATTTACATAGGTATTTTAAGCACAAATTAAAACTCAAAAAACAGATGACCTGTTGACCTGAGGTAAAAACTTTGTATTCGGAAGTTTTAGAGAACACTTAAGAGAACATAAATACGTAATAAACTGAATTTTTTTTTTAGATAAACTTTAGAGAAAATCATTCGTACTAATTTTTTTCGTGAAAAAAATTATTTTTTGAGTTTGGTCAGCTTAATTGTTCTTACCAAACGAGTTAACTTTAATTTGTTTATTTTTTTATTAGACCTGTTAAATTGTGTTTCCAAAACTGCACTTAAATCTTACGAAGCTATCATACTTTCAAAGTTATTGCGCTAAAAGTGATATTACCTTAAAATTCGACTTTTTTACATTATTTTACTCCTATCTCGGAGGGGGGTGAAAATAGACCCCCCTCCCATACAATTTTTTTCTTGTATTGACCCAAGGAACCTCCGGTTTTCGGATTGACCTCTCTAACAGACTCACCCTGTATATGTAGTTTTAATTTAATAATTTTTGTAAACGGCCAGCAAAACTATAAATCAATTAAAAGAACCTAATTGAATTGCAATTTCGTTCTAAATTGCAAACATTTTATAAGCTTGTAGGAGATATTTGACAGAATGCTCATCTTCTTTTAGAAATTATATTCACAATGACTCACACTCATTAAACAGATTCGCTTATGATTACTGAACACATCTTTTCTTCGCAAATTTCCGACAATTTCTTTTTATCAACTCAATAGATGATTAAATTTAAGTAAACTTCGGAAAACAAAAACAATTGCACTGAAGTTTTCGTAAATTTCAGAATTTCTGAAAATTCAGCATTAAAGTCCTTAATATAAAATTAAAAATAACATCGTTAAATCAAAATACAACAGTGACAAAAGTAGGGCTAAGTTTGAAATTTTTGAATCAAAAATGGTGTTTTTAATTTGAACATGATTTTTTTTTATTCTGAAATACACGCTTTTAAATATCCTACATGTTGAGGACATTTTTTAATTTAAATTATTTAACACTAGTTCGAAATTAAAAATATCACATACTAAGACACAAAGTAATTTGAAATAAATGACGCTATAAAAATTTAAACAAATTTCCACAAATTATTTTCATGTCAATAAATTTTACTAAAATATTGCACACTTGATTTTTTTAACATAACCACAAGCATGTGGAAAAAGTACTTTGAAAAAAACACAGCAGAGCACTGAAACATACTTTTTTTTTGGGACGACCACACAACCCTGGCTGTCATTTTTTCAAGAGAGTAAAAACATTTTTGTTTACATAAAATAAGGGTATGTCAAATATCTGGATAACCTTATAATGATTGAATCATGAAATGGTGTTGTTTTCATTTGGGTTTGAGTACAAAAGAACAATGTACACACGACGCAACTTCTTAGATTTTTCCCATTTTCTTTGTAGTACTGTGATTTATCGTATTATGGCGTCTTATTAGAAACAAAATTGATGGTGTAACAAAAGAGGGGGAGTGAAGAATGACTCGGTGGTAAGGTTCATGTGAAACAATTTCAAATTTGGGATTGTCTAGAAAAAGAAATGTTGCGAGCTAGACAATCTAGGTAGGGTGGGTAAGTAACAGGAAATAGTACACCTAGTTTCCCGTCCATATGCGTATGGTCGTTTGTGTTGACGTTCGGTAGTCGAATTAATGTTCACAGGTTCAACAGGGTTTTTTTTTTGTTGTTTGGTTTTTTTTATAAACAGATATTTTTCTTTTTTTGGTTGTGTATTTTTTTTTTTGGAAAAAAATATAGGAAAGTTGTCGTTTCCTCGTTTTAGTTGTGGTTTCCTCAACCGGAAGTGGTTGGTCGAACTGTCCTGAACCTTCCTGAGCTAGCTGGAGGGCTACTTCCGGTACGATTGCTAGGGAACGTAACAATATATCAAAAAAATCGGCAAAAATATTACATTTTGATTGATATACTTTGATCTTGCACATTATTTATGGTTTCACCAGGCAACGCTAAAATCCTTTCCAGAACTCACTGGATGAAATCAAAAAAAGCCTTGAAAATTTAATCTTCTTGTATAATTTTTTATATTGACTTATTCAATGATACATTTTAGGAAGTATTAAAAAAGATTTTTACTCAAGCTTAGTTTTTTTTTAGATAAACACAATTTCAGCTTGTAAAAACAATAACATTAGAAATTCCTGAATTAAATTAGAAAAATATTAGTTATCAAAAAAATAAATGGAAAAAATTATTTGAATCATGGATATATCTATTGATAAACTATCTCCTTAGGCAGCTGGTCTACCGCGGCATTTTACTTATTATGAATTAAGAACATATATGAAATTAATGCAATCGAGACCTTTATAAAGTTTTCCTTAAGGGAATTCAAAGAAAATTTTAATAAAGTTTCAACGTCGCTCGAGCAAACTTCTGAACAGACGAGTGGATAGAGGGTGCAGTTGCCGATACAAATAATCCGAGTTCAATTCGCACTGGTTCGAGCCATACATACAAAGATTTTTAAAATGTACAAGTTTTGTGTTCTAAATAAAATAAAATGATGAAACGCAGAAAGAAGATTTAAAGTTTTTGATTTTTTTTAGTTTCAGAGTTCCTGAATAAGGCTTAAATAAAAACCTTATACCAAACTTTATATAAGTCCTTGTATGAAGGAAATAGTTTTATACGCCTTTTTTCCTTGCATAGACCTTTTAAAAAACTTGTTTTAAGGATTGTTCAAGGAAGCTTAAATTCTCCTTATACAAAGCTTAACTTAAGGCTTATTTAGTTGAAATTTTTACCTGGGAGGAAATCTGTTAAATGCAGCTAGAGAGTTGGTTAAGGTGTCAAAAATTTGGAAAAATACCCATTTTTAAGGTGTATATGTGTCATATGTGCAGAAAACTTTTGAAACGCCTGAGAAACCAGCAACGATTTTGTTGAAATGGGTTATGCCTGGTATAGAAGCTGTTTCAATGCAGCTAGAGAGTTGGTTATGGTATTAAAATATTTTAAAAAATATCTTCTCTAAGTTTATGTAGGTGCCATATGTGTTGAAAACTTTCTAGTGTCCAAAATGGTTCCTAACCTCAATGAGGATTACCTAGTATAGAACCTGCTCCAAAGTAGCTAGCCCTTGATTTTGATTTTTAAATTTTTTAAAAAATTGCACTTGCGTCTGTTGCAAGTAGCACTTCGAGGATGTTAACAAAAATTACGCTACACTTTTAAATTGTTAAACACTTATTAAATTGTTATTTAATAAAACATTTATTAGCATAACTTATGCTGCTGGTGGTGGCAATTGGAGAACATTGGCCAGCGAAAGAAGCAGGAAATTTGCGCTGCATTGATTTGTGCTGGTGGTGATGGCACTTGGAGGACGTTGGCCAGCGAAATAAGCAAGAAGTTTGCGTTGCACTTGCTTGTGTTGCTGGTGGTGGCACTTGGAGGATGTTAAGAAAAATGTTTAAGAAAAATTTAACTAATGCACCGGGAGATCGTTGACCAACGAATAAAATTAAATTTTGTGCGTAAAACTTAACTTTCAACTTTCACACTGCATTTCTGTTTCGAAGTGCCGTTTTAAGTTTTTTAACATTTCGCAGCGTTTTTTTCAGGGAAACGTCAAAAATTGTCAGCATACGTCAAATCGTTGTCAGCTCAATTGTCTGCCTGACAATTGAGACAATTGAGCTGCCGACTGAGAAAATGTGAGTGTGCTAGTAAGAAATGTGTGAGTGTATTGTGATTGTTAAGACAAATTGTCGGGTGTGGACGCTGCGTTAAGGACCCGAAAATAGTCAGAAAGTTTTTTTATATCTTAGTGCATATAGCGTAAAAAGTAGAGTATTTAGTATATATGTTATTGTCTTAAAACGTATCTTAAATATTTCGTTGCAATGTCTAATATAGCTTTTTTTTTTTAATTAAATCGCCTTTTGTTGAAACGTTCCGTTTAATTATGTATGTTCCGTTTCACATTGGTCAAGAATTGAAAGCATTTTTTTTTGACGTTCTCTTTTGGACTTGACGAAAGCTTTTACATTTGTCAAGATATGACTTCAATTTCATATCTTTTTTTGCTTGTTTTCTTAAAATCTAAAGTAAGCTAGCGAAAGCGAATGAAGCCAACAAATTAATAAGAAAGAGAGAGAGACGTACGCCAATATACAAAAAATAAAATGAAGTAATCTGAGAAAATGGCAAAAAGAACAAAAGGGAACACAAAAAAATTTACGGTACAGAGACATCGAGACCGTCAACTTTTTCTCCCTTTCGTCGCTTCCGATTTGTGGCGATTTGCCAACAAGCTCTGAAAATTGAATTCAATTCTTGACCAATGTGAAAGAGGTCTATGCTTTACAAGTTACTTCATTAATGATCATTATTGTTGTAAATAAACACCAGGCGCGCAGCCCTAAGTCGTTGCTAGAGGCTTACAAGAAATTCGTTGCTGGGGGCTGACGAAAAAAAATTGCAATCTTCATTGACGTGTATTGCTCAAGCTTGTGACAGCTCATAAGAGCAACGTAGTTCAAGAATGATAGAATAACAGATAACGCTTTGTGCAGGTCCGTTACTTTTGCTTATAAAGTTTGACAATCAGCTGTTCAGTTGAGTTCATCACAATATTTTATTTCTTTGAGAAACGTATACGATAAACGGTAGTGTTTTGATAAAAAGTGTGTTTTTAAAGTAGATTTGCGAGTTTAAGAATTTTAATTTATAATATTAAGTGTGCAGTCGCTAATTGTAAGAACAGTAGCTAATTGTGAGAACAGTAAGAACAGTAGTAGAAAATTAAACCAAGAAATTTTAGAAAACACACACAAACGAAAATACACAAAAATATTGAATTAATAAAATTTTTTCATTGTTCAAAATCTTAAAAATATTATTTGTTTGTCCTTTCAATTGACAGGTAAATGAATGGAAATAGAAATGGAAGTCTTCATAAACATTTCAATAGAATCCAACTCCAACTATGTTGCCAACTGAAGCTGGTTTCTAATGGAAATTATTTTATTATAACTTACCAAAATATATATAGTAAATGTATCTTCTTCTCGATTCAATGAACTACTTCTCACTTCTTTTCTTTTAATTAAGCAAACTAAAATGTTTGCAATGTTTTCAACTCTGTGTCGAAATCATATGGAAATTGGCTGCTTAGCAAACCTTTGTTGATATTGTGAAGTCGTGCACCGCTATCGGCGGAATCTTTGTACGCTATCATTCTTTAACGTAGTTGTCTTATGGCGTTAATAAAGAATATTAATTTTAACTTATAAAATTATGGCATTTCAGCTACCTGATGGTCTCTGTGAATTAGAGACACAAGTAGCTGGTCATCTTTTAAAAGTCAGTGGCTGTAACTTAGGACTAATTAAAGACATCGAATCTGGTTGTGTCTTGAAATCTCTTGGATAACCACTTTGTGGAGAGCGCGAACTAAATTTTTATGTCGGTGAAAATGTCAACTAATTCCGTGTTAAGTAGTGTTTACTTTAGGCGCCGGACCCGAATATTTGTTTTCTTATTTAAGTTAAGTGTATTTAGGGCATAATTAAAGATGAAAGAAAACTCAAAATTTACAATTTTTTGTATGGAATATATGTATTAAAACCTTCTTAGCTCATATTAGGAAAAATTACACGCCGCTCTCAATTGGTTTAGAAGTTATAGGGCTCGAAAGTTGTGAAAATGGTCATCAAAAACTTGTGAATTTTCCAACTTTCGAGCGAATTTTTACAATACTGTTGCCAAGTGTTGACTCCGCTGAATGCAGTTAATTTGTTTTTGACATTTGTGTCTTTCACTCGCCATTTTTTCAATGTAATTTACTTTGACAGATAGAACCCAGTTAAATCTTACAAGTGTCGTGGAGTTAATGTGGATTTAAAGAAACTCAACTCAACTCGCGTTTCCATGGCGAGTTAACCCCCAGTAAACACCAAGTTTACTCACTATGGAAACTCAGTAATTGCTAAATTTTTAGCGATTGATATTTTTAATTGCTGTGGGAAATGGGAATTCCCATGGTATTTTTTAATTCAGGTGGGATTTTTTGGTTTCGTGGGATTGTTTTTTTTTTTTGTTTTAAGGGTTTAAGTATATATCAATACCTCCAACGTATAAGTTGGTAAATCAATTTACCAACTTTATAAGTGACCGTGCTTATCAAAATCTGCGCATTGGATTCCATGCGGTGACATTTTTTGGACCTGTAGCTAGAAGTTTGAGTGATTGGTAACTATTTTAATACTTAGAACTTCAGTATTTTTGCGTAAGGCCTCCATGCAAAAACTTGGTAGCTTAAGTTACAAATATACTGCACAAACCTGTTTTTTTTGTGTCTGTTGGTTACTTCGCTTACCAATTTATGCATGGGACAAACAAAGAAAATAAATAAAGTTAATTTTATTTTTTGTCGTGTAATATTTGTTTAATTCAAAAGTTTATTTTTTTCTTTTAGTGTAGTGCTTGTTTGATTCCGAATTTTCAATTTTAAATTTTATTTTTTTGTAGAGTAATATTGGTTAAATTCAAAATTTTAAATTTTATTTTTTTGTAGTGTAATATTTGTTTAATTCAAAATTTTAAATTGTATTTTTTCTTGTAGTGTAATATTTGTTTAATTCCAAATAATATTTGAATCAAGTGCTTGTTTGATTCCAAATTATAAATTTTATTTTTTTGTTATGTAATATTTGCTTAATTCAAAAGTTTAAATTTGATTTGTTTGGTGTGTAATATATGATTAATTCTGAATTTTTTTTTTTTTATTTTTTTATTGTTATTTTCGTAGTGATATGTTCCACCGATCCGAATCGTAAAATGTCCTTATTTTGGCGTATTGTAATTTTATTCTCCTTAGGATTTTATTTTTTTGGGTAGTGTAGTGTGATATTGAATCTAACTTGAAGCCTTATTATTTTTTTTTGTATTGTGTTGATTTTAAAATTTAATTTGATTTTATTGTGGTTTTGTATGATTTTGCTTTACCATTTAAATTATATTTTTTTTTTTTTGTAGCGTTAGGTTATTCCGGCTTGATTTTTATCTTGGTAGTGTCACGTTTGGTGATTCTAGTTTTTTTTTTTTTTTTGTAGTAAGGTATTAACCCCTTTTCTCGGTATTCTAATCTTTCTAATATCTTCTAACATTCTTTTTTGTATTTTCATTTTAGTTCAAACTTGTTATTTTTCCTTTTGATTTTTTTTTAACAATACTATTACGGGAATTTTGTATTTAAATTTAGTAAGCTTAGCTTCGTTAAGTTTAGCCTTTTTTAGGTTCGTTAAATTTCTACTTAATTTTAAGTAAACTTACTTTCGCTAAACTTTGCATATTTTAGCTTAGTTAAATTTTTATCTTTTAAGTAAGCTTAGCCTAGTTAAGGTTAGCTTATTTTGGATTAGTTAATATTTTATTCATATTACGTAAGCTTTGCTTACTTAAATTTAGCTTATTTTAGGTTAGATAAAATTCTATTTAATTTTTTGTAGACTTAGTTTAGTTAAATTTTTATTATTTAGTCGAAATCTTAGCCTAATTTAGCTGTTTTTTTTAAAGTTTTTTTTTATTTCACTAATTTTGAAGTCCAAGTCAATATTTTTTGTTTTTGTTTTTTTTTTTACACACTTAAGTTAACTGAGGCTGTTTCCGTACTCACCTCAAGTCATGTTTGCGTGAAGCTAAAGTAATCGAGAGTAATTTGATTAACTGCCTAATTGAGAATTTGTCCAAAGGCGTGGAGACGAGTTCAAGTAAGTTACAGCCCGACAGCCGATAATTGAAGTTAAACAACAACCGAAGTGGCTGGTTGGTATATTTAAATACTGGAAATTCCAATACTCTCAGAAACACTGGACGCATCTGGGAACACCATAATTAACATAAGAGTAACTTGAAGCTACTTGAAGTGAGTACGTAAACCGTCCGTATATCTTATATAAATTTCATACATATTCGTTATAACAAGCGATACCCAACGCTCCGGAAATGCAAACGAAATATAAAATAATACAGCTGAATGTTTACATGTTTTTCTTTTTTTTTCTGGATAATTACTTGGACTTTACCTAACCTATTTCTGTTATTTCTACTGACAACGTATTTTCAAAGTCTTAAGAGAATTTCCATAAAATTGTACTTGCCGATCTTCTTTTTTTGTTACCCTTTGCTCTCTATTTTAGGTGCTGTTCGAAAGGCAGCTGCTATGTGCGTACTGACTGGAATTGAACGCGACTGAAGAAGCTTGTTGTGGATCCAATGATCGCTGCTGGGACTGTGGTTGCGCACTGCTGTTATGGTCGCTGTTGTTGTTGTTGGCGCGGTAGCTGCGGTTCCTGTTGTGTCTGTTGGCCCCGTCATTATAGTTGTTCGCGGTCCTTTTACTGTCGCCGTCGTTGTTGCTGCTGCGGCAGCGATAGGTGATGCCCTGGTATTACTTGATCAGATTATGGCTGAGGCTATGATAAAACAACTATGTATTAGCGCTGGTTTAACTAAGGCAACGAACCCTTACCTTACTGCGGCTTGTTTTAGGGCGCCGGGGTATTCGTTTGCCCCGTGTTTTAAGGCGCTTCGTTTGACCCGTGCTGTGGCCAGTTTTGTTATTCCTGCTTTTTTCCCGATTCACCTGGCTGGCGTTGATGGCGTTTTTGTTGTTGGCTCAGTAGCTGTTGCTGGTGGTTGTTGTGGGTTCATCTGGGTGCTTCTTTCACTGTGGCTATTGTTGTTTTTTTTTGTTGTTGCTGCTGCCGTTGTAGTTGGTTTTAGGTGGGAGGTGAGAAAAAATTTTAGCCCAGCTGGGATCTCTCATCACCCAATGCTTACCTTGCTACTTATTTCACTGTGGCTATTCATACTAGAGGTGGAGTCTGTATTGATTGATTAGTTTCTTTGTCACGCGCGCTTTGATTAGCGGTGCTCGAACTTTTTAAAAGCGAACTACACAGGAGCGTGTCCTTTTTGGTTCCGATAAGATAAGTTTATCCCGCGTAAAACAATGTTGAATTAGCACACAGCGTGCAGCTCTCGGCACTGTAAACGGCAAAGTAACATATTTTTTTAACACAAAATATTTTCACAGATGAAGCAACAGGAAACTTCAACAACAGCTGCTGCTGTGCGCGAATGTTTACATTAATTTCTAGCTGATTGCGAGCCAAACGCTTTTTATTATAATTTAACCATTAGCACGAACTCTACATACGTTCTTTAAATTGTGTCAAGAAGAATAATAAAAATACCAACTACGGCCGAGACAACGACAACCAACACTTTATGCCATTTAACCACAAGCCTTCTAAAATTTTCTTTCGCTGCTTGCGCAACGTCTTCCCACGGTTGTATTTATAACCCCAGAACGTTTCGCCAATGGTGCCAAATTCGTACCCGTTCACACGGACAATTGTCGGACGCCGTGTTTTTGTCCATAAAAACCTACAGTCTCCGACAAAGCTTAGAGTCCCGCTCGGATCACGCCACGAACATACATTTATGATAGTTTAGAAGCTTGGCCGTGATTGGCTGAGAAATACATAAAAGAGCATTTCATTTTAGAAGCTAAGCCGAGATAGGCTTAAAGGCAAAACGGTGAAAGATATTCGCCGAAGCTTTTTTTTTGATGACATGCAATCTCATCTGACCGCCAGATGTTGCTACTCGAAATTTATTTGGCTACCGTTTGGTGTAAATTAAAACTAGGAGAATAAGAATGTACTTTTACCGCGCGTGAACAGAAATAGTAATGAAAATTTTGAAATCAAATCTGAATGAAATCTTGAATGAAGACACTGAGAAATATAAAGTAAAATGTCAAAAATATCATTGTGTGGTAGAAAATTGGAACAAAAAAAAAATTACCGGAAAACGTAAAAATGTGTATGAAGGTCGGTCTACACGGACCATCAATCGAAATGTCGTTTGTACGAAAAAATCTTTGGCGTATGTCATTTGAATTCTCAAAATATACCACGTTGAATACCGCATACTATTTCAAGATAACTACAAACTAGAAGTAGGCAAGTTCAACCTTGGATTTTAAATCAAGTATTTGTTAGATACTTTGGAAGTTACAAGTGGAAAATTGAATTATCATTTAAAAGAAAAGCCTCCAAAAACAGATCGACTTCCCTTAGCCAAAAAAAAAAAAATGCAACAGACTTCCTTAATTTAAAAACTTTTCCCAACCGACTTCCCTAATAAAAAAACAATTCCCAACCACCTTCATCAACCTTTACAACCAAACGTTGAGGGCAAATGTTAATACTATCATAAGATCGAAAGATAGGTAACCAAACAAAATCACTCGGATAAGAGAAGATACAATAACGGCTGACACCAGATGAATCAATTTACCTACAAACCTAATCTCATTGCTTTAAGTCTTTACCATGAAAAATCCCCAGCGATTTACCACTAAGGTCTTCCAACTCATACAGACTATTTCCGACCACTCGGACTATCCTTCACTTCAAGAAACGTTTAGAAAGCTTGGCATGATTTGTTTTGAAAAGTCACTTAATTGGAAATTTCGTCGATACACCTCTTGTCCTGGCACGAATTTCATCTTTCGACATCTGATATTATATCTTTTGGCGTTTTGTTCATATGTTTTGTGGAGCTGTTCGCGGCTTCTATGGCGAGTCAAATCTTGTCTGGCTGATTTCGGAATGACCAACATTTCGGTATCACTAAGTAATCCTAGTTTTCTCACCAGTTTGTACGCGCAAGCATGAGTGATCATGTTTTGTCCGAAAAGAGCAAAATATGTTGTCATTCCTATTGAGGAGTGTACTGAGGATCGCAAGTCGCATTCGATCTCTGATAGATGCTAACTCAGTGGGATTGGTCTTGGTCAAGATATGAGCGAATAGCATAGTTTGCAGCGCGTACATGTCGGATCCCGAATGTTTCCACTATTTCGGCGAATCTTTACTAAGGAATTGAACTCCATTATCGGGCATTATAACTTCTGGAGTCCAAAATTTATGGAAAACCTCCGCTATCAAAAATTGAATGACATTACGTGCGTTGGCCTTGCTCATTGCTTTCAACAAAGGGAACCTTGTAAGCGCGTCTAAGACGATAAAAGTATATGTATTTTTCTTCTCCGACCGGACATACGGGCCGAGGAAGTCTAGATAAATATTTTGGAAAGGTCTCTCCATCAGCGACTCTTGACCCATTGGAGGTCTTAATACCATTTCAGCTGGCTTACATTCATTAAACACCTCACAGCTATTGACAAAACTTAAAATCTGTCTTTTCCTATTCGGCCAGTAGAAGTATTCTTTGATACGTTTCAGAGTCTTAACGAACCCACCATAAGCAACCTGAGGAGGTCGATGTGCTCTGACTATGATTTAGTGTGGCAGTGTCGCTGGAACCCAAATTTTCCACGCAAAGTCTTCACCATCTGGTGTACCATCATATGGAATAGTGCGCTTGTACGCAAACCCTTCTATAACTTTAAGATCTGGTAAGTGAGATTGATTTTTCGAAATTGCTTCTAGTAGATCTTTGTACTCGTCACTTTGGAATTCAGGGGAAACGAGGTCGATCAAGTTTTTAACTTCGCAGCGAATTTCATCCAGGTCATAGCAACGATAACGTATCTATGCGTATATCTATATATATCTATACGTATAGCTATCCAGCAGATAACGTGTCGGGAACGACGTTCATGGCCCCTTTTCGATGAATTATTTCAAAACTGAAGTTTTGAAGGTATAAGCTCCAGCGTGCTAGTCGACTAGTCAAATATTTATGTGACATCAACCACTTAAGACTTGAGTGGTCGGTTATGACACTAAAGGGCATTAGCTCAATATAGGCTCTGAACTTGGTTGTCCCCGTCACTACGGCTAGACATTCGCGCTCAGTTACCGAGCTGAGCTGGTGTGAGTTTTTTAGAGTAGTATGCAACTGGATGCTCACCACCGTCCTCGTCAGTTTGAAACAACACGTCGCCAATTCCCACATTGGAAGCATAGGTTTGGATATAGAAATGTTTGGAAAAATCAGGGTGTACTAGAACGGGACTGGAAATAAGAGCTGATTTTATCTTATCAAAAGTCGTCGCCAAACTCAAAAGTTTTCGCTTTTTTCAGCGTATTAAAAATAGGTGCAGCTATGGTGGCATAATCTCGTATAAATCGCCGGTACCATCCTGTGGTCCCCATGAAGCTCCGAACTTGTTTGGTGGTTTTTGGGTAAGTAAATCTATCGATGGCCTGAACTTTTTCCGGGTCTGGTCGCAACTTAACCTCACCTACTATATATCCCAAGTATCTTAACTCCTTACAACAAAATTTGGACTTTGCTACATTTATTGTTAGAATAGCTGTACTTAACAATTGCGCTACTTGTTCTTATTTTTCGATGTGACTATCGAAATCGGAAGAAACTACCAGAAGATCATCTAAGTATATAAAAACACTTTCGCGAAGATTGGGCTGCAATCACAATCTCTGGGCTGCGTTACATAGCCCGAAAGGCATAACGGTGAATTGGCAAAGCGGACGACCTGGCAAGTGATATCTGCCAAAAGGCGTCTTTCAGATCCACACTTGAAATGAAGTGAGTGTTACCTAGACGACTGAGCAATCCCTCTATGTGCGGAAGTGGATAAGCGTCCTTCACTGTGAGTGAATTGAGCTTCCGCGCATCGAGACACAATCTACATTTTTACCTTTTCTCACAAAGGCTACTCTATTATTCCACGGACTCTCGCTCGGCTCAATCACTCCCAGTGAAAGCATCCAATCTAGTTCCGCAAACATGAGTTTCTGGACAGCCGGTAAGACGGGGTAGTCTTATCTTTGACGGAAACTGCCTCTCCAGTATCGATTTAGTGCTCTTCTAGAGAAGTCTTACCGAGGCCTTTTTTTGTAAAACAAGGAAACTTTGCCACAACTGCGTCAAGCCGCTGTTGCTGTTCAGGTGTCAAAACCTGCATTTTTGGCAACTCTTTGTTTTGTACCTCGTGCTCCAACGCAATGTTATTAGTTGTTATACTATCAATTTTAAGCGACATCAGGTTAAATATTTTGATAAAATCAATATCCAAAAATAATTCTCTTTTCAGTGACGATGTAAGATAGAAAACGATTTCCTACTCTTTATTATCGAATTTGATTTTACTTTTCACTCGCCCGATTATGGTGTGCATACGACCATCGGCGGTTCTAACAGACTATTTAAAACTGAAAATAGGCAAATTGCATCTCTCTACAAAGTCGACACAATTTTTCCCTAAGCAAAATACCGTGGCTCCACTGTCCAACAATCCCCCAATACTGTGACCATTATTCTCTATTTTTGTGTAAAACCTACTATCTTCACCCTCATACAGTTCTGACGCGCTCACTTCCTTATACTGTTTGTGTCGTATTTCGTATCTAGTTCTGGCTTTCTCAATTTTGCTTGGCTTTTCCGAAAAGATCTTTTTACGAATCTCTTCGTATTCTTTTAGAGAGACTCGGAACACTTTACTCGGGTGTTCACGACCGATTGTCCTAGACATTTCAGGCACTTTGGTGTTACTACACCATCCATTCCACACTTGAAACAGAAAATTCTCCTAGATGGAGAAGTGCAATCGACGAAATTATGCCCAGGCTGCTTACAATTCCAGCACTGAAGAACTCGCGAGGCAGCAATGGTATCAATATCTAAGGCTTGAGTAGAAAATTCTTGATCCCAGTCCAACTCGTGCACCTGTGCAGTACGTGGTACATGCTGGCGCTGCGGTTGGTTCATTAAGGTCATTACTGCTTGGTAGAAATCGTCAAAGGATTCTTCGCGGTGCTGTCTGCGGTCCATAATTTGCCTTTGGATTCCGAAGTCACTTTCGTGTCGCTTGAATTGAGCTACTAGAGCCTCACGAAGTGCGTACCAACTTGGAATATGATTCAGTCGCCGGAATCCCCAGAACCACTGTGCGACATTTCTGGTGAGTAACTTGTAAAAATTCATTACTGCTTCCGGCCATGGATACTTGTAGTCGTTGCACAATGTTTCAACCCTAAAAACAAACTCGTCCACGCTTATCGATTTGGCTGACCCATCGAACTTGAACCCCCATTTATTCATATCCTCGCGCTTTGACCACTGCAGTGGCTGATGATGCGTAACTGGCATTTACATGTGCTGAGCATATCGAAAGTCGTTTGGAAACTGCTCAAAGGGTCCAGGTCGATAGTCGTGCAGCAAACTTTGGTTACTTCCTGGGTTAGAAACAGGGTGTGTATAGTTAGTTGGCTGTTGGATCGGCTGCGGTGGTTGTTGGAAATTCCGGTATTGCTGAGAAATGTTTCTTTCCGTTGCTGGTCTGGTAGGTATAGGTGGCTGATCTGGTTCCACAGGCGAAATGGATGGAGGTGGTGGTTGAAGATTCGACAGGTTTGTTGCCGGTGTCCTACCCTCTGATTGCTGAGGTGTCAAGGACCCTTAACTTTCGACTATTAGTTGTGGAACTAATACCCGTAACTGCTCTTCCACTCCAGCCAACAGATCTACCTACGCCAGTCCTACCGCTGACTTGACATAATCCCTTAGGTTGACGTTTGTACCCACTGCTGGCTGTGACTGAGCTCTTCCAGATGACCTGTTCCTGCCGTAGCCTTGAGAACCGGTTGTATTTCGTTGGTATTCCCTTCGCACGATTAATGCGGTTAGGCTACTGAATTCCGGAGAAGTGATGCTGCTGTTGTTGGAGAATTTTAGCTCATCGGAGGTTGGTCTGTGAGCGGGCAGTGGTACTCTCGACATGGACATGGTGGTTGTTGTCGCTCTCTCTGAAGCACTAGCTGGTGCGCCTGGTCTTGTTGTGTACACCTTAGGTATGGTACCTATGTCACTAGTGGTTGCCATTGCCGGTACTGGGCTTTCTGTCACAATGACATCTTGCTCTGATGCATTCCCTTCGGCAATTTGACTTTGCAGTCTGATAGATAACATCCCGGTTAAAAATCAACAAACAAAAATCTAAAATTTTCCTAGGGGAATCTGCACAATTCCAGCCAAATAATCCGGTCCGCTCCCGGTCTGTGTAAACAATCTCTGAAACAACAAGAAAACCAACTTCCCAAGTGAAAACAATCGAAACCAATGGAAAATAAATTGTAAAAATACAGCACCAAAACAAAATGTATGCGAAATTACGGAACCTCCCAATCGGATAAAATGGGGCGTTCCACCACTCTATATTAAACCAAAAACTCGAAGAAAAAAAAAATATATCGAAAAAATCTGACCGGTAACCAACGAATTGATTAACCGCCGACATACAAAACCCAGAGTAACTCAAACGATCTAAATTTAATCGTTCAACTCGAAAGTTGAAGTTACCGGTATACGAAAATCAGATAGGAAGTGATAAAAAAATAATTTTATAAAGAATCGGTAATATAATAAATACTTAAACTAGTAAATCATATATAAAATGATAAAAATCGAGAATATAAGAGATATCAATAACTGTATAAACTGGTGGTAGCATAAAACGAAGAAAGTGGTGTGCATAAGTGAGAGTTCAACGAAACCAACGTCCGCAAAACGCTTCTAACAAGACCTTTGGCGCAATGTCTGCACCCTCCGAGTCAGGGTTTGTTTTGTTCTTATAGCTAGCCAGGGGCGTTTCTTTCAAACGTGCTGAGAAATCTCAGGCATCTTTGAATCACCTTGCGGTGCCCTGGTGGCTCCCGAAGGGACTCCCGAAGCGGAGTAATAAAAAACGAAAACGATATTAGTTATATTTTTTTCACACTCTTATTTACGCCCCTCCAAGACTCCGATGCATAAACTCTGTTTCAGACACTCTCTGTTTTAGACAACTCTGTTTTAGTCCACTCTGGGAACAGACGCTGACCAATACGCCACCCACTATGGGTACAGACGCGTGCAGGATTCGCTGGGGTACGCAGGATCGCTAGTCCCGTTATCCTTATTTTACTAAAAAAAATGTCCCTGCGGGTTAAGAATAGCAAAATAAACAAATTACACTGAAAAAAAAATAGTTGTGGACTTTTCTAGTATACGATACCCGTCGCAACTACAGTCAAAACTCAAACGCCTAAACGCTGCAGGACTTACGTGAACCGTAGGATAGATTACCCAAAAAAAAAGATTGCAAATAAATAGTAGAAACTACTCGACCGCCAGGTCAAACTCCTTACCCAAGGCAAACACGTCGCAACTACAGTCGAGGTTCAAAGACCTAACCGCTGTAGGGCTTACGTGGCCTACTCTGACCTCCTTGGGCTTAATTAAAAGAAAGTGGAAGACAAAAAATTATCCATGTCGAAATCGTCTCAAGTCGACTCAAACCTCCACGTGGTGTTCCCTGGGCAACGGCAAACTGGCATCCGTCAGTTTGACGGCTAATTTGAGCGGCGCACTGTGTGCGAAATTAATGATCTAGGACGTCAAAACCTCAAAAAAAAATTTGCCGCTTTCAATTGAATTTTAAGTAGAAATGTTAGAAAACATTCCAGACAGCATGCTTAAGCAGTCAAAGCAAAGAAAAAAATTGCGATGACTGAGTAACGGCACTTCTAGTCTCAGAGTTTTTTCAGTTTGAATTCGAAGTACACGTGTTTGTAGCTCACATATAAACATTAGTGACGATAACTTTTTTTGTATTTAATATTTTCAATTGAAATTTGTTGTGTTGAGAAGGTGGGTGTCTATTTTAATATAAATTCGTGTTTTTTTAAACTTAAAATTGTTTCTAACTTACTGTTAAAAGAAATTAGGAATACGATTTTAATTTGATTTTTGGAAGAAAACTTGCAAATTATTTGGATAAGAACATTTTGTGCGGGTAAGTGCGGGACTTCATATTATCAAGTTCAGATTCATTGGTTTGTTCTCTTTAAGAAACCGTAATAAGTAGCTGCAGAGAGTTGCCTACGCTCCATTTATACATAGATTTCACAATGTGTTGCCAGTTGTCATATCAGCAAATTTTTGGTGCTTGGGTGCAAGCCAAAAGGCAAAACAAGTGTAGTCACGTTTTTGACTTTATTGCGGGAAATATAAGTACTGGATCAAGCAAAACTTTCGACGATTCGTTGTTACAAAATTTCGTTAGAAGGATTTGTAATGAATTCAATGATAGATGGAAAAAATCATATAGGACAAATCGAGTATTTTTAAAGAACAACGCCGCTTGGTTAACTAAAAATATTGATTTAACGACGTTCGTATGCCAACGAAACAAATCCATGCCAGTTAAAACAGGTGGAAGGCCAGAGAAGGATTTTAAAGATTGCTCCGATAGAACTAAAGAAAAAAAGGCAAAGGAATTATTGACAGCTACTGACGAGAATATGTTGTTCAAAGCGGCTGAAATGAAATTGCGTTCACATGGTAAGCGAGTTTCAGCTACAATAGTTAAAGAATTGTTTGTATCATCACCTCAAAGAGGTTCCCAAATAAAAAGAAGAAGAAAATCTGCAGAACAGTCTTTAAGTCTTTCTCCTGAACAGTCACTTGCTATGATAGTAGATTTGGGATTATCAACACATCAATACAAACTTCTTAGACAATATGCAATGTCAATTAATTCAAAAATATTTCCATCTTATGATCCGGTTAGGATTTCGAAGCGTTCTTGTTATCCTGATGGAATTATTGTGACTGAATTAATGCTGAAGTAAGACTGCAATCACTTATAGACCACACTATTTCAAGACTATGTATGACATTAGAAGAGGTATTTGAACGAATTCCGGAATACTTATATGATGTTCAAATAATTATAAAATGGGGTTGTGACGGTGCCCAACATAACAAATACAAGCAAAAATTCAAAGAAGAAACTGCTTCGGACGGAAATTTGTTCAGTATATCCATGGTTCCTATTGAAATCATTGCTTTTAAAAGATATAGCAAGCAAAAGTTTATAATTTGGAAAAATACTGCCCCCTCTTCTACTAGATACTGTCGGCCTATCAAGTTTGTCTTTGCTAAAGAGACTCGAGAATTCATTAGAGACGAAGTAAGTAAAATTGAATTACAAATATCGGCTATTATTCCTACAACTGTGACAATAGGAGAGAAAGACTTTAATGTAAAACCCACGCTAGTTTTGTGTATGATTGATGGAAAGGTTTGCAGTGCTTTATCCGAATATTCATCTTCACAAGTATGCTACATTTGTGGAGCCAAACCAAGTTCAATGAATGATCCTATTGCTATTACAAATAAACCTATTGATGAAAAAATGTTGTCGTTGGGCATCTCGCCACTACATGCTAGGATCCGCAGCATGGAATGCCTGTTACACATTGCATACAAAATTAATATTGAACAATGGCAAGCTAAAGGGGATAAAAACAAAGAAGAAGTGTTAAACCGAAAAACAGAGATACAACAGAAGTTTAAAAATGAAATGGGACTGTTGGTGGATATGCCAAATCAAACATCTGGAAACACCAATGATGGCAACACAGCTAGGCGTTTTTTTCGAAATGCAGAAAAGAGTGCCGAAATAACAGGAATTGACAAGGATCTTATACATCGATTCCAAGTAATACTGGAGTGTTTGGCCTCTGGATATGAAATTAACTCTACAGAATTTGATAAGTTTGCAATACAGACTCGGAATTTATATCTAGAAAAATACCATTGGTATTATATGCCTGTAACCGTGCATAAAATCTTATTTCACGGAAAAGATATAATAGAGAACTGTATATTACCAATTGGGCAGTTATCAGAAGAGGCACAAGAAGCCAGAAATAAAGACACCAGGAATTATAGACAAAGATTTACCAGAAAAACATCAATTTCCAACCCAACGTGGAAATATACTACCAGAAGTTTTAACCTTATTACAAAACCCCGATATAATCATTGAAGACCCTGAACTTTAATATACATAATATTGCAATACAAAAATTATGAATTTTAACTTTAATTTGTTTTCCTTATATTTTTTTAATTTAATTACCATATGTATTGAACAACATAATCTTAAATTTACTTTGCAAATATTAATATGGATTAGATATTTAATTTAATAAATTTTAAGCTTTCATTACAATAACGAGAAATAATACCATTGTTTTTCTTCTTTTATTAGGACGTAGATGCTTACAGCTAAACAACGTTAACTCGATTTCACCCATTTTTTTCAGAAGTTTAGATTTGTCGAGAAAACCACTCATACCACAATTTATATTTCTATTTGCATTGGTTATAAAGATACAGACTTTCGACGTCCTAAATCTTGAATTTCGCACACTGTGCGGCGGGTACTCCATAGACCTTAAACATGTAATGTGCGCAGGGTTTGGGTCTCGCCACATTACTACTGCCCAATGAAAACTAAACCAGCCTCGGATAAGAACCCCAATTACGTTGACGACCACCGCAAACGAAAAACGGACAATGATTTACGGATATGCACCTGGAATGTCCGAACCCTTTATAGGGAAGGTGCCATTATCCAACTGGCGGAAGGCCTCAAAACGATAAAGGCTGACATCACCGCCATCCAGGAAATGCGATGGAAAGGGCAAGGCTGCTCTAAACAAGCACACTGTGATATCTACTACAGCTGCCATGCGTTGTTAGCCGGAAACTACGCCGCCTTGTTTCCCGGTACACACCTGTCAACGAAAGATTGGCCACGATCCGCACCAAGGCAACATTTTTCTCCATCAGCCTTATTTGCGCGCACGCCCCGACGGAGGAAAAGGACGAAGCCGTCAAAGACGCTTTCTACGCTAGTCTTGAGGACGTATACGACCACCTTCCGGTCCATGACGTGAAAATAGTCCTCGACGATTTTAATGCGAAAGTCGGAAGGGAAGGCATCTTTGGCCCCACTGTCGGTCAGTTCAGTCTTCATGAGACCTCCACGAACAACGGTCTAAGACTGATTGACTTCGCCGCGGCGCGAAACATGGTAGTTAGTAGCACCAGATTTAAGCACCTCGACATCCACAAGGCCACCTGGCTGTCCCCGGATCAAAAAACCCGAATCATGTTGTAATCGACGGAAGGCATGCCTCTAGTGTTCTAGATGTGCGTACATTTCGGGGGGTCAACATTGACTCCGACCATTATCTTGTTGCAGCCAAGATCCGCATGCGATTATGCAATGCGAAGAACATACGCACAGGAATGCAACGAAAGCTAGATGTTGCTAAGTTGCAATTACAACGGACTGCCGAAGCCTATTCCGCTTAACTCTCGGTTAAGCTCAACCAACCAGCCTCTGGACCCGACGACGCCGGCGGACTTTGGGCGCATATATCCCACTCCATGCGCTCTGCCGCTGAAGAAGTCATTGGTTTCCGGCGCCCGCAACCTCGGAACCAATGGTATGATCAGGAGTGTCGCATTGCGACTGCAGTAAAAAACGCCGCTTATAGAAAAACGCTGCAGTCAGCTGCAACGCGAGCCGTGCGAGAAAACTACCGCGAAAAGAGGAAGGAAGAGAGGCTCCTTTTCAGACGCAAGAAAAGAGAGCAGGAAAAGCGTGAGCGTGAGGAACTAGAGGTATACCAGGGCAAGAAGGATGCACGAAAATTCTATCAACAGGTTAAGCGTCTAACCCAAGGTTTCAAGCCCGGAGCATCCACTTGTAGAGACGAAAATGGAGATCTGAATACGGATACGCAGTGTGTGCTGAGATTGTGGAGACGACACTTCTCCAATTTACTTACTGGCGACGATTCCACCAATGCCGCCCATGGAGAGCGTAGTTCAGAGCTACCAATCAACAATGACGGAGTGGAAGTACCACCACCTAGCCATGATGAGGTTCGAGTTGCTATCCAACGACTCAAAAACAACAAAGCAGCGGGTGGTGACGACCTGTCAGCTGAATTGTTTAAAACCGGCGGCGATGAATTGATAAGGCGCATGCATCAGCTTATCAGCAAAATATGGCTAGAAGAAAGCATGCCCGACGATTGGAACCTCAGCGTACTGTGCCCTATACTTAAGAAAGGAGACCCAACAATCTGCGCAAGTTATAGAGGTATCAGTCTTATTTCCATCGCATATAAGGTTCTCTCAAGCGTACTGTGTGAAAGATTAAAGCCGATTACAAAAACACTGATTGGACCTTATCAGTGTGGCTTTCGACCTGGTAAGTCCACCATAGACCAGATTTTCACGCTACGACAAATCCTGGAGAAAACCCACGAAAATCAAATTGACACACACCATCTCTTTGTCGATTTTAAAACTGCGTTCGATAGCCTGAGAAGGGATTGCCTATACGCAACAATGTCTGAGTTCGGTATACCTGCAAAGTTGATCAGACTTTGCAGAATGACGTTGAGCAACACACGCAGCTCCGTCAAGGTAGGAAATGACCTCTTCGAAACCTTTAATACCGAAAGAGGTTTCAGGCAAGGCGATCCACTGTCTTGCGATCTCTTTAACATCATCATGGAGGGGATCGTACGAAAGGCCGATGTGCATCGTAATGGCACCATTTTCTATAAAGGTGTTCAGGTCCTTGCGTACGCTGATGATATTGATATTGTCGGCAGAACCAAGAGAGATGTTACCGCTGCTTTCGCCGCTATCGAAAAGGAATCAGCCAAAGTGGGTTTGACGATAAATGAGGGCAAAACAAAATATATGCTGTCTACAAACAAGGGAGCTCGGCGTTTAGACTCCCACGTTTCATCCGGCAGCTATAACTTTGAAGTAGTCAAGGAGTTCGTTTACCTTGGCACCGCAATTAATACCAAAAACGAAATCAGCCTGGAGATAAAGCGAAGAACAATAATTGCTAATATGTGCTACTACGGGCTCAGTAAGCAACTAAGTTCCAGAGCCCTCTCTCGATCGACAAAACTAACACTCTACAAGACGCTCGTTCTACCTGTGCTGCTTTATGGCGCTGAGGCATGGGTAGTTTCGCAAACTGACTCAGCCGCTCTGGGGGTGTTCGAGAGAAAAGTTCTTCGCAAAATCTTCGGTCCTGTTCGAGTCGGCGATGACTATCGCATCCGAATGAACCACGAGCTGTATGAGCTCTACGATGACATTGACGTAGTCCGGCGTATAACTGTGCAGCGACTACGCTGGCTGGGTCATGTCCATCGTATGAACGACGAAGCTCCAGCGAAAAAGGTGCTCTAGGCGAGGGTCGCTGGTCAACGACGACGAGGGAGACCATGCCTCCGATGGATGGACCAGGCTGAGGAAGCCCTAATCGCACTTGGTGTATCCAATTGGAGAAGGCGCGCGCAAAGCAGAGGCGCCTGGCGAGAGCTGATGAGGTCGGTTGAAACCCGGACACGGATTGTTACGACCAACTAAGGAAGACAAAAAAAAAAAATTATATAGTTGGGGCCCGATGCCCTAAATATTAAGCCCTAAAACATGTTAAGCCCTGTATGATTTACGGATGTCGAAGACCACAAATTAAAGAAAATTCAAACTTCCCTACCCTGTCTACCTCGTCGTCTTTATTAGTGGTCGGGGGCCCCACGTTGGGCGCCAATTTCTGTCATGTTCTCCCCGTGTCTTGCGACTATGCATGCCGTCAGTCCTAAATGACGGACAACATGTACCCCATCAGTTGGCTCTGGTGGCGCTGGTACGCTGGCGTTTGCGCGGCTATGGCTCGCCGAATGTGGGGTGGAGTTCTTGCCTTTGCCAACTGACAGCCTGAAATGACAAGAAATATAAAATATAACCGTACCCGTCTTTAAAAAAAAAACTAAGAAAAACCAATCCAACCGGACACCTTACCGTTTCGTTCGTAATTATTCATTTACCAACGATTGTCCGTAGTTACCAAAAAAACATGAACCAACCAACTCACTCCCTGGCGTCCAAAGGTCCTCGTGGCCGCGTTGGTCTTTTGTTGGGTCGATGCTACTATGGAGTTCCACCGACCTTGGCTACCCTCCCTTATCCGGATTCAGAACCTCCCATGGTGACCCGGTGCCGATATTAAGGTCACCCCAATACCAAAATACTTACTCCGCCACTACTTCGTCTCAGCCGCCACTCTAGGTCTACTTAACCCCGCATCTCTAAACATAAGAACAACTGCGGTTAATTATGTATGTTAACAATTGTATATGTATTTGGAACGTATGACTTAGCCTATTGGACAATGCATTATGAAATTGACTAAATAAACAAAGACTATATAATGTAAAATAATACAATCGATTACCCCTTTTTTCTTAGTATATATAAAAAGAACAAATCATAAAAGTAGCTATTTTAATTACCGAAACTATAAATACAGCAGATAAGTCAAATTCCTTTTTATGTTTTATCCAAGATCCTATATATTATGTTTTTTTTTTTTGTATTGTAGTTTATTAATGTAGATCTTAAATGTTAGGTATTTTTTTTTTTTAGTATAATATTGGTTTAATACAAAAGTTAATTTTCTCTTTTAGCGTAGTGCTTGATTTCGAATTTTTAAATAGAGCCATAAACTGAATTATTGATCGCGTACTCAATCTGCATCAATTTTCCCGACCAATCAGCATGATTGATGGGATCACTGAGCTTACCCAACATACTCTTTATCACCCGGTTTACTCGCTCAACTTGCCCAATTGCTTGTGGTAACGCCGTAGCAACTTTTATGTGAATTATATTTCGTTGCAACAAAAAGTTCTCAAATTCAAGAGACGTGAAACAGGTACCTCGGTCAGAGACAATTCGTCTGGGACGACTGTAATAACAAAAATACTTATCCAGTGCGGCAGTTACTTCACGCGTACTTGTAGTTTTGACTGGATAAAGTTAAACGTACTTAGTAAACGCATCAATAGCCACGAGAATATGCTTCCGTTTTGAATTGATAGATGGCAAAGGGCTAAAATGGTCAATATGCAATGTGTCAAAAGGTAATGGATCTTTCGGAATATTATATAAATGCCGTACATTTGCACGAACAGGGGTAGCATACCAAAGGCATTTGAGACAATTCTGTATGAATTTTTCAATCTTAGCCCGCATTGAAGGGAACCAATAATAATATCCTATTTTGTCATGAGATTTTTCAACAGCCTGATGACCGATGTTTTCATGAATCAATTAGGTTTATTTGTCCTCCATTTCATGAGGCACATAAAGAAGTTTTCGTTCATCATTCCCTCCTTTATAAACGAGTCTGTCAGATAATTCGAAACCATTAATTGCCTCTGTTTCCAATCGGATGCATAAGTCTTTGATAGTTATATCCCGTCCCTGCGCAATTTGAATTTGAAAGTCGACATCATTTGCGCTTATTACAGAAGCAATTTGACATCGACTAAGTGCATCAGCATGGCCCATTGAGGAACCACCGCAAAGGTGAATTGAGTAGTTAAAATTTCCCAACTCTAAAGCCCATCGTGCACTTCTCGGGTTTAGCTGCTTTTGGTCAAGTGTCATTGTCAGAGAATTACAGTCAGTTATTATTTTAAATGGGATACCTTCCAGATAGACTCGCCATCGTCGGAGTGCGTAGGTTGTTGCTAAAGTTTCAAGTTCAAAACTATGATATTTAGCCTCCGCAGTGGTTGTCGTCTTTGAGAAGTATGAAATCGGATGAAACTTTCCATAAATTTGTTTTTGCATTAGAACACCACCAAAACCAATTGAGCTGGCATCACAATGAAGCTCGGTCTCTTTCCCTGGACTATAAATAGCGAGAATGGGTGCGTTTGTCAACCTCACTTTTAATTCATTAAATGCTTCCAAACATTTTTCGATAAAGTGATATTCATGGCTTCATTTTGTATTCCTATCCGATCAATCGTTTCGTTCAAAACAGTGTTCGTTCGAGTTTTTGACATTTGTAATTCGAACAGAATCAAACAACGATAACAGCTGATCAGCCAACGAACGATGCCGTAGTACAGTTACATATTTGCAATATGTATTTCTAACGAGCACTGAAACCACGAATCCAAACGTCAAAATCAAACGAACACTTTTATGCTATCGTTGTGGTTGCAAACGTTAAAAGTATGGTTAAAAAATTAAAAATTCTGAACCTAATGGTAAATAAATTATGAAATATATAAATATATACAGTGTTTGAAGGCTGTGAAGCACTTGAAATACATAAAATAAAAATAAAAACTGCAATAGCTGCATACATTTTATATTGTTATACCAAAATCAAACTCACAATCACTGAAAACAATTAAAATGAAAAGCAAGTCCGCAAACCACTTCATTTCTCAAAGTTTATTTATTGAATACACAAACCGGACAAAACCAAAAAGCATTCCCAACATATAAGAAACGAAGCAACATATTAAAAACATCTTTGAATTAAGTAGACAAAATACAGCAAGCTTCCCTAGTGTTTGATATGGCAGTGCCACATTTGACAACTGATTGTGTATAACAGTTTGAGTGTACATATCAAACAAAAGCTTGACGAATGAGCCAACGATAAGCTTCGTTCGAAATACATATTTCCGCTTGAATTCAACATCGTCCGCATAGCCATCGTTCGTTGAATGCTTCGTTAGGAATACAAAATAAGGCTATCAGTTTTTCTTTTAAGCAATTCTTGTAAAGGTTTTGCAATTTTCGAAAAAGATGGAACGAATCGTCGGAAATATGAGAAGAGTCCTATACATGGATAAAGTTCTTTTTGATTTTTCGGCATAGGGTACTTTTTGATTACGGAGATGTGTGTATTACTTAGGGAAATACCATTACGTGTCACTGAATATCTTAGATATTCAATTTCATCATATCCAAACTTACATTTTTTTAAATTCAATTTTAAATTTCGATTTCTAATTCTTGTCAAAACAATTGCCAATAGTATTTTATGTTCCTCAAATCCCTCAGTTGCAATAAGAATATCGTCCATATATATAACTATTTTATGAGAGTCAATCAAGTCTCTAAAAATGGCATTGATAAATCGTTGAAATACAGCAGGTGCGTTTTAAAGTCCAAAAGGAATTTTTAAATATTCATACTGTCCATTTTGTGTCACGAAAGCTGTATAAGGAATCGAACCTTCAGCGATGCGTACTTGGTGGAAAGCGCTTTTGAGATCAAGTGTGCTAAAAAACCGCTTTCCCTCCAAATATTCAATACAGTCCTCGATCAACGGCAGTGGATAATTATCTCGAAGCGTAATTTTATTAAGTCCGCGATAGTCAACACACATCCGCGTTTCTCCGTTCTTTTTTTTTTTGACCAGTACGATCGCGGAAGCGTAAGGTGAGTTGCTTGGTCGCACTATTCCCTCACGCTGCAAGTCGAGAACAATCTTTTGAACTGTTGCTCGGTCGGCATAAGAAAGGCGCCGCGGCGCACAGTAGAAAGGCACGTCTGTCGTCAGACAAATTTTCATTTCATAGCCATATGGTTCGATTAAAATATTTTTTCGTGAAATGTATGAATCATGGACCAAAGCATTTAGTTCAGAACGACGAACTCTATTTAATCTAAAATCAATGTCCACTTCGTCTTCTAATGATTCAACGTCAATTGCAAATACGTCACAAAATATATCAGGTAACTTTTGGGTATGTAACTCAATTGACTCAGCATTTAAAATATCGGCACTTGTTTCACATGCATAATTTATGCATGCGACTCGCTTAAGAAGATCGTTTTTTCAATAATTTTAAAACAATCATTTAGTGAGAAAGTACAACAGGACTTTTTATTATTTAACGATAATAATTTATTTTTAGTGTATCGAAAAGTGCGTTTAGTTAAATGAATATTAAATTTATTAAGAAAATCACGTCCTAAAATGAGTGGTACAAGCATAACATCATCCAATAACACATTTAATTTAATTATTTCTGTTTGTGATCCGAACTTAACAGAACAATTGAGTTCGTCCAAAATCTTTAATTTTAATCCACCGACTCCACAGTAATGTGATTCTTTAGGAATATTAAATACTAAATCAAATGGAACTCACGACTGTTTGACAAAGTTAGTTGGACTTCCGGTGTCGAAAAGAGAAAGAAACTTATTATATTTTCTACTTCTCACCAAATGATTATCAAAGGCAACACTCACCATGTTCATAACACCAATTATGTCGCTAGGGATCTCCTCGCTTTCATCGGAAGTTGGCATCACGTTTGCTATCTGTCGCAGATAGCAAATGCAGCTACTAATCCAATAACAACAAAACACAATAAAAAAACAATAAGTTATTATGCATTCTTTTCCACACCACCTTAGAGGTAGAATGCAAGGTGCGTTTTATTTTTACATGGTATCCCCAGTAGCCCTAATCCATAGCTTTAGTGTACAAAGAGAACAATAAAAAAACTAAAAGAATAAACAGAATAAACAAGAGAATAAACAGAAAAGTAGGAAAATATTTTTTTAAAATTTTGAATTTTACTCACAAACACTTTGTTTGATTTACAGCGGAATTTAAAAAATAACAATTTTATTTCGCTTGACAAAAGTATGTCCGTGCTTTGGTTTACCAAGTGAGGTTTAAGGTTGCTCATTTCTGAGATTTTGTCATCATTAATACGATAAAACACATGTTCTAATTTCTTGATGTATTCGAGGAATTGACGCGAAGGTTTTTTAAATTGCCCTTAGAGACTTCGTCAAACCAAGTCCATGAGGTATTGGTGTTATCTTGAAACTCTTCTAGGTTCAGTTTTCGAATAATATAGCCTGCTACATACTCGAGTCCATCACTAGGAAGCTCATCAAAGTCTTGCGAAACTATTAAAGGTGGAAATTGGTCACAGTCACTGCTCTGTTGATTAATCTCTTCAGGTATAATTGAATCAATTGTTTCAATTAAACCGTGCGAAAGAGATTGATCAAAGGTACTGTAATATTGTGATGAATTTGAAAGGTTAATGTTTGCAGCGTTAGAAGTGCTAGCGGCGTTAGAAAGGTTAAGAGCATTAAATGAGCCTAGTCAATTTGTGGTGTCTACTTCGAAGCTGCTTGTGTACAACTTCGGTGTTTCGTGCTGTTAATAATATTAGAAATTGATGAAAAATATTAAATAATTCAGTAGTTTTTAAACTTAATATTTTCTAAACTGAGCCCTACTCTTTATTGCGATGCGACAAAAACATTCGCAAAATTCATTTGATTGTATTGATTTGTGTATGCATCGCATTTCATTTTCTCATCGCATTGATTGGCGCATCGCAATACAGAGTAAGGCCCCTGAATCCAAGGAATTGTTAGATTTAAATAACGTCTTTTAAAAACTTCTAAATACTTTATTTTTTATAATAAATTAGATCTGAATGAGTTTGTGGTTTATTTACTCAGAGTAAAAAAACTTTGTTTTTCTTTATATTTTAATTTGTGTTTCATAAGTAATTAATCTTTAAAATAGTAAAAAAAATTATACTTAATAAGTTTTTTAACATAAGAAATTTATATCTATATATTAGGCCGGGTCGATTTGTGGGGAGGCAAAAAAATCGCCCAGTGCTCTGTGAAAATCGTATTCTAGGGATTAAAATAAGCAACTTTGCCGAAGGAACCATACCTCTAAAACGAATTCTGATGTCCCCCAATTTGGGTCGAACTTTTGGGTAGGGGCAAATATTCAAAAATCCCACTTTGACCCATTTAGAGTACTCCAATCGAGTCCAAATGTATGACCGACCCCCACTAACTTTGGAGGCCCGGCCCACCCATGCCATTGGCACACCCCCTGGAACCCCCCTGGGGGTTCCCCATACAAACATTTCAAAAAATCGCCAGTTTTGGCACTTTACATGAAAAAATCAGCGAAATGCATATGTTTTTTTCTTTTTGGAGTTTTTTTTCTCTTTAGAAAATTATTCAACCCTTTTAAAAAATGAAGGTATCACTGTAACACAATTGCAAATCGGGAAATTGCTTGTGTGCGTTTTTTAAGGCACCACAAGACACAGCTGCATGTCGTAAACTTACTTGTGTAGTTTTTTTATAGCACCTACTTAAGAAATAAAGGTTGTTTTTACAACCCTTTTTGTGGGTATTTTATGGCACCTTCTTAGGAAATGCGCGTTTTATGCAACCATTTTAACAATTAAGGTATCACTGGAATGCACCGCAACCCTTTTAAAAAATTAAGGTATCACTGTGACACAATTGCAGATCCAAAAATTGCTTGTGTGCGTTTTTAAGCCACCACAAGACACAGCAGGTAGAATTGAAATTACCATTTCATTCTTATCACCTCGTCTCGTATACCATATATAACGCAACAGTTTTTGTGAATGCATTAAGTCGTTGTGAAGAACTCAAAGTGTGAAGTGCTAATTTCAGATCAAAAATATTTTAAAAAAAAATAATAAGTGAAGTTGACCATTCCAAATCAAAAAGTTTACAAAGAATCCACCATCCTCTACACCGCAAGATGAAGCAACAACAACATCAACAACTATCGAAAACCCAATGAGTCATATACCTAAGCACGATGTTACTGTTTTTGGTGTGTCTACTGATTTGACTGATCTTAATTTACCAACACATCTGGATATCTTGAGATATTATTTGTACTTAAGCCAACGTGCTAAAACAGAACAAAAAAAGTTTTCCCATAAATCATTCACTATTCAAGTACAAGATAAGTTGAATGGAATTTGGGAAAAACTTGGTATGGAAATAATGCTGAAAAAAGTGTATTTAATAAATTGAATAAATTGCTTGACAAGTATCAATAGCAAGTCAAGAAAAGAAACAAAACCCAACAATTTACAGAGTATGTAAAATCTCTGGAAACAATTTTTTACATTGGAACATGTAAATGCGATTTGAAGGCAGCTCCATGTGCATGCGGCTGGGTTCCCGAACGCCTCAAAGAGTTCATGCACGATCAACATAATCAGAGAAGGCTAACAATGGATGCAGTTGTGATGGAAACTGAAGAGTAAGGAGCAACGTCTATGTCATCAATGCCAACATACCAAGATCCCGATGATTCAACATACGCACCGCCACCGGTTCAAGAAGATATGGATAGAAGCACAAGTTCTCAATACACAGAGAGATACGATTGTTTTAACTTTGCCTTGGTATGTGACAGATTTGGTGTGCCTGATAGAGTAGCATCGGCATTGGGAACCGCTCTTTTCCAAGATTTTAAAATGAAAGATAAGCATGGCAAACTTCTCATCATGGATAAATCGAAAGTTCGCAGAGAAAAAGAGAAATGCAGACAAGAAGTGGTTCGCAAACGGTTAGATCATACCAATTTGTTAGCGTTTTCATTTGATGGCAGAAAAGATGATACTTTAACGACAGCTAAAGTTGATGAGAAGTATCATACTAGGATGGTAAAAGAACCTCATCTTGTTATTTTGAGAGAACCCAATTCTGAATTGATTGGTTACGTAATAATGGAACATGAAACCGCTGAATACAAAACAACTAAATTAAATGATTTTTTCAACGATGAAAATATATCACTGGATGCATTAATTGGAATATGCACTGACGGTGAGCCAACAAACACTGGCCCACACGGTGGAATTATACGACGATTCGAATTGCTGTTAAAAAGACCATTGCATTGGTTCGTTTGCCTTCTACACTTCAACGAAATTCCGTTTCGGCATTTGTTTGAAGCTTTGGATAAATCAACCAGCACTGAACTAAGATCGCAACCGGAAAACTGAGCCGTCAAATCGAAACTTGTGAAACTCTTCCGGTAAGTTATTGCTATCACTCATTTATTATAATTGTCAACCATTTTTAATTATTTTATTATTATATATTTTCAGGTGGTGGACGGCTTCCAGAAAATTGAGTTGCAAAATATGCCCCCGCTCCAGAAAAAAATTGAATTTTCCACCGATTCGAAGTACTTATACGACATGGCCCATGCAATTTCTAGCGGCGTGGTTTCGGTGGATCTGGCTAACATCAAACCAGGGAAAATTGTACATTCTCGGTGGCTCACCAAGGCCGCTAGATTATTACGATTATATGTGACAACGGAAAATCCAGATGCAAATTTAAGAATTCTGGTTGAATTTATAATTAAATGTTATGTGCCAATGTACTTCAATATCAAGTATTACAGCTCTGTCGTGTACGGCAGTGCATTATTTTTCAACTACATTAGTTGGTCACGATTTCTAGAACCTCGTTTACGCAAAATTGTCAATCAAGTAATTACAGATAATTCATATTATGCGCACTCGGAAAATATCTTGTTATCAATGTTGTTTGATGATAGCAAAGAAAAGCGCGACTGTGCTATCAACATAATTCTACGCTATCGAACAAATGCTGACGACCCAACGCAACTTAGAGCTTATAAAAAACCAGATATAAAGTTTAAGGGGGTCCTCTGGTAATCCGAAAATTTTTTTTTCGATTTTTTTTTTTCATATTTCTATTGCTCAGATACATCAAAAACATTTTCCCAAAAGGATTTTTCAAAATTCGAAATAGTTTAGGAGATACAGGCATTTTTGTGTAGGTATGTTTTCGTCAAAATAACGCATCAGCAAAGTTGTTTATTTGCCTGCAGTCATTAGTCGAAAATTCTGTGGAATTCTTCCAAAATATGTATTGATATTACAAAATATACACACACAGTATGTGTGCACAAACATACAAACAAACATGCACAAACAACCACAGTGGGAGTGCGGGCAAGATGGAGGTAGATGCCGTGAAGGAAATGTTTGCCTCATCGATCGAAAAATATGGCATAAAATATGAAAAATATATTGGCGATGGCGACAGCAAAACCTTCAAGGCCATTATAGACCTTGATCCGTATAACGGCGACCCCGTTGTCACAAAAAAGGAGTGCATCGCTCACGTGCAAAAACGCATGGGCACACGGCTGCGCAAGGCCAAAAAAGAAAACAAAGGCATCGGTGGAAAAGGCACTGGCAAACTGACAGACAAAGTCATAAGCGAGCTGACTACTTACTATGGACTTGCTATTCGACGTAATAAGGACTCTGTGGAAAACATGAGAAAAGAAATATGGTCAACATATTATCACAAAAGTTCAAGTGATAGTAATCCACAACATATGTATTGCCCACCTGGTGAGTCCAGCTGGTGCGCCTATCAAAAGTCAGCAGCAGAAGGCTCATTAGCCTCATTTCACCACACGTACGCCCCACTTGATGGAAAGGTTCTGCAAGTAATGAAGCCCATATACGAAGCGTTATCATCCGACGATCTACTCAACCGATGCACTGGAGGTGAAACGCAAAATTGTAACGAATCGTTCAACTCGCTTTTGTGGACCTTTGCGCCGAAACATATCCACTGTGGTGCTACCACAGTCGAAATCGCAAATTTTCTGGCAACCTGCATTTTCAACGAAGGCTTCACAAGTATTTTAAAAATAATGTCAACAATGGGTATTGTCATCGGCCCACAAGCCGAGATGTATGCTGAATCTCGCGACGGAAAACGACTTCAACGCTCAGAGCTAAAAACGTACGTATCATCGAAAGAGGGTCGCACAGCCCGCAGAGCCCAAAAAGCCATGGAAAACTCGTTTTATGAGATGGAGGAAGGCACACTTTATGGGGCTGGAATTGCCGATTAATATTCGTAAGTATTGTATTAAAAAAATATGTGTTAATGTCATTTGTGTGCCTCAAAATTGAAGTCAAAACTTTAAACGCGTTTTTCTCGAAACCATGTTTTTCAAAACTTTGCGCACGATAACTCAAACAGTTTTTGACCGATTTTGATATATGAGGCATGAAACGACGCAGAATTTACGCCGCTATAGCCCCTACCTCAAACTTGCCGAAAAAATAATGTTTACTATTTTTTTTCTACACTAGACTACAAAAAAAAAGGTCGAAATTCGATTTTTCATTTTCAAAGTGGCGGCTCCCCCCCTAAAAAAATTTCGATTTTTGTTTCCGAGGTAGGGGCTATAGGGACATTCATTCTAAGTAACTGAATATTTTTTTCAGACGATGTTTACACTTGGAATCGTGCGCAATTTGGACCCACCTTTTTTCCGGAGAACCTCGTTACCAGGCCGAGAACTTTCTGAACGGTCCATAAATTCACTTTTTCAAAATTTTGTATTTTTTTCAATAAATTAAGCTACCCAAATCAAAAAACGGAACTAAAATATCTTTACTCGTTCTCTTTCCACAATATTTTGAAAAAAGGCTAAAATTTGGCATAGATTACCAGAGGACTCCCTTAATTGCACAAGTTACACGGAAATGATCAATATGAATGACATAAATAACGTATTTGAACCACCATTCACGCGAAGCATTCCGTACGATACATTGAAAGAATATTTAAATCAAGATGATCCACCGTTTAATGATCCAAAAATTGCATCACACATACAAGGAACGGAACGACATGTTCAATTGCTAGCTAGCGTTTCCAAACGGGTTATACAGGAAAATGTAGAGGCTGTTATGGCGACGACATTAGAGAGCCGTGCGAAATTGCCCAGACTTGAAAGTAAAAAAAACTTCAAACAATAATTTTTTTAGTTTCTTTTCTATAACTTACTTAAATTAATTTTTTCATTTACATATGTTCTGACTAAATAAATTTCAAAAGAGAAAAAATAAATATTATTATAAATAAATAATGAATATTATTATAAATAAATAAATGAAAATAAAGAAAAAACATAGCCATTTCGCTGATTTTTTCATGTAAAGTGCCAAAACTGGTGATTTTTTGAAATGTTTGTATGGGGAACCCCACAGGGGGTTCCAGGGGATGTGCCACTGGCATGGGTGGGTCGGGTCCCCAAAGTTAGTTGGGTTCGGTCATACATTTGGACTCGATTGGAGCACTCTAAATGGGTCAAAGTGGTAGTTTTGAAAATTTGCCCCTACCCAAAAGTTCGACCCAAATTGGGGGACATCAGAATTTGTTTTAGAGGTATGGTTCCTTCGGCAAAGTTTCTTATTTTGATACCTAGAATACGGTTTTCACAGAGCATTGAGCGATTTTTAAATCGACCCGCCCTACTATATATAGAAATATAGAATTTTTATATAGTTTTTGTAAGTAAAAAATTTATATAATAAAAAAATAAAAATATAATTCTATAGAGCTACCAAAAGATCATTACTTTTAATTATTTTATAAAATATTCTTAGAGATAATTATTGTTACAAATAATTTTTATTGTAAAATTTTTTACATATCATTCTAAAAATAATTTACTTTTTTATGAACTTACATACCGATTCTGTCACGGTAACGTTAATCTTAATACCGAAAAAACTCACCTTTTGGTAACATTTACACCCTTTTAGTATTCTACAAGCAAACATTACCAGTGAATATTGTTACCATCTCCTTAGGTGGTAACAAGTAAAACAGCCAGATGCAAGAAAAGAGTTTTATTTGTTCTTAAACGAGCTAACGACGTTTGAAAGCGTTACCGAGTGTGCAGAATACCGATTACTACAAGAAAAAAGATTACTATTACCGGTAACACTCAGAATAGATATGTTATAGGTAGTTTTTAATAAATAGTTCCTAAACTTTTATTACTTAGCTTAATTTTGTAAACATTACTGAAAGTTTTGTCTTAGGGCTATTTTTATTAGTATTTAACTTCGTTATTTTAAAATTTCTTAAAAATAGTTATTACTAAAAAATGTGTTGTTTAATGTAGTTAAATAATACTAAATTTAATTATTAGTTTTAAGTAGTTATTACTAACAAATGCTACAGATATAAATATGTAAATTTCACTTAAATTTAATTTTTTTTTTTTTTTTTTTTTTTTACATATGCAATAACAATAGAGTTCAGCTACTACAGCTATATCGCACTTCCTCAGCATTAACCCATCTAAAGCCACTACCCAGTAATCATTGAAAATATCAATGTTATGGATACCCGTGACCACAAACAAGTTAATGTGGGAAAAATTTACCCACCAATAAATGGGTTGGGCTCAGGGACAACACAAGACGTAACAACTAACCATGCGTATATATAGATCTAATTACACAACTAATTTTAATCTACTTTTGAGTTGACCTTTTGACAAATTAACATCAAAAACGCTACAATTGTTAACAAAGGAACTCATGCGACTTAAAGGAGCAGTAGCCATATAATTTGTTCTACTAAATGGCAAATAAATTAAGTTGTTAGCGTTTCTACTGCTTCTACGGTTAGTGTTAAAATTTATGTGAGAAAGAAGTTCTGGAGAATCGAATACACCTGTTATGAGCTGGTGTAAATATACGATATCTTCCGATTTCCTTCGATCACCTAAAGACTGCATTTTTAATAGTTTTAAACGATCCTCATAAGGAGGAAGGTCTAATATGTCAGTTCCACTTAAGCCCCTTAGAGCAAACTGAACAAAACGTTTTTGGATTCTTTCTATTCGATCAACATGCACATTGTAACTTGGGGACCAAACTTGACTTGTATACTCTAAGTGAGGACGCACGATTGCATAATACAACGTTGTAGTTGTAATCATGCTATTAAATTCTTTGGCCCAGCGTTTTACAAAACCAAGCATTGAAGATGCTTTTTTACAAATATTATCAATATGAATGTTAAACGACAGCTTAGAATCCATGCATATACCTAGGTCTTTGACGGTGTCTACACGACTCAAGGCAGTATCTTTAATCTTATAATCAAATATAAAATTATTCCTTTTTCGCGAAAAGGTCATAGTTTGGCATTTATCTGAATTTAAAAACATATTATTTTTAGAACACCAAACTTCAAAGGATTTTAGATCAGACTGGAGTAGATCTGAATTATCTCTAGAATTAATCGTTCTGTATATTTTCATATCATCGGCATAAATAAGCAGATGAGAGTGTTCAATGACATTAGCTACATCATTGATAGCTAAAATAAACAGAAGAGGACCAAGGTGACTGCCCTGAGGAACACCTGATCCAGCAATAAATTCAGAAGACAATGCGCCACGGAAACGTATTTGATAAGATCGCTCTACCAAATACGATTTAATCCAGTTCACAAAATATTGTGGAAATCCCATTAACTCAAGTTTAAATAAAATTAGATTGTGTGGTAGCTTATCAAATTCCTTACTAAAGTCAGTGTAAACACAATCGACCTGGTTACCAGAATCAATAGAATTTAAGCAGAATGTTGTAAAATCGAGAAGATTAGACACAGTGGATCTGCCATTCACAAAACCATGCTGACGAGTTGTTATGACTTCCCCACAGTGAATTTTCACCCGATCATACACCATCCGCTCAAAAAGTTGTGGAATCGATGAGAGCTTAGCGATAGGCCTATAGTTACTAACATCGTTCCTGCAACCCTTTTTAAAAATAGGACTTATTAATGATTTTTTCCAAAAAAGTGGAAAATAACTTTCGTTAATAGATTTATTGAATAATAAAGAAAGTGGTTGACTCAAAACGGAACCGCATTGTGTTAACACTGCGGCAGGAACACCGTCAGGTCCAGCACCAAACTCCTCATCGATCGATCTAATATACATTAAAATATCCTCTGGAGTGAAGGATATATGTTCCAAAGATACTCTGGGTTCGGAATTCATATATTCAAAGTACTCTCCATCAGGAGTAAAAGAATCTGAACCGAATGATTCTTTAAAAAGATTGGCGAATAGGCCACAAATTTTGACGGGATTGTCAGTAAATCCCTCAGAAGTTCTAAATGAAGAAGGAAATCCATCAGATTTCTTCTTTGTGTTTACGAATCCCCAACATTTCTTTGGATCTGTCAATATTCTCAGCTTAACATTATCTAAATATTCGTGATATAATGTAGCTGAGCGATTTTCAAATTCCAGAAACAAACGTTTGTAAGTTTCTAGGTCGTTTGAGCCTAAGCTACAGACGTATTTCTTCCATGCCCTATTCCTGTTGTTGCGAAGAGTCTTTAAATCCTTTGTGTACCACGGGTACGCAGAATTCCTCGCAAATTTGAGACTATAAGGTACTGATTGGGAAAACACAGCAAAGAGTTCCATATAAAAAAAATGTATGGAGTCATCAAGGCAATTTACATTTATATATTCTAAAATTGCGTTAAGTTTACCATGAAGCAACTGATTCAACTTCAAAAAGTCAGCATTTTTAAAATTGAATTCATAAAGCTTATCTGCTGAATTAGAATTTACTATATTTGCTCTGTCGGATTTGTACCAAATACTCAATGGTGGATGATATTCATCAACAGTAGTTAGAGCATGAAAGGCCCTCTTAACAACAACATTGTTACTGTCTGTAGTTAAGACCAGGTCAAGAAGTCTTTCAAGACTATTATAAATACAACTCACTTGTTGTAAGTCTGAACATATATTATCAACAAATATATGTTCTTGGCGGGTCTTCGAATTAGATGCACAATAGTACGTATCATCGTCAGAAGAATGCCATTTTAAATCAGGTAGATTAAAATCGCCCAATAATAAAATGTCGTCATTAACGTCAAGTAAATCAATTATGTAATCTATGCACTCCGCAAGGCTTGCATAGACCTCTACACTACTCTTAGGAGGAACATATGCATTAATGACATATACATTAGAGTTACAATGTATAACTTTAACGCAAATTAGTTCAATATTACAAGAGCAGGGAATGTCAACAATAAAACTGACAAAGCAGTTCCTCACAGCCAAAAGGACACCACCACCGACAGAAGAAATATTGTCAGTGTATCTGTCTTTTCTAAAAACTTGAAAACTATTGTCAAACAATTCCAAATCAGTAATGCTTCCGTTTAGCCACGTTTCTGTTAACGCGATAATATCCTCAGAGCAATTTTGAGTTGATAGAAATAAGCTCTGCGTCTTAGAACGTAGTCCCCTTACATTTTGATAGTAAAGAGACAGCCTATTTAGTTTTTTTGAGTCTGGCGGGCGGCTTGAGTCACCCTTTTAGACTTATTTTTTGGCTTGAACTCAGTAACAAGAATATTATCGGCCCACAAATTAGATTTAAGAACAGATGTAAAATCTTCGGCTGCAACTGTTAGAATAAAAGAAGCATGGGAAGGCTTATTACCAATTTTTTTGCATGAACAGAATGCATTTGAGTTCACTAACTTGGATTGCCTAACAAACGTCAATATATTTTCTATTGATGTGTCGGGCTGAAGACGTGAAATGAAAACATTTCTGATCCTCGAAACTGCTCTTAAAGTCAAATGACTGTTAGGCGTAGTTGAAATCGTATTTGGATTACTAGTCAATGGAGGAATAGAAGAAGGTGTATTAGAAATCACCGTATTATTATTTTCTGATGGCATTGCTGAGGGCTGCTCTGCCTTGGAAGGTCTGAAGGACGCCTTCCGACTCTTATTTTTGTTTTTGTTTTTCCTCTTTCTTTTAGAGCTTTAAGGGTCTTTTTCTGATGAAACTGACAAAATTCCGGAAGAAGCAGTCATGGACGAAGGAACCGAAATGTTATCCTGAACAGTAATTTCATCAGAAACGCTGGTAGTGGGTGCGGCACTAACTTCGCTAAAAAATGAAACAATTTCTCTGAAGTTATTGTTTAATAAGTTAAGGCTTTCCCCAAAAAGCTTTATTTTTGAATAGAGTTCATCCGGGGAAAGGGCCCTGCACAAAGCACAATACCAGCGAAGACCAGATCGGACTGAAATTAAATCGTCAAGGCACGATTTAGAAATACCAGCACAAGAAGCATGAAACATTCGCTCACATAGGCTAGAACAGCTGAACATAGGGTACAGAATATTCTGGCTTTTGCATTGCTCGTTCAGAGAACAAGGAGAAATATTATCAATGGAAAAATAATCCATTGGAAAAAATTTAAATTACTTTGTGAGCGTTTTTAAATGTAAAATGTGCTTTCAGGGTTGGCACAGTAAAATGCAGCGTACACAAAGTGTTAAGCACAATAACAACACTAGAGACTCTCACTGCACAACAGATAAACAAACACCGCACAAAGAGGAATAGAAAAAACTAGGTATACAAACACTAGATTGTGTGAAGTACAACAAAAACTGTTCTATATTATTAACATAAATTATGTATTAACTAAAAGAACACTAAACAAAATAATTTTTTTTTTTTTTTTTTTTAAACGCATAAATACAATTCTTAATAGTTTTTAATACAAACTATTTAACAACATTTTTTTTAAACTTTAATGAAAGTTTAATCTTAGTGAAAGTTATTTTATTTTTCTAATTCCAATGAAAGAAATTCTAAAAAATAGTATTTACTTAAAAGGTTATTTTTTTGAGGTAGTTAAACAATATTACATTTTATTATTAATTACAAGTACATAGCTATTACTTGTTAATACTAGAAAAAAGTTTATAAACTTATATGAAAGTTGCATCTTACTGCATCACGCTGTACAAAGAAACGAACACTTTCGATCGTGAGAGATACGGTAAGCACTACATTTTTTCATACCAAATTATATTGTCGCTCGTTTGTTCGCTCGTTATACGTATTCGTTTTGACATATAGCAAGATGTAGTTAGAGATAGTTATTTTTTTAAAAATATTTTTAAAAAATAGTGATTACTAAGAAGGTTCTTTTTACTTATTAAAAAACACCAAATGGGATTTGAACCTGGGTTCTATCCCATACAAGCCACGCACCTGAACCAGTATACCAGGGCCACCAGTTTTACTTATTACTTAGTAAATTACTAGTAAGTAAATTAGTAATAATAAATTAATTACTATAGATAATAATTATAAGATAATCCAGTACGTATAGCGCAGTTTGACAAATAATAAGAAAAAAAAGGTAATTAACTGAAGGAAAAAAAATTATTAATAATTGAATTACATTGGAAACCTAAAAACTTGTCTAAAATGTATTTTCTCAGCCTGTATTTAAAGTTCATGGGTGTTGGATGGTCATAAAAGCCACCTTTGCTTTGCATGCTTTGCGTGCTTTGCGTGCTGAAAAAATGCTCCAGTATGTCTTGGTTAAGGCGGTTAACCAGCACATACTCCAAACGATACTTCTCCTTAAGGTATTGGTACAACATGCGGAGAGCATTATTTGATACCAAAATACCTCTCTGAAATGGAACAAGGCATTTTTTTTAGGACGTATCTGCTGCGTCATGACTCTATCCATTCGGTCTAAAACATCATTTTGGTATGAAAGTTCTCTGCCATAAGGTTTTTTCCCGGGTAATTAAATGTTGCCATCTTTGAATTGTGAACATCAAATCAATCGTTGCTTAACTGTATGAAAGCAGCCGTTTCTAATGGGAGATACATTTCTTTGCCAAGAATAAAGCACCGTCGTATACCAGCAGCAATGGTATGGTTAAAAAGCTGAGCAGCGAGCTTAACTTTTTGGCGACCTGTGAGTTCAAAACAATGAATTTAATAGAATTTATATTACTTATTTAAAAATTTTTGAAAAAAGACTTTAGATACCTGTATTCTTCACTGTCAAGTGATCATTGCTAAGCTTCTACACAATGGACACATCGGACTTCGAAGCCTGATTTGCCAGTTGTTCAATTGTTTTTGGAGCTGGAAAGCCATTGGAAAATGGTTCCGTATTAATTTAAGCAGGTACATCTGCAAACACGAAAACTTTTGCATTATTATCTATGGGATGTTCGAACCATGGCTTTTCTATAAAACATTCAATGTAAAAATTAAAAAATTTTGTGTATTTATATATTAACTGAACAATCTTGACTTACGATTAGAGACTTGAAGCTCTTTCCATAGTAATTGGTTTGATGGCCCCATATCGGATACCATAGCAACTAATGTGAAGACAGCTTAGTGAAGTGATATGATGATGTTATTCACGATGTTCACCGTCATTTTACAATCAAAATCTTAGAAGACGGGCAACTTCCACGAAGCTTTCAAACCACGCACAATCGCAACTTGCACATATTTTTTTGGCTTTCTAATGCTATCGGCGATTGAGTCATACTCATATGCCTCTTGTACCTTCATTTCATCGAATGACAAAACACAAAGTTTTTCGTCGTCCGGAAGGTTACTTCGAGACTTAAGGCGATCTATGGCAAAACTGAGTACCCCTTCTTCGATATTTATTTTCCTTGCTCATACAATCAAAGTCTCAAAATGAGGCCAGGGAAAGCCTTTACCATATAGGTGCCGGTTAGCCCTAGCAGAAGCTGCATGCAAACATATTGCATAGGAAATATCTTCCCAACACGAGTGAACTTTTTTTGCTGGCTGTTCCAATTTTTTTGTTTGGCCTTGAGTAAAAACTTTGCTAATGGAAGAGTAAAGCGTAGCATGCGTTTCTAATTGTTTACGAAGGCTGGCGTTTTCTTTTTCTCTTTCAGAAGCATTATTTCTACTCGAAAGCTGTGATTTAAAAAATTGTGGCTAAGCACATACATACATTTTTAAACGAAATTGAAATATTTACATGTTTAATGGCACATTAACTTACATTGTTTGGGTGCTGCGGCTTGTGGGTGGGCTCCATTTTCATACCAATTGGTGGTTCTATATGAACTTGCGGTTCTATATAAACATATTAAATGCCTCTGGCGTAGGTGCATGGAGCCTTGGAACTGCACCAAGTTGCAGTCGGATAGTTCCTGATGATCCTGGGCTATTCACAAGTCTTGCTTTGTAAAGTGGCATATTAGATCACTTTTTTTAATATTAACTCCACAAGCATCAACCCAACGTTGCCGCTTTAAATAACACAATGTTGTCTTAAAAAATTAATAAGTTTTTTTATCATATTTATTTTTGCATAATGCACAGCGTCTTATAACTTTATTATTTTCCATAGTTTATGCCGTTTTGTGCTAAATATATTATTAAAAATTCACAAGAAACACAAATTTCCCAAATTTTGTTTTGCTCGTTGGTTTTGCTAGAATTTACCATCAGCTGTTTTTGACAGATGCGGGTACAATTTTTGTGAGAGAGGTGAAAAAAACGCTTTCACGTGGTTTTCTTACACCATGGTGTTAGTAGTTAAAATTCTCTCTTGTGGTGGGTATCGCACCTGTAAAAACAAGGTTTTTACGAATAAAAACCAAACAAATAACAAATTTTGCAATTTTTAATATTGTATGTGCTTGACAGCTGCGGTACCCACCGCTCCGAGATGACAGAGCCTGCCCCAGAATGTCTTAGAAAAATAACAAATTGCAATGTTCACTTATCTCGGTCGGAAATTATCTGAAATCAAAAACCATTAAAATTTAGTCAAAGTATCATGAAATCCTCCCCCAAACGTTCTATGAATATTTGTTGTTTTCATATAAAAATTTAAAATATAAAAATTCCGCCATTTTGTGGGTGGGAAGCCCCCTTAACGTAAAAACATTTTAATTAAACGGGGAGGTATTTTATATTTAGAAATGTGTACCAAGTTTGAAAGGAATCGGTCAAGTACTTTTTAAATGGTAGTGAACACGGACTTTGAAAAAGTAGTTTTGAGAAAAACGCGTTTAAAAGTTTATGAGCTAAAATAGTGAAAAAAAAAATTTTTTCAACTTACAGAGAATCACCGATTCCTGCTCCATAGAGTAGACTCCCTGCAGCAGCTTCGATGTTTTCAGCCTCTTTTTTCTCAAGCCTTTGTCTTATCCTGACTTCTTTGCTCTGCTGCTCAGCTTGGATCTCGGCCCTGTCAATGCGATTGCTGTCCTTCAGTCTTGCGTATTCATGAGTGCTTGGGCCGACGGGGACGTTCATATCCGACAGAAGGGTGAGAAAAGCACCAGCATCTTCGTTGAAAGTACATGTAGCTACATAGGATTCAAATGCAACAATTTGTGTATTGCCAGATAATTTTTTCGGTGCAGTTCTCGAAATTAGCTGGTTCAAACTTTCGTGGGCATTTCGAGTAAAACTTCCAAGACACCTTTCCATAAGTTCGTCTTTACTCAAATCTTCGTAAATCGCTTTGATCGCTTGTAAGATATCTTTTAGAAGTGAAGTGAAATTATGTCTGAAATTTTCCACTCCTGTTGTGGCCAAAGCTTTTGGATATAGACAGCACGAGCTCTCACCGCTCGGGCACTTATCGTGTGGAGGGTTATCGTCTGTTGACTGCTGGTGGTAGAACGTTACCCAGATTGCAGTTTTCATTTCTTCTATCGAATTACAATTATGCCTTATTGCTGCTTCGTAGTATCGGCTCAAATTATCGATGACTTTTACGGTGAGTTTTCCTTTGCCACCGAGTACTTTATCTCGTCGTGTTTTACCATCATTTTTCCCTGTTTTAACAATTTTATCTTCTACAGTATATTTAACTAGATCACGTAGACGGTTTCGGATTCTTTTTTGCACGTGATCTACCAGGCCCGTAGATAAGGGGGGAGTTTTAGGTGTTCAAACCCCTTCCCCTTAGGGTCCACAAAGTAAGATAAAATAGCACAAATGAGGCTATTAAATTCAAAATGCAATTTTTTTTAAGAAAAACTGAGATAATGATGTTAATTTACTTGAAGATGAAAAGTTTAAACATTTTCAAAGCCAATTTAAAAAACTTCCCTTAATTAATGAAAAAGTTGTTTGGCCGAATTATCATTATATTGGAAATAATCATTGTATTGGAATTTAGCTGCAAGGAGCTTGTATATTCAAGAACTGTTTCCAGTTGTGAATTTTGATGCTCAAAAAGACCATGATATCCGGAAAAATTTATATTTGAAATTATACCTACCTAGAATGAATATAATTTCATAAATTATAAAAAATAAGATTGACACTTATTATGCAATATCTAAGCTTATTGGACCCAAAACCTTTTAAAAAGCATTTGTTTAAATGGATTTTTTTTTAATTTTTAAAAGCAATATAATGCAAAAAAATGAACCACGAAATTTAACACATTCTGGTGTATTCCACGTAAAGCGGATGACTAAAAAGTTTGCCCATTCTATTTCGTTGTTTTCTTGGTATTTAAGACATTTAAAATCTCAAACTTAGATCAAAAATTTAGCCCTGCGCGAAGTCTTTTCCCAATTACAGGTATCTAAAAATTACCTAAAATCAAAATATAATTTTTTTCGAAAAAATTCGAAAAATTTATTAACCATTTTATACCGTCCAATTCTAAGGGAATTTAATGATTTTTTAATCAGCTCTCCTCTCTCTTTAATCCAAGCTCTCATAAGAAAAATTAACAAATACAGTTTTATAAATTTCGGCATTTTTAAAATTATTTTTTATTATGTTAAAAAATTAAAAAACAAGTTGGAAGTTCAAAAAATGAATTTTTAACTATGTAATTTGCAAAAGGCTTAAATTGAGGCCCACGACTGATTCAATTCTTAAATATCCAAAAAAAAAGTAACTGTTTAATAAAAATTTATCCAGCTGAGTAATGGTTTTCAAAGAAAGACTTATTTTGATGCGATAACTTAAATAATATATTCGTTTTTCAAATTACGGCTTTTGAAAAATAATCTGAGATTTAAATATAATGTTTATCGGAGTCAATTACTCTGTTAAAAAAATTTTAATAAAAAAATTTATAGAATTGTTATTGGAATTGAATGATTTTGTCAGTCATGATATGAATTTTATTATGAAGAAATGGAACAGTTCAATTTCTAAAGATTTTAAAATATTTTCTTTTGAATATAATTTCGATTGTCGAAATCGTTTTCGAGACCAGTAACATTTTGGCCTTTAATAATAATTCGAACTAGGGTTCGCACAGGTCCAAATACTTGTACACAAGGTGGGGATCAATAAAAGCGTAAGATAGCAAAAAAAACGAAATCTTCAATTTATCTGCATTTTAATAAACTTCAAGAAATCTTAACTACTTTTATCTTTCAAACTAATATTGTTGTATTATTAAAATTTTGTCATAGACATTTTTACTTTTTGTGCTAATTTTTGGAATTAAATTTTTTAAAAGGCAATTATAAATTCTCAATTTGGACTATTTTTCAAAAAACCATAGGCAAAAATCGAAAACTTAGTACTAGAAATTAATTTTATAAAACAATTCAATAAACTCTTGTCATCTCTCTTAGTCATTTAAAAACGGGCATATTCACGAGTAGTCTTAAGAGAAAACGGATTTGTTAAAAAAAATTTCCATATCCTTGCGTTTAGTTTTTTATTGGTATCTACTTATAGATTTTTTATCAAAACCCTCCCTAAAGTTAATCCTGGCTACGGGCCTGTGACCTACACATTCTTTTTTATTCATAGTAAAATTTTCACCGTAATGTTCAGCTTTCACTAAATTGTCGTAAGTTTTACTGTCACCGTCTACGAAGATCAGTTACTATAATCTTTGCTACGTTATTTTCTTCTGAGCGGCGAAACATTTCGATAACAGCGTTAAATTCCATGTTACCTGATGGTCCGGTGTGATTGGCTTGACATTCATTATTTTCAACGTGTTCTTCGTGCCACTCTTCAAATTCAGCATTATTTACTTTTTTGTCCCATAATGCAAAGCTGACAGTGCAAACTACTTATGAAAATATCAATAAATTTTCCAGACCAATATAGAATCAAGGAAGTGACGTCAAACAAGGAGTTTTCAGCAGTCGTTTTTCAGCAAATCGATTTCCTAATATCCAAATAAGACGGTTTGGAAAAAAATTACTTGCAATGTCCATGAGACCTCAAAATTTATTGCAGCCTGCTAAGCCCAAGCCTAACGTACGAAAGCATTACGAAAGCAAATCTAGTGTTGATTTCATAGCGATGACCAGTTTTCTCACTTGACGGTATAAAAATCTCTGATTCGAGTGAGATTCTAAACACTTTTTTTATTTTCCGTATAAAAGGTTAAATTTGGGGGCGCGCACTAAAAACCTTTTTGAATATAAAAACTCGCGGAGTAACCTCACTAGACCGTGGTCAGTTTATTAGTAATCAACTTAAAACTAACAAAGTTAAAACAAAGGCAGCGAGAAGCGCTGCCCAAAAGAAAAAAGGAAACCAATAAAATAAATAAGAGCGGCAGCAACGGGCAACCACCAGTGCAATCCTAGATCACCAGGCACCTTGCCCAGATAGCACCCAGCCAAAAATTGAATTTGGCGCTAATGGCATGCCAAATCCGGATGGGAAGATTCCCGGCTGCATCACGCGCGCATAAACATCACTCCCAAGCAGAATATGGACCGGCGATGAAGCATAAAAGTTGGGATCAGCCAATTTTAAATTTGGGAATCCCTGTCTGATCCGCTCGTCGATGTTCTTGATCGGTGTCACGACCTCCAACCGCCGCTCGACCCTAGCTGTCGTTTCAATGCGGACGCTAGACTCATGCTGACCCCGGATCATCAGAGCGCACACCTCAGTGCCATTAACCACAGACGTCGGCAGCCTCCACTTCAGAACCAAAGCTTTGGCAATTGTCGTCTGCGGGAGACAGGCATCCAGGATAGCGCGCTCTGAGACGAGGCGACCATTTGCCCAGGCCCGCACCATAACCGTGGGGAGCAGGGAGGTGAAGCGTTGGGGGGTTTTTGCTGTCGGTTGCTCTGGGGGAGATCGCCTCGGGAAAAAGTCCCTTGCCGATGACGCTGACGGTGCATTCGACAGCGATCTCTTTTGAGGGGGGCACCGCTTCGGGAAGTGGTCCCTCGCCGAAGACGCTTTCGGTGCTGTCGACTGCGGTGCCTGCCACGACGGACGTGGTGGCCTATAACCCCTTGGCTTTGAGCTGATGGGCTCATCTTGAGCAGTCGCTGTTGCCTTCTTAGCTCGAGAATGCCTACCACGGGGCCTCCTGGAGTGAGCCCGACCAGTTTAGACTCGTAGGCGGGAGTGGAGCAAGCTATGGTAGTCGTCACCACAGTGACGGCATCTTCCATTGCTCCGACAATTCTTTCTCATATGACCGCTCGAGAGGCAGTTGGAGCAGTGAAAGTTAAGTAACACTGCTCGCAACCGCTCCTCGATGTTCATCTCCAGGAACTGCCGGCACGACGGAAGATTATGCTCCAACGAGCACAAGCTACACCTAGCCTTGGCGTCACTGCTGGCTACGACCGTGACCACGCTTGTCACCGAAGCTCGCGGCGGTGCGAGTTTTTCTGCAGGCGACTCGAGCACCGTCTCCGTTTCGCTGACGCCAAACTCAGATTCTGTCTGGAGAACCATTTCCTCCAGAAGATCGCTGACGATGTTGGTGGTGGACATTCTGAAACGAGACAAAAAGAAACAAAAAAGGAAAAACAAGAAAGGCAGGTGGTTTGGAGAAATAGTGACTTAGCTACGCAGACGGAAGTGCGACAAGCTTAACTATAGGTCGAGCTATACAACCTCGCTCGGTTCGGACATCGGCGACGCGAACTCTATTATCGCTACCAGTGTAAGTCTTTAATATTCGACCTAATCGCCATTCATTCGCGGGTAAGTTGTCTTCTTTCACGACAACTAAGTCATTTACTTTTAAATCTAATTGAGGACTTTTCCACTTAACACGCCTATGCATCTCCTTCAAATATTAATTTTTCCACCTGGTGCAGAAATGCTATGCATTGCCTTGACCTTCTGCCAACGGTTGACGATCGTCAGAGGCTGATCAATTATTTCTGGCTCCACTAGTGAGAGAAGTGGGCCTCCGACCAAGAAATGGCCTGGAGTCAGAGATTGAAAGTCACCAGGATCTTCGGACATGGCGGTAAGGGGCCTCGAGTTAAGACAAGCTTCGATTCTGTTAAGCAAAGTTGTGAATTCTTCGAAAGTATAGCTCATACTTCCGGCCATTTTCTTAAAATGCGTCTTAAAACTTTTTACACCCGCTTCCCAAAGGCCTCCCATATGGGGAGCACCTGCTGGAATGAAGTGCCATGCAATTTCTTGCTGCATGTACTGAGCTAAAAGACCGTCATGAGATTCCTTTAGAAAATCTCTAAAATCTTTCTTTAGTACTTTGGAAGCGCCAACAAAGCTAGTACCATTGTCAGAATGGGCAGCCTTTGCTGGGCAGCCGCGTCTAGCGACAAAACGAGAGAAAGCCGCTAAAAAGGTGGCAGTTGACAAGTCGCTTGTGGCTTCTAGATGAATTGCCTTCGTAGCGAAACAAACAAATAAGCACACATAGCCCTTACTAATTCGACAAGATCTACCGATGTAGCTTTTTATGTCGAAAGGACCAGCGAAATCAATGCCAGTGGACGAGAATGGACGCGAAATAACGGTTCTGTCTATTGGCAGAGCAGCCATAATTTGAGTTCTCTGAAGCTTTTTATAGACAACACAAGTCTTACAATTGTGCAGGGTTGTTTTTATCAGGTTTTTAGCACGTGGAATCCAGTATTGCATTCGTAACAGACGAAGCACTAACTGGTTTCCTCCATGAAGGGAAATTTCATGAATAAAACGTACTAAAAGACGTGAAAACTGGCAGTTATATGGCAATATAATCGGATGCCTTTCATCATATGACAAAATTGGCGAAGAGGCTAATCGCCCACCAACACGCATTAATTCGTCATTATGCAGAAATGGATTCAAGCTAATAATCGAACTCTTGGCGCTGATAATATTTTTAGTTTCTAAACTACAATATTCATCAGGAAAGTTAATTTTTTGACATAACAATACGAGTCGTGTTTTTACGTGTTTAATTTCTGCGTTGTCAAGACATGTTGATTGTTTGACAAATGTAGTACGAAAACATGGATGCGTGCGATGAAGAAAACGAAGACATAAGCTAACACTCTTAGACCTCTCGAGAGAGAAGAGAAACGCTCGAAAACGTCTTCGTATTGAGCAAAGTATGTAAGGTTTACCTTCACAGCTTTACGCTCAAGAGACGTATCTAAAACTGCAGGTTGAGTTTTTCTTTGCGACGACGAGCGTTCGAGTGAAAGCCGTGATGGCCCATGCCACTAAAGATCGTTATCGATTAGCTCTTGGGGTGTAACGCCACGTGTGGCTGAATCCGCCGGGTTTTCATGTGATACTACATGAAACCAGTTTCTTACGCCAACCTTGTCTGCTATTTTAGAGACTCTATTCGCTACAAACGTTGTCCAAGAACAAGGGGGCTTACAAAGCCAGGCAAGTACGATTGTGGAGTCTGTCCAACAATATAATCGATGCCTATCTATTTCTAGGTGTGATAACAGGGTGTCGACCATATCAGCGAGAAGTGTTGCTCCGCAAAGTTCAAGACGAGGTAATGAAATCGTCTTGACTGGGGCCACTTTGCTCTTTGCGTAAAGCAGGTGTGATAACAGGGTGTCGACCATATCAGCGAGAAGTGTTGCTCCGCAAAGTTCAAGACGAGGTAATGAAATCGTCTTGACTGGGGCCACTTTGCTCTTTCCGTAAAGCAGGTGAGTGACAATGCAATCACCTTGTTTAACACGGATATAAATAGCTGCAGCATATGCCTTTTCAGAGGCATCAGAAAAGGCATGAAATTATATCTCAGAATTGGGTGAATAACTAACATAACGAGGTATGCGAATGTTATTAATGGTTTCATAATCCATCAGAAAAGTTTGCCAAGTTTGAAAACTGTGGGCAGGAATATTTTCATCCCAATCGATTTCATCCAACCAGATATGCTGCATAAGAATTTTAGCTGTTACCACAATAGGTGCTAGCCAACCTGCAGGATCAAAAAGTTGTGCGATGACAGATAGAACCTCGCGTTTAGGGTAGGATGCTTTAATTTCTAACTGTTTGGCAGTGAAATAAAATAAATCGGAAGTGGCATTCCAACGGACACCTAAAGCCTTGGTGCAACTAGCATCTTCTAGCTTTAAAAAGTTTTCTCGCAGAAGATGCTCTGTCGGTAGGTCTGCTAAAAGGCTAGATACATTTGCAGTCCATTTACGCATTGCAAAACCGGCAGAATCTAGAGCAGCTATAAGCTCATTTCTAGCCTTAATTGCGCTTTTCACGTCATGAGCTCCAGCTAAAGCATCATCGACATAAGTGAAATGCCGCAAAACTTGCGCAGCAAGAGGATACTGCTGTTGAACATCATCTGCCAATTGCAGCATGGTTCGAATGGCTAGGTATGGTGCGCAGTTTACGCCGAACGTAACAGTTTTCAGCTCATAATCCTGAATCATATCATCAGGAGAGCTTCTGTATAGGATTCGTTGGAACGCAGAATGCTCTGGATCAACAAGGATCTGGCGGTACATCTGCTGAATGTCGCCATTGAAGACATATTTAAAAAAACGCCATTTTAATACCAGAAGCGTCAAGTCCGCTTGAAGAACTGGGCCTGTGTGCAGGACATCATTCAAGCTAACACCGTTAGAAGTTGAGCTTGACGCATTGAAAACTACACGAACTTTCGTTGTAGTACTCTCTGGCTTCAATACCGCATGATGCGGTAAATAATAGTGAGATGGTGAAATCTCAAACTTAGGAGGCGAGACCCGTTTCATATGATCCGATTTTAAGTAATCCTTTACCACTTCATCATATTGCAACTTAAATCCTGGATTTTTAGTCAATCGAGCTTCACCACGAAGAAATTGCTTCAAAGCGATGCCTCGAGAAAATCCTCAATTTATTTCCGTAGGGTAGCCACTTTTGAATGGCAAAGTGACTATATATCGACCCTTGTCATCACGTCTTGTGGTTTTCTGATACTTTTCTTCACAAAACTTATCAGACGCCGATAAATGCTTCTGTTTAGGAAGTTCCTCCAACTCCCAAAAGCGAGCAATCTGTTGATCGATTGCTACTTCACTAAAGTGTGTCAAGCACGTTGTAAAGCTTGATATTTCGCTACGAGGAAGGGGCCCAGTAAACATCCAGCCGAACACAGTTTCTTGAGCCAAAAGTGATCCCAGAATATTCCTCTTAATGCCATCAAGAATTATGGCATGGTACAAATCGCCACCGATGAGTACATCTATCGGACCGCTTCTAAAGAAGTGTGGGTCAGCCAATTGTAAATTGGGCAAACTTTCACACAAAGAAGGATCAACGGAACACGACGGCAGGTTTCCAGTTAAGCGTGACAGCACAAAGGCTGTAGCTTCTATTTGTAATTGCCTGTTTTTGGGAGAACTAATGATCAAATCACAAGCTTTTGTGACTTGCGCCGATACTGCGTTATTTAAACCCGAAACTTGAGCATTCACAGATCTCGTGGGTAACTTCAGAAGCTTCTGCATTTTTTCAGATACAAACGTACCTTCAGAGCCAGAGTCGATAAGAGCTCTGGTCGTATACGCTGATCCTAGATGGCATATGGTCACCATTGCAGTACCAAGCAATACGTGTTTGGTACTAGAAGCAAAACAAGACTGAATGTCGTTGGTAGTGGACTGTAATTGGGTAGCGTGAGATTGTGAGCTATTGTTGGAAGGGTTTGGGCGCGAATTCGGCCTGCTCGAGTCGACACTCTGAGCAGAAGGGGTTGCATTTGAGTCACGATGCAAAAGCGTGTTGTGACGCTGCTTGCACGTCATACACGTGTATTGACTTTTGCAATCGTTTGCTAAATGGGCGTTCGATAAGCAATTAATGCACAAGTTATTTTTGCGAACAATTGTTAGCCGCTCCTTAGCATTCATTTTTAAAAAACGTGGGCACAAACGTAGCGGGTGCTGCTCTGTAGAACAGAGCTTGCAATTTGTAGGGTTAATTTTAATTTGGTAATTGTTAACCCTTTTACCAGATGAATTGCTCTGGTTTAGTCTGGAGTTGGAAGAAGAGGGCAATGAATTTGATTTCGGTACCGTGCCGGTTGAGCTGCGAATGTCGGACACGGTTTCGAGTGTTTGAAACCGATTTGTCAGAAAATTATCGAGGTCGGTCCACTTTGGAATCTGATTTTTATTCACAATGGACTGCTCCCATAAGGAGAGCGTGACCTCCGGCAATCGCGTAGAGCAAAGGTACACAAAAATTGCATCCCAATTAGAAATATCAATGTTGTGCATTTTGAGTGCAAAAATACAACCATTGATATCTCTTTCAAGCCTTTTGAGATCTGTGCTAGATTCTTTTGGCACATGTGGCAAATTAAACACAATCTTAAGCTGGCTGTTGACCAAGATACGTTTATTCTCGTATTGGTCAGACAAATTTTGCCATGCTTGCGCAAAACCCTCATTGGTTAAAGGGGATTGTCTAACAATCTCTTTAGCTTCACCCCGAGTTTTATTATTCAGATGAAAAAGTTTTTCCACTGAAGTAAGCCGCGAGTTTGTTATATAGATGGCCGTAAACATGTCCCTAAAGGACTGCCATGAGAGGTAATCCCCACAGAAAACCTCAGTATCGCATGGTGGCACAGGCATACTGTGGCCTATTACTGGCGCAGGCTCTGGAGCAGCTGATTGCTTTGGAGTCTTCTGTTGAGAGAGCTCAGATATTTTTCCTGCTACCCGAATGTATGATTGGTAGCAGTTTTTATATTTCTTTTTTAAGGGCTCAATATCTGAATCCTCATCAGAAGCCATCTTCTCCATGCAAGTATCATACGCTGCTTTGACCTTTCTCCACTGGGCTTTAAGCTCATCACTTTCAGCATCCAGCGAGAAAACGTCATGAGTTTCAACAAGATTAAAATCTGTTTCAAACTCCACTAGCGCTTCGCACAGACGAATAAAAGTCTTTAGTTGCGACATATTTATTTTATTTGTGTTTCTTGTAAGCACTTTGACGAACTAAATTGACGATTAAAAATAAAAAAACCAAAAAACAAAAAAAAATTTGATAAGAAAAAACAACCAAAAGTACCTAAAATAAAATTGTCCAAAGAAACTTGAGAAAAGCACAATTTATATTAAAACAATATAAAATTATTTTCATTTTTGTATTTTATTGTGCACAAACAAATAAAAAAAAAAATGTTTATATTGAAACAAGAAAATTTAAAAAAAAATTTTTTTTTTCTTTGTTGTGTCTGTCCCACTGTGCAGCTTTTTAACACTCTCCTCTATTTTTCTAAGTCTTTTGCGCTTCGAAATGACTTAGAAAAGTTTTCGCCAATATATTTTATTTTGACCGCAAAATTTGTGTCTTCGTCCCACTGTACCACCTGTGCTCTCTCTTACTACTAAGACGTGCACTCAATCACAGTCGGTAAAGAGCACGACTGCGAGCGCGGCAAGTTCAATTGCAGGCTCAGCTGCGGACAAAGCACAAAACGAGTGCAAAAAAAATTGCGTGGGCGAGAGCGTAAGCCTGTGTAAAGCACCAAATGGGGGTGACTTCTGCAAGCACAAAGCCTCGCTTTTAGCTTTGAACAATGCGTATATCGCACAAAGCGTAAAAGGCAAATATTGCGCTCCCACTGCAGACACTACAAATTGTTATTGTAGCTGCCTTAAACAAAGAGTCCAAATGGAAGCTCACTAAATATTTTTGGCAAAGTCACAAATTAAAACACAGCTTAAATATGCACAAAACAAATATGTATTTATATACCAATGAATTTCTCTAAGATCGCGCACTTTTTGTAAATAAAATTGTATATATGTAATTTTTGGCGGCAAAGCAAAAATTGTACTGTATTTATGTACAAAAAAGAAAAAAATGCAAAATCAATATATACAATTTTATAACGAATGAAGATAAAAAATGCACAACTTGATTAAAAAATATCAAAAAAAAAACCGCGCGAATGAATTTTCCGAACCGAGCTAATGTCACTTTTTTCCAAAATAATTAAATAATTAGAATAAAAAATCCTACCTCATTTTTCCCAAAGTTTGCTTGGTGTTGATGCTGCAGATGTTGTTGATGCTGCAGATGTTGTTGATGGTGCAGATGCTGTTGATGCTGCAGATGCTGTTGATGCTGCCGAAGTTGTTGATGCTGCAGATGCTGTTGATGCTGCAGAAGTTGTTGGCAATTTTGTCTTTGTGTTTTTTTTTTCTTTTTTTTTTAAAAAAAAGCTAAGGCTTTTATTTTAATGTTCGCGTGTTTTACAAAAAAAACGGCTCGCGAAGGACCAATGAAAATCTCTGATTCGAGTGAGATTCTAATCACTTTTTTTATTTTCCGTATGAAAGGTTAAATTTGGGGGCGCGCACTAAAAACCTTTTTGAATATAAAAACTCGCGGAGTAACCTCACTAGACCGTGGTCAGTTTATTAGTAATCAACTTAAAACTAACAAAGTTAAAACAAAGGCAGCGAGAAGCGCTGCCCAAAAGAAAAAAGGAAACCAATAAAATAAATAAGAGCGGCAGCAACGGGCAACCACCAGTGCAATCCTAGATCACCAGGCACCTTGCCCAGATAGCACCCAGCCAAAAATTGAATTTGGCGCTAATGGCATGCCAAATCCGGATGGGAAGATTCCCGGCTGCATCACGCGCGCATAAACATCACTCCCAAGCAGAATATGGACCGGCGATGAAGCATAAAAGTTGGGATCAGCCAATTTTAAATTTGGGAATCCCTGTCTGATCCGCTCGTCGATGTTCTTGATCGGTGTCACGACCTCCAACCGCCGCTCGACCCTAGCTGTCGTTTCAATGCGGACGCTAGACTCATGCTGACCCCGGATCATCAGAGCGCACACCTCAGTGCCATTAACCACAGACGTCGGCAGCCTCCACTTCAGAACCAAAGCTTTGGCAATTGTCGTCTGCGGGAGACAGGCATCCAGGATAGCGCGCTCTGAGACGAGGCGACCATTTGCCCAGGCCCGCACCATAACCGTGGGGAGCAGGGAGGTGACGCGTTGGAGGGTTTTTGCTGTCGGTTGCTCTGGGGGAGATCGCCTCGGGAAAAAGTCCCTTGCCGATGACGCTGACGGTGCATTCGACAGCGATCTCTTTTGAGGGGGGCACCGCTTCGGGAAGTGGTCCCTCGCCGAAGACGCTTTCGGTGCTGTCGACTGCGGTGCCTGCCACGACGGACGTGGTGGCCTATAACCCCTTGGCTTTGAGCTGATGGGCTCATCTTGAGCAGTCGCTGTTGCCTTCTGAGCTCGAGAATGCCTACCACGGGGCCTCCTGGAGTGAGCCCGACCAGTTTAGACTCGTAGGCGGGAGTGGAGCAAGCTATGGTAGTCGTCACCACAGTGACGGCATCTTCCATTGCTCCGACAATTCTTTCTCATATGACCGCTCGAGAGGCAGTTGGAGCAGTGAAAGTTAAGTAACACTGCTCGCAACCGCTCCTCGATGTTCATCTCCAGGAACTGCCGGCACGACGGAAGATTATGCTCCAACGAGCACAAGCTACACCTAGCCTTGGCGTCACTGCTGGCTACGACCGTGACCACGCTTGTCACCGAAGCTCGCGGCGGTGCGAGTTTTTCTGCAGGCGACTCGAGCACCGTCTCCGTTTCGCTGACGCCAAACTCAGATTCTGTCTGGAGAACCATTTCCTCCAGAAGATCGCTGACGATGTTGGTGGTGGACATTCTGAAACGAGACAAAAAGAAACAAAAAAGGAAAAACAAGAAAGGCAGGTGGTTTGGAGAAATAGTGACTTAGCTACGCAGACGGAAGTGCGACAAGCTTAACTATAGGTCGAGCTATACAACCTCGCTCGGTTCGGACATCGGCGACGCGAACTCTATTATCGCTACCAGTGTAAGTCTTTAATATTCGACCTAATCGCCATTCATTCGCGGGTAAGTTGTCTTCTTTCACGACAACTAAGTCATTTACTTTTAAATCTAATTGAGGACTTTTCCACTTAACACGCCTATGCATCTCCTTCAAATATTAATTTTTCCACCTGGTGCAGAAATGCTATGCATTGCCTTGACCTTCTGCCAACGGTTGACGATCGTCAGAGGCTGATCAATTATTTCTGGCTCCACTAGTGAGAGAAGTGGGCCTCCGACCAAGAAATGGCCTGGAGTCAGAGATTGAAAGTCACCAGGATCTTCGGACATGGCGGTAAGGGGCCTCGAGTTAAGACAAGCTTCGATTCTGTTAAGCAAAGTTGTGAATTCTTCGAAAGTATAGCTCATACTTCCGGCCATTTTCTTAAAATGCGTCTTAAAACTTTTTACACCCGCTTCCCAAAGGCCTCCCATATGGGGAGCACCTGCTGGAATGAAGTGCCATGCAATTTCTTGCTGCATGTACTGAGCTAAAAGACCGTCATGAGATTCCTTTAGAAAATCTCTAAAATCTTTCTTTAGTACTTTGGAAGCGCCAACAAAGCTAGTACCATTGTCAGAATGGGCAGCCTTTGCTGGGCAGCCGCGTCTAGCGACAAAACGAGAGAAAGCCGCTAAAAAGGTGGCAGTTGACAAGTCGCTTGTGGCTTCTAGATGAATTGCCTTCGTAGCGAAACAAACAAATAAGCACACATAGCCCTTACTAATTCGACAAGATCTACCGATGTAGCTTTTTATGTCGAAAGGACCAGCGAAATCAATGCCAGTGGACGAGAATGGACGCGAAATAACGGTTCTGTCTATTGGCAGAGCAGCCATAATTTGAGTTCTCTGAAGCTTTTTATAGACAACACAAGTCTTACAATTGTGCAGGGTTGTTTTTATCAGGTTTTTAGCACGTGGAATCCAGTATTGCATTCGTAACAGACGAAGCACTAACTGGTTTCCTCCATGAAGGGAAATTTCATGAATAAAACGTACTAAAAGACGTGAAAACTGGCAGTTATATGGCAATATAATCGGATGCCTTTCATCATATGACAAAATTGGCGAAGAGGCTAATCGCCCACCAACACGCATTAATTCGTCATTATGCAGAAATGGATTCAAGCTAATAATCGAACTCTTGGCGCTGATAATATTTTTAGTTTCTAAACTACAATATTCATCAGGAAAGTTAATTTTTTGACATAACAATACGAGTCGTGTTTTTACGTGTTTAATTTCTGCGTTGTCAAGACATGTTGATTGTTTGACAAATGTAGTACGAAAACATGGATGCGTGCGATGAAGAAAACGAAAGACATAAGCTAACACTCTTAGACCTCTCGAGAGAGAAGAGAAACGCTCGAAAACGTCTTCGTATTGAGCAAAGTATGTAAGGTTTACCTTCACAGCTTTACGCTCAAGAGACGTATCTAAAACTGCAGGTTGAGTTTTTCTTTGCGACGACGAGCGTTCGAGTGAAAGCCGTGATGGCCCATGCCACCAAAGATCGTTATCGATTAGCTCTTGGGGTGTAACGCCACGTGTGGCTGAATCCGCCGGGTTTTCATGTGATACTACATGAAACCAGTTTCTTACGCCAACCTTGTCTGCTATTTTAGAGACTCTATTCGCTACAAACGTTGTCCAAGAACAAGGGGGCTTACAAAGCCAGGCAAGTACGATTGTGGAGTCTGTCCAACAATATAATCGATGCCTATCTATTTCTAGGTGTGATAACAGGGTGTCGACCATATCAGCGAGAAGTGTTGCTCCGCAAAGTTCAAGACGAGGTAATGAAATCGTCTTGACTGGGGCCACTTTGCTCTTTGCGTAAAGCAGGTGTGATAACAGGGTGTCGACCATATCAGCGAGAAGTGTTGCTCCGCAAAGTTCAAGACGAGGTAATGAAATCGTCTTGACTGGGGCCACTTTGCTCTTTCCGTAAAGCAGGTGAGTGACAATGCAATCACCTTGTTTAACACGGATATAAATAGCTGCAGCATATGCCTTTTCAGAGGCATCAGAAAAGGCATGAAATTATATCTCAGAATTGGGTGAATAACTAACATAACGAGGTATGCGAATGTTATTAATGGTTTCATAATCCATCAGAAAAGTTTGCCAAGTTTGAAAACTGTGGGCAGGAATATTTTCATCCCAATCGATTTCATCCAACCAGATATGCTGCATAAGAATTTTAGCTGTTACCACAATAGGTGCTAGCCAACCTGCAGGATCAAAAAGTTGTGCGATGACAGATAGAACCTCGCGTTTAGGGTAGGATGCTTTAATTTCTAACTGTTTGGCAGTGAAATAAAATAAATCGGAAGTGGCATTCCAACGGACACCTAAAGCCTTGGTGCAACTAGCATCTTCTAGCTTTAAAAAGTTTTCTCGCAGAAGATGCTCTGTCGGTAGGTCTGCTAAAAGGCTAGATACATTTGCAGTCCATTTACGCATTGCAAAACCGGCAGAATCTAGAGCAGCTATAAGCTCATTTCTAGCCTTAATTGCGCTTTTCACGTCATGAGCTCCAGCTAAAGCATCATCGACATAAGTGAAATGCCGCAAAACTTGCGCAGCAAGAGGATACTGCTGTTGAACATCATCTGCCAATTGCAGCATGGTTCGAATGGCTAGGTATGGTGCGCAGTTTACGCCGAACGTAACAGTTTTCAGCTCATAATCCTGAATCATATCATCAGGAGAGCTTCTGTATAGGATTCGTTGGAACGCAGAATGCTCTGGATCAACAAGGATCTGGCGGTACATCTGCTGAATGTCGCCATTGAAGACATATTTAAAAAAACGCCATTTTAATACCAGAAGCGTCAAGTCCGCTTGAAGAACTGGGCCTGTGTGCAGGACATCATTCAAGCTAACACCGTTAGAAGTTGAGCTTGACGCATTGAAAACTACACGAACTTTCGTTGTAGTACTCTCTGGCTTCAATACCGCATGATGCGGTAAATAATAGTGAGATGGTGAAATCTCAAACTTAGGAGGCGAGACCCGTTTCATATGATCCGATTTTAAGTAATCCTTTACCACTTCATCATATTGCAACTTAAATCCTGGATTTTTAGTCAATCGAGCTTCACCACGAAGAAATTGCTTCAAAGCGATGCCTCGAGAAAATCCTCAATTTATTTCCGTAGGGTAGCCACTTTTGAATGGCAAAGTGACTATATATCGACCCTTGTCATCACGTCTTGTGGTTTTCTGATACTTTTCTTCACAAAACTTATCAGACGCCGATAAATGCTTCTGTTTAGGAAGTTCCTCCAACTCCCAAAAGCGAGCAATCTGTTGATCGATTGCTACTTCACTAAAGTGTGTCAAGCACGTTGTAAAGCTTGATATTTCGCTACGAGGAAGGGGCCCAGTAAACATCCAGCCGAACACAGTTTCTTGAGCCAAAAGTGATCCCAGAATATTCCTCTTAATGCCATCAAGAATTATGGCATGGTACAAATCGCCACCGATGAGTACATCTATCGGACCGCTTCTAAAGAAGTGTGGGTCAGCCAATTGTAAATTGGGCAAACTTTCACACAAAGAAGGATCAACGGAACACGACGGCAGGTTTCCAGTTAAGCGTGACAGCACAAAGGCTGTAGCTTCTATTTGTAATTGCCTGTTTTTGGGAGAACTAATGATCAAATCACAAGCTTTTGTGACTTGCGCCGATACTGCGTTATTTAAACCCGAAACTTCAGCATTCACAGATCTCGTGGGTAACTTCAGAAGCTTCTGCATTTTTTCAGATACAAACGTACCTTCAGAGCCAGAGTCGATAAGAGCTCTGGTCGTATACGCTGATCCTAGATGGCATATGGTCACCATTGCAGTACCAAGCAATACGTGTTTGGTACTAGAAGCAAAACAAGACTGAATGTCGTTGGTAGTGGACTGTAATTGGGTAGCGTGAGATTGTGAGCTATTGTTGGAAGGGTTTGGGCGCGAATTCGGCCTGCTCGAGTCGACACTCTGAGCAGAAGGGGTTGCATTTGAGTCACGATGCAAAAGCGTGTTGTGACGCTGCTTGCACGTCATACACGTGTATTGACTTTTGCAATCGTTTGCTAAATGGGCGTTCGATAAGCAATTAATGCACAAGTTATTTTTGCGAACAATTGTTAGCCGCTCCTTAGCATTCATTTTTAAAAAACGTGGGCACAAACGTAGCGGGTGCTGCTCTGTAGAACAGAGCTTGCAATTTGTAGGGTTAATTTTAATTTGGTAATTGTTAACCCTTTTACCAGATGAATTGCTCTGGTTTAGTCTGGAGTTGGAAGAAGAGGGCAATGAATTTGATTTCGGTACCGTGCCGGTTGAGCTGCGAATGTCGGACACGGTTTCGAGTGTTTGAAACCGATTTGTCAGAAAATTATCGAGGTCGGTCCACTTTGGAATCTGATTTTTATTCACAATGGACTGCTCCCATAAGGAGAGCGTGACCTCCGGCAATCGCGTAGAGCAAAGGTACACAAAAATTGCATCCCAATTAGAAATATCAATGTTGTGCATTTTGAGTGCAAAAATACAACCATTGATATCTCTTTCAAGCCTTTTGAGATCTGTGCTAGATTCTTTTGGCACATGTGGCAAATTAAACACAATCTTAAGCTGGCTGTTGACCAAGATACGTTTATTCTCGTATTGGTCAGACAAATTTTGCCATGCTTGCGCAAAACCCTCATTGGTTAAAGGGGATTGTCTAACAATCTCTTTAGCTTCACCCCGAGTTTTATTATTCAGATGAAAAAGTTTTTCCACTGAAGTAAGCCACGAGTTTGTTATATAGATGGCCGTAAACATGTCCCTAAAGGACTGCCATGAGAGGTAATCCCCACAGAAAACCTCAGTATCGCATGGTGGCACAGGCATACTGTGGCCTATTACTGGCGCAGGCTCTGGAGCAGCTGATTGCTTTGGAGTCTTCTGTTGAGAGAGCTCAGATATTTTTCCTGCTACCCGAATGTATGATTGGTAGCAGTTTTTATATTTCTTTTTTAAGGGCTCAATATCTGAATCCTCATCAGAAGCCATCTTCTCCATGCAAGTATCATACGCTGCTTTGACCTTTCTCCACTGGGCTTTAAGCTCATCACTTTCAGCATCCAGCGAGAAAACGTCATGAGTTTCAACAAGATTAAAATCTGTTTCAAACTCCACTAGCGCTTCGCACAGACGAATAAAAGTCTTTAGTTGCGACATATTTATTTTATTTGTGTTTCTTGTAAACACTTTGACGAACTAAATTGACGATTAAAAATAAAAAAACCAAAAAACAAAAAAAAATTTGATAAGAAAAAACAACCAAAAGTACCTAAAATAAAATTGTCCAAAGAAACTTGAGAAAAGCACAATTTATATTAAAACAATATAAAATTATTTTCATTTTTGTATTTTATTGTGCACAAACAAATAAAAAAAAAAATGTTTATATTGAAACAAGAAAATTTAAAAAAAAATTTTTTTTTTCTTTGTTGTGTCTGTCCCACTGTGCAGCTTTTTAACACTCTCCTCTATTTTTCTAAGTCTTTTGCGCTTCGAAATGACTTAGAAAAGTTTTCGCCAATATATTTTATTTTGACCGCAAAATTTGTGTCTTCGTCCCACTGTACCACCTGTGCTCTCTCTTACTACTAAGACGTGCACTCAATCACAGTCGGTAAAGAGCACGACTGCGAGCGCGGCAAGTTCAATTGCAGGCTCAGCTGCGGACAAAGCACAAAACGAGTGCAAAAAAAATTGCGTGGGCGAGAGCGTAAGCCTGTGTAAAGCACCAAATGGGGGTGACTTCTGCAAGCACAAAGCCTCGCTTTTAGCTTTGAACAATGCGTATATCGCACAAAGCGTAAAAGGCAAATATTGCGCTCCCACTGCAGACACTACAAATTGTTATTGTAGCTGCCTTAAACAAAGAGTCCAAATGGAAGCTCACTAAATATTTTTGGCAAAGTCACAAATTAAAACACAGCTTAAATATGCACAAAACAAATATGTATTTATATACCAATGAATTTCTCTAAGATCGCGCACTTTTTGTAAATAAAATTGTATATATGTAATTTTTGGCGGCAAAGCAAAAATTGTACTGTATTTATGTACAAAAAAGAAAAAAATGCCAAATCAATATATACAATTTTATAACGAATGAAGATAAAAAATTCACAACTTGATTAAAAAATATCAAAAAAAAAACCGCGCGAATGAATTTTCCGAACCGAGCTAATGTCACTTTTTTCCAAAATAATTAAATAATTAGAATAAAAAATCCTACCTCATTTTTCCCAAAGTTTGCTTGGTGTTGATGCTGCAGATGTTGTTGATGCTGCAGATGTTGTTGATGGTGCAGATGCTGTTGATGCTGCAGATGCTGTTGATGCTGCCGAAGTTGTTGATGCTGCAGATGCTGTTGATGCTGCAGAAGTTGTTGGCAATTTTGTCTTTGTGTTTTTTTTTTCTTTTTTTTTTAAAAAAAAGCTAAGGCTTTTATTTTAATGTTCGCGTGTTTTACAAAAAAAACGGCTCGCGAAGGACCAATGAAAATCTCTGATTCGAGTGAGATTCTAATCACTTTTTTTATTTTCCGTATGAAAGGTTAAATTTGGGGGCGCGCACTAAAAACCTTTTTGAATATAAAAACTCGCGGAGTAACCTCACTACACCGTGGTCAGTTTATTAGTAATCAACTTAAAACTAACAAAGTTAAAACAAAGGCAGCGAGAAGCGCTGCCCAAAAGAAAAAAGGAAACCAATAAAATAAATAAGAGCGGCAGCAACGGGCAACCACCAGTGGCGTTAACAGCGACGGTATAAAGCGTGGATCATAATTGTCACATTTCACTTGGATGAAGAATTATCAAAAGATGAGATTTAATCTTATGCTGATGACACAGCAGTTAAATATTTCCTTCGGTAAGAATTGGTTTGATGCACAGAACAAGATGAACAGTCAATTAAATAAAATTGCTACATGGCTAGCATTAAATAGACTTTCTTTAAATGTAGATAAAACAGTATTTATGACTTTCGGGAACTACTGTGATAGTGTGCCAAGACAAATTGCTATTAAAATTAATGATAAACAGCTAAACAGAGTGAGTGAATGTAAATATTTAGGAATAAAATTTGACTTTAATTTAAAATGGGACAAACATATTGAACTTATATTTAACAAAGCGAAGTATCTTGTTTATATATTTTACAAATTAAAAAAAATAATGAATATTGCTACAATGAAAATAATATATTATGCTTTTTTCCATAGTATTATCAGTTACGGTAATATAGCATGGGGTGGAGCATATAATAATAATTTAAATCTGCTACAGGTACTGCAAAATAGAATACTCAAAACTATCAGCAAAAATACGTTTGAAATTGATAAAAATCCTCTTAATCTTGTTAAAATTTTTTCTGTTGGTTCACTTATATACCATTATGAAGTATTAATGACCAATTATATATCTTCGACTAGTAGAACTCGAAATAGAAAAATTATTTTACCTAAGATGGAGAAAATGATAAGTAACAAATGTAGCTACATTAAGGCAATCAAAATTTATAATATGCTACCAAATAAACTCAAAACACTATGCTTGAGTAAGAAAAATGTAAAAAAAAAATTATGTATTGGATTACACATAACATATAAATTTCTTAAATGTGTATTTCTTGTTTTTTTCTTTTTTCTTCAAAAAAGATCTTATTTACGTATTGTTTTTTTTTTATAAAATAAATTTTTATGAATTTATTTTTAATTTTAAATATAAATAATATAAAAATCAAGAATAGTTGCCATGCAAAAAACAAACTTATTTAAAGATGAATTGTAAATTTTATATTTTTATTTTAGTTAGTAATTAGTTTCTAAGATACCAGTCCATGTATAGGGGTTATAATCCCTCTATGGTTTATTAATTGTAAAATGAATGTATTTAACAATTTAAACTGGTTTAAATAAATAAATAATAATAATATAATTTTTCGTATGATGTTGCAATAAATGCAAAAATAATTTGGTGTACCTAAGTCTACGGGAACCCGTGCCGACTTGCATCGGTACATGTCAGTACTTGGTTATATGGGAAAAAAGTGTTAATTTTTTCAAAAAACTCAAATGTGCGAACAGCTGGTCCGCAGTTCGTTTTTATTTAATTTTTCTTTAAAATAAGCTATCAAATATGAAAATTGGACGAAAACCTCCAGAGTTGTGATTTTTTACTTTTTGAAAAAACTCCTTCTTATTAAAAAAAAACCCAAATTTGAAAAATTTCAATATAATCTTGTGGAAATAAAGGGTGATCCAATAAGTGATTTCTACTTTGTTTTCTAAATGAAATACATAAAAATCAATGTATCGATGCAAATATTTATTTGGAATGATAGTTCGGTTCCTACAACTCAATGTTTAAAAATGAATTCGTTCAAATGTTGCCCACGACTAGCACTTAAATGGTCCATTCTTTGGGTCAATTTTTTTTTTTGGTCAATTTTCTTTGGCCGGTATTCCTTGAATAACACGAGTTATGTTGGTTTCCAAAGCGTCAATAGTTTCAGGTTTGTTGACACAAACAAGTGATTTAACATATTCCCAAAGAAAGTAATCCAATAGCGTCAAATCACGCACAATGAATAGTGCGCTCAGTTGGACGCTCATAACGACCAAAATGATGTTGAAGAACTCTTAACATCCTCTAACTGATGATTTTAGTAGTAAGTTTCCACAATTAATAAACGTTGTTCCAGAGTAAGTGTACTCATGATTGAGTCGTATTGAATATTAAACACAAACGTCAAATGGACAAGCCATTTGACACATAACAGCTGTCAAAACAACCCAGTTTTGAGAGATTAAATTATGCAATAATTTGTATATTAAAATCGTTACATTAAGTCTTATAAATATAAAAGTGGTAAAAACCAAAAAGTAAAAAAATGTTAGACTTTCTGGTAAAGTCACAACATTGATGATAGCTGAATACCCGGCTTAAATCGGGTGTTGATATAAATTATTTTCGATTTTATTCGTCGATTTGAAAAAATTTTTCACAATCTTTAGAAGGAATTTTGTGTGCATTTTCAAACCGGTAACTTCGGCGAAATTAGCAAAATATAGCTTCAACATCTGAAAATTATGAGAAAAACTTAGGGAAATCGTGATTTGTGTGTGCGTGCCGATAATCGCTCGCAAAAATATTTTTTCAAGTTTTATATTGTATTCGATGATTGCACATTTAAAAAAGAAAATCGGAGCAAAAACGAATTTTTTCCAATTCGCGAGGAAACTGGACAAAAATTAAATAAGCATTGAAAATAAAAATTGCAATGTCAAAACAACTCCAACTTATGACGCAACTGACTTACGCATATTTTGATGCGTACTAAAATACCACAGCATCATCTGTCCTGATATGCGAAAAAAGAAGTTTGGATATAAGTACACATAAAGAAAAAAAGAAGATATTTATCACCCATCGCGCTTTGCTGCGTCTTACCGTCTTTTGTAGTACAGCGCCCTCTGGTGTTTAAGATATAACAAAATACAAAGCGACGAAAGACTCACCGCACCCGAAAACCACTTATAAAAATCATACTTATCGTATGATTTGTTTTGAGTTTTTGCGGTATTTGTTGTTAAATGAGCACATGAGAGTGTTCAATGATGTGAGGTACATCATTGATTGCTAAAATAAACCATAAGAAGTGGACCAAGGTGACTACCCTGAGGAACACTTAATTCAGCAGTAAATTCAGAAGACAATACGTCTCGAAAACATATTTGAGAGATCGCTCATCGCTAATACGACTAAATCCAGTTCACAAAATATTGTGGAAGTCTCATTAACTTGAGTTTAAATAAGACAAGATTGTGTGGTAGTTTATCAAGTGCCTTACGTAAGTCAGTGTAAACACAATCGACATGGTTACCAGAATTTATAAAATTGAAGCAGAATGTTGTAAAATCGAGAAGATTAGACACAGTTGATCTGCCGTTCACAAAATCATGCTAACGAGTTGTTATGACTTCCCCATAGTGAATTTTCACCCCGTGATACAAGATCCGCTCAAAAAGTTTTGGAATCGTTGAGAGCTTAGCGACAAGCCTATAGTTATCGACATTGTCCCTGAAAAATGTCCCCTGATAAATAAGACTTATAAATGATTTTTTCCAAAAGTGTGGGAAATAACTTTCGTTAATAGATTTATTGAATAATAAAGAAAGTGGTTGACTCAAAACGGAACAGCATTGTGCTAACACTGCGGCAGGGACACCGTCGGGTCCAGCACCAAAATCCCCATCGATCGATCCAGTATACATTAAAATATCCTCTGGAGTGAAGGATATATGTTCCAAAGAAACTCTGGGTGTGGAATTTATATATTCAAAGTACTCTCCATCAGGATTAAAAGAATCTGAACAGAATGATTCTTTAAAAAGATTTAATAATATGCCACAAATTTTGACGGGATTGCCAGTAAATCCCTCAAAAGTTCCAAACGATGAAGGAAATCTATCGGATTTCTTCTTTGTGTTTATGAATCCTAAAAATTTCTTTGGATTTGTCAATATTGTCAGTTTAACGTTATCTAAATATTCGTGATATAATGTAGCTGAGCAATTTTCAAATTGCAGAAACAAACGTTTGTAAGTTCCTAGGTCGTTTGAGCCTAAGCTACAGACGTATTTCTTCCATGCCCTATTCATGTTGTTGCGAAGAGTCTTTAAATCCTTTTGTACCAGGGGTACGCAGAATTTCTCGCAAATTTGAGACTGTAAGGTACGGATTGAGAAAACAAAGCAAAGATTTCCATATAAAAAAATGTATGGAGTCATCAAGGCAATTTCCATTTATATATTCTAAAATTGCATCAAGCTTACCATGAAGCAACTGATTCAACTTCAAATAGTCAGCTTTTTCAAAATTGAATTCATAAAGCTTATCTACTGAATTAGAATTTACTATATCTTCTGTCAGATTTGTGCCAAATACTCTTGATGATATTCATCAACAGTAGTTAGAGCATGAAAGGCCCTCTTAACAAGATCACTGTTACTGTCTGTAGTTAAGACCACTTGTTGTAAGTCTGAACATATATTATCAACAAATATATGTGGTAAATGAATACCACATCTTGATACACACACATTTTTATCATTAAAAACACTTTACATAAAAACACCGAGTTATAAAATATTATTCAAACTAAGTTCATATAATTTTAATTTTCAAAAAAATTTTATATAAAAGTCAGTTGTGAAAAAATATTCAAAAATAAGAGTTCAAAAAATAAAACGTTAAAAAAAATATATTGTTTGTTACCACCAAAACTGGCGATCCTGCACGGCAAACCTCATGGAACAGCAATCCCCAAAGCAACAACATTCATAGCAACACCAACTGCATCATCATTCAAACAGCCAAGATTCTCACAAGAAATCCTACAACTCAAAAAACGACTGTTCGCGTCCAACCATAACATTACAAAAGGGTACCGAGAAAGACATCTTAGCCAACAGTTCTACAAAATTCACAAATAAATATTTTTACCAAAAATATACCAGCCGCTACTAAAAACAAACGAGCTTTTTGGTACCAAACACCATTCAAACATCTTCATCATCATCATGATCTTCATCATAATCGCTATCATCATCGTCATCGTAATAATCACTCAACCGCAATAATATTACGATAACTCTATTACAAAAAGTTGCTATTATGACAACAGCATCAGCAACAACAAAACGTCAAAAACAAGAGCTACTGTCTCAGCGATCCACCAACAATAATAACAACATCAACAGCACAGCCAACGTTGACAGCGCAGTCAGCAACACTGCCAACGTCAACAGCGCAGTCAGCGACACTGTCAACAACAACAGCGTAGCAAACGTCGGCAGCGCAGCCAGCGACACAGCCAACGTCGCAGTCAAAGTCAGCGTTGCTGTCAACACCAACAAAAATTTTTTTTGTTAATAAATTAAATTAAAATTTTTAAAAAAATTATAAAATTTACTGTCAATTTCAAATTGTAATAACTTAACACAGACACACATACACCTTAGCTTTTACGGAGCACTATAACGATTGGGACAGAAAGTGTCAATCGTTATAATCTTCAGGCACAACACTGCACTAGGTAATTCAGTTAGGTACACATATTTTAATTATACTTGTCTTTAAAATTCAACATACACCTCCACGTGCTTCACTTATGGGTGCAGGGTATGACACACCCTTAATAGGTTTCGAGGTAAATCCTTTCGATTATCATCCAGAAATACATGCGACAGCTATCAAGCTACCTACATTCTGGACAAATTGTCCAGATGCATGGTTCGCGCATACCGAAATTCAGTTCCAATCTAAATCTATTACTGTGGACAGAACTAAATACGAATATCTAGTTACTGCTCTTCCACAAGAAGTCATAGTAACGGTACTAGACTTTATTCAGAATCCTCCGTCAACAAATTTATATGAGGGATTAAAAAAGACCTTAATGGATAGACTGTCAATGAGCGAAAGCAAACGCTTGGACAAAATCCTTTCGGAATCTGAGATGGCTGACCAGAAACCATTTCAGTTTTATCGGTCACTCCTTTTATTAGCTGGTACAACAGTCAGTAGTGAGTTAATCTATAAACTCTGGCTTCGAAAATTACCGAAAAGTCTAAAAATCGCTTTGACCGGGTCAGGTTACACAGAACTAAATATACTTCTTGGTCTCGCTGACAATTTGTGGGAAGTTATTGCTGGAGGTGAACTCTCCGTCGTAAGCAATAAACCCAACCAAGCCATGAAAGCTGAAGACCTAATGGCGATGACGCAGCCTTTTGCTCAAACAACCAACAAAATCATGGAAAGTTTCAATAAATTATCCATCGAAGTTCAGGAACTTAGAAATGAACATCGAAATCGATCACAGTCTAGGAATTCGAATTTCCGAAGTTCCTCAAGACGTAGGTCATTCTCTCGGAATGAGTCAAGTCAACGACCGGCCAATTGGGTATGCAAAAACCATATCAAATTTGGTAGCGCGGCCAGAAAATGTGATCAACCATGTTCATACAGACAAAACGACCAACAAAACACACAAAATTCAAAAAACTACAAAACTCCATTATTGCAACGGCAAATGATGCGAGCTCCAACACACTGACACGCCGTTTATTCATCTACGACAAGGACAATCGCATGAACTTTTTGATTGACAGTGGTGCAGAAGTTTCAGTACTTCCTTTTTCCAAAGCCAAAATAAAAAGTCAGACCTTATTTTAACTGCAGCTAATGGCAGTACAATTTCAACTTACGAAACAAAATTACTTAACATAAATTTAAAACTAAGAAGAGATTTTCTATTTACTTCATTTTGGCAAACATTACAAGACCTATAATTGGTGCAGACTTTCTCACTAAATACGGATTATTAATAGACTTGAAACACAAAAAATTGATTGACCCTTTGACTAAGTTATCAGTCAATACAATCTCTGCGTTATCCGGAACATCATTACCGAAGTTATTCACACTCGACAATAAATACACACAATTACTCAAACAGTTCCTCTCTCTCCTCATTGAACCAGATTACACTACACCCGTTAAACACAAGACTGAACACTACATTACAACTGAAGGACAGTTACCTTTCACGAGACCGAGACGTTTGGATGTTTCAAAAATTAAAATAGCAAAACAAGAATTCAATTTCTTAATAAAGTCAGGTATTTGTAGACCATCAGATTCGAAATCTTCTTCTCCATTGCACCTCGTTGCCAAACGTGAAGCAAATAACTGGAGACCATGCGGTGACTACAGACGATTGAAAGCCATCACCATACCTGACCGTTACCCAATACCACATATATATTTTTTTTTCTATTAACTTACACAACACTAACATTTACTCGAAGTTAGACTTATAGCCTTATTCTGTTGATTGACAACTGTGAATTCATTGAGAAGCTAGTCTTTTATGTGCTATTTTTTGGTCCAAGGGGTTGAAAACATTCAAAATGTTTCGCTTATTTATTTGTTCTGAATATTTTTTTATGTTGCTAACAATTTTGTAATGTTATGAGTTTTGTTTGTATTTAAGAATGACATATTTACAGTTGTCAACAAATTTACAATTGTCAATCAACAGAATAGGGCTATTAGCCGACATTCTTATTGCTAGCGAGACTGAGACGGAACATTTCGAACATTTAAAACAAGTTTTTCAGAGACTTTCAGACAACGGTTTAAATGTTAAGCCTAACAAATGTATTTTCGGAGCAACAGACATAAATTTCCTCAGTTATAACATTTCTGGACAAGGTATTCGACCTTCAGAAAAACGAACAATGTATACGTGACTATCCACAACCAGTTACAGTAAAACAAATGCAAAAGTTTATAGGTATGACAAACTACTACCACAGATGTATTCCAAAACTTGCACACATGCTAGGTCCAATTTATGACATGGTCACCGTAGCATCAAAAACAAAAAACAAACACGTACTCTGAACTGACACTACACTACACACCTTCACAGCAATTAAAGATAGTTTTGCAAAGCAAACACTACTCAACAAAAAAGACCTGGACGTTATCCTAAAAACACTAAGCAACTACCACAAAAACATACAATTTACTTCTGAAATGGAACAGAACGGAAATATCGCATACTTGGACGTTAAATTAAAAAAAAAAAAAAACGAAATGGCCATTTCAGCCCTTGAAAGGACTTTGACCGAGCTTCTTATGACCAACTGTGTTGTGTGTGATGTGAAATGTTTGCACACAAATGATCAAGAACTGGACCTACATGTTTTACGCCGACTCCGAACGGCTTATGTTCTCAAGAAGCTTTTCATGGCAGTTTTTACTCTCTGAGGTTTGCCATTGTCTGCAGAGAGGTGACGGCCGAACAGAAAAATTAATTCAATTGAAAAAATTGTCTGTGTCAGATGGAGGATTCGAACCTGGGTTCTCTGGCATAAGAGTCACACACTCTACCCACTACGCCACGGCCGCCACACGGACGTTAAATTACATAGAAAAAATAGCGAAATAAAATTTGAATGGTTCACAAAATCGACTTCTTCAGGTAGACTCATAAATTTCCACTCAACGCAACCTATGCAACAAAAAATCAGCACTGGAACGAACATAATAAATAAGGTATTTACTCTGACACACAATTTTTGGATAAAAATGTTATAAAAATAAAAAACAATATTAAAAAACAATGACTACCCTAACCATTTAATCAATTCTCTTATTAATTCAAGGATTTTAAAAAACAAACAAAATCCGCAAACAACAGAACACATAACTCAATCTGGCATTACTCAACAAGTTAACAAAAAGTACCACGCCAAACTTACAAGTCACACACACATACGGACAATAATGAGAACGGAATATTTGCATACAGATCGAACGCGACTTAAAACCGAATATTCACGAAAACAAAAATAAGAATAGAGAACAAAGAAAAGAGCAATGTCGTATACGAAATACAATGCAAAGGCACAGAACACGAAAATTGTAACAAAATATACATAGTAACAACAAAAAGAGCGCTAAAAACAAGAATGGCAGAACACAAGCTGGACATACGAAACAAAAAAACAACAACAGCGTCAGCACAACATATATTGACGACAGGCCACACAGCTGATATTGATGCTGTTAAAATATTAGATGTAGAAAACAAAACAAACAAAAGATTGACACTGGAAAGTTTACGAATACAGCAAAAAGGCGACAGAGCTGTTAACTTAAAATAAGATACTGACAATATAAACAATAACTATGCAGTTGTACTAGACAAATAGATGCTTAAGAGTTTTAATTTTTTGTGTAAATTTTTAACGTTTAATGTATATTTTAAAAATTTTTTTGTGTTTATATAATGTTATAAAGTAAGTTAATGTAAATTTCCAATTGTTTAAATATTTGTTAAAACCAAAAATTATTGTGTTTTCTAGAATTAATTGAAAATTCCCCTGAAGATGTCAACAAAAAATTGACGAAACGTTGGGAGATAAAATTGAATTTTTGTTTTTAATAAAAATTGCATTATTAAAGCATTGGGCAAAAACCTCTGTATATTATCTAAAATAAATATTGAAATTGGCCCAAATAATCAAAGAACTACTCAATCATATTGGCAGTAATGCAAAACTATCAATTGCTGTAGACGCATCGAACACCGCAATCGGTGGCGTTTTACAACAACAAAATAACAATTTACTTGAACCATTAGCGTTTTTCTCAAAGAAACTTTCCCAAGCGGAAACTAAGTACAGCACATTCTATCGCGAATTGCTTGCGATATACTTGACAATTAAATATTTTAGACATCATCTTGAAGGTAACAATTTCACGATCTACACTGATCATAAACCGTTAACTAACATTCTTCATTCGAAAACAGAACGTAGTCCCAGACAAACTAAACATTTAGATTACGTATCACAGTTTACCAATGACATAAGACATATTAAAGGTAGAGACAATGTTGTAGCAGACGCACTTTCACTAACCGAAATTGACGCTTTCTCTTCTACAGACATTAACTTTAAAATATTGCACAAAGAACAGACTACTGATACAGAACTACAGGTAATACTGGACAAACACACATACAATTTGGAACTGATGCACATCCCATTTCTTAACACTAAAATTTGGTGCGAACAAACAAATTCAGTAACACCATACATTCCACAAACACTACGAAAACAATTGTTTAAACAACTACATAATATTTCACATCCAGGAACACGAGCATCACGACGACTAATAACACAGAGCTACTTCTGGCCAAAAATGATCACAGAAATTAATAAGTGGTCTCAAGAATGTGTTAGATTAGATGTCAACGTTCAAAAGTACACAGACACACTAGAACATCACCACATAAAATTAACATTCCACACGGTCGTTTCGAACATGTACACATTGATCTGGTTGGTTCGTTACCAATTTCGGAAGGTTATAGATACCTTCTCACTGTAGTTGACCGAAATACTCATTGGCCTGAAGTATACCCATTGAAAGATACAGATACCGATACGACTATTGACACATTCCGAAGGGAATTTATTTCATGTTTTAGGGTTCCGATGGAAATTACTTCCAATCGAGGAGCACAATTTACTTCGTATACATTTAAAAACTTTATTAAAGATCTTGGTTGTCGACATATCACAACTTCAGCTTATCATCCACAAGCTAATGGTATGGGCGAATGTTTTCACCATCAGCTTAAAGCTTCCCTCATCGCGAGCAACAATCAAACAAATTAGTATAAAGAATTACCACTGGTTCTGTTAGGCCTCAGATCTTCGGTCAAAGAAGATATACAGGCGTCACCAGCTGAGATGGTTTTTGGTTAACTTCTCAGATTACCACAACAATTAGTCGTCCATAAAGATCAAATATTTAATCCTTCAGAAGTATTACCTAAAGTAAAAGAAGCAATCGAAAACACGCAGTCACATATTTCACATCACAACACAAGATTTCAACAATTTATTCCTAAAGAGTTAAACAGTTGCAAATTTATTTTCGTCAGAAATGACACCATTCATAAAAAACATCAGGAACCATATGAGGGTCCATTCGAAGTAATTGAACGAACACAAAAATACTTTAAGATTCTTAAAAACAATTCAATAGTTACAGTTAGCATAGATAGAATTAAACCAGCCTTTATAAACACAAAAACTACACACTCACTTACAGGAAAACACAAACAAATTAAGCAAGTACACTTTAACACATTAAATAACAAAATTTTTTATTATGAGGGGGAATAATGTGGTCACTGAATACCACATCTTGATACACACACATTTTTAACATTAAAAACACTTTACATAAAAACACTGAGTTATAAAATATTATTCAAATTAAGTTCATATAATTTTAATTTTCAAAAATATTTTACATAAAAGTCAGTTGTGAAAAATTATTAAAAAATAAATGTTCAAAAAATAAAACGTTACAAAAAATATATTGTTTGTTACCACCAAATATATGTTCCTGTCGGGTCTTCGAATTAGATGCATAATAAAGTATATCATCGTCAGAAGAATGTCTTTTTAAATAAGGTAGATTAAAATCACCCAATAATAAAATGTCGTCATTAACGTCAAGTAAATTAATTAATACTAGAATAGAAGGGGAATAGGGAGCGCACCTTCACATGGCAACGTGTCTGACTGCCTCAACCTGGTGAGGACAGTATTATCCATGTCGAAATCATCCCAAGTCGACTCAAACCTCCTCGTGATAATTTCTGGGCAACGGCAAACTGGCATCCGGTAGTTTGACGGCTAATTTGAGCGGCGGGTAGCTCCGTGGACCTTAACCATGGAATGTGGGTAGGGTTTGGGTCCCGCCACATTACTACTGCCCAATGAAAACTAAACCAGCCTCGGATAAGAGCCCCAATTACGTTGACGACCACCGCAAACGAAGAACGGACAATAATTTACGGATATGCACCTGGAATGTCCGGATCCTTTATAGGGAAGGTGCTATTATCCAACTGGCGAAATCCACCAAGACAATAAACTCAGACATCACCATCATCCAGGAAATGCGATGGAAAGGGCAAGGCTGCTCTAAACAAGCACACTGCGATATCTACTACAGCTGCCATGCGGAGAAGCGCGAATTCAGATGGGGAATCGTCGTTAGCCGGAAACTACGCCACATTGTTTCCCGGTTCACACCTGTGAACGAAAGATTGGCCACGATCCACATTAAGGCAAAATTTTTCTTCATCAGCCTTATTTGCGCGCACGCCCCGACGGAGGAAAAGGACGAAGTGGTCAAGTCTTGAGGACGTATGTATACGACCACCTTTCGGCCAATGACGTGAAAATAGTCCTCGGCGATTTTAATGCGAAAGTCGGAAGGGAAAGCATCTTTGGGCCCACTGTCGGTCAGTTTAGTCTTCATGAGATCTTAACATGGTAGTTAGTAGAACCAGATTTAAGCACTTTGACATCCACAAGGCCACCTGGCTGTCCCCGGATCAAAAATGCTCTATTTGAATAGATTCTTTTATTTTTTTCTTTACTGCACTTGGTTTCTATACGTAGATACATAAAGAAATATGTAAACAATTTCCTAAACTGCTCTAAGTAACTTAAGAGTTATTATAAGTAACTATTACTACTCGTATTACATAATTTTAGCCGCGAAAAATTGTTCAGTTAAAAATGTTTTCAAATTGGGCAACCTATTCCTGAAATCTCATCCTGTCACCATTCAGCAAATACAAAGAACCAACAACATTCGTTGCACTTGTATCAAAATAAATAATTCCTATCAACAAAAAAACATGCAAAAAACAACAATCGTTGCTTACAGCACTCTTGTATTTCAGTTGTTGTAGAGCTGTTTCTCTTCAGTACAAACGCAACATCGATAAACGCTTAAATGGATTAAGCTTAAAAACACTGAATGACTGAAGCAGCAAGCCACAGCAATGAATTATTGCTGTTAAGCAAGCACAGAAAAAATGTTCAAACTCTGCATTAACTATTTCTTTCGCCTGCATGAACTAGAGCGACAAAAAACTTAAGTCAAAGATTCAGAAGAAGGGGGACATATCTACGAGAATATAGAAATAAAACATAATTTAATGAATCTAAACGCAATAGCTAAGACCGTGAATACTCTGGTCCCATTATTCTCGGGAACCGACTCACCAACGGAGGCTTACAGGTTCATTCAAGGGCGCGATCTTGCAATAAGAGCGTTCAATGCTAGCGAGTTACCACGCGTTATAGAATGTGTTAAGTTGAGATAACACGGGGATACTTTTGATTTATGCAGGGGCAGACAGTTTGCCAATATTTAGGAATTTTACCTCTTAATTAAATCCAATACCTAAGGGAAACAACATACAATTTAATTCTAATGGAATTGTCAAAATCTGTTCTAAAGCCAGGGGAAATTACAAGCATATGCAGAAGATTAAGTTCAATAGATCCTTTAGGGTAGGATTGAAGGACCCAATAGTGTTGACTATGGAGGGCAAGAATTTAGCCGAGTTAGTGACTAAGGCGGCCGAAATAGATTATATGTTGAGGAGCGCAGATCAATATGGACCCGGGGTCACAACGCGGAAACAGGTGTATGCCGTAGTGGACGAAACAAGGAATGTTGACAGGCAGGTTAGCCAAGATCGAGGGGATATAGATAGATTTTATCCCGGTAATAATAACAGGAAACAAAGTTTGCCGGACAAAGATGCTGGAACCTGAATTAAATGGTATTTTTGTGGGAAATTGGAACATACTAGGGATGAGTGTCTTACAAGGAAAAACCCTCCATACTGCGAGAAGTGCCAGATATATGGTCGTGAGAAACAGTGAAATTGTGCCCAAGAATTCAGACCTAGAAATAGACAAATTCAAGGGAAGAACTTTGAGAGTAAAAATAATAGAGGAGTCAATACAGGAAACCCATTCAGAGATAATTGTGGAATGAATTTTGGTAGGGAGCAAAGACCGGTAGTGCAATGCAAATGGTGTAACAAAATAGGACACACGAAAGGGGATTGTTACGCAAAATAAATCAGGGTTTCAGACAGGGAAACTTCCAAGAGCTCAGCAAAGGCTATTAAGCTGGGAACCCCGTGATAAGAGAGTAACACGGCCGCTAAAGGCAGTAACAGAGAATTCGACGTCTGAAAAGATTGTGAATATCTGTACATCTAAGCCTATAGAGAGAGTAGCCACCTAAGCCAAGTTGTTGCTGGCACTTGGTTTATTAACTACAATAAAGAGATAAGAATTAAAGCAAGAACGGCACAAATAGTGAAAATAAAAATAGAAACAAAGATTCCAACAATAGTGGCACATAAGCAAGAAATTGAGCCGGGAGTTTATTTAGGAGAAAGTTTAATCAACGTAGTTCACAATACAGCATGCGTATTAGTTTTGAATGCAACGGAAAGAGATACGGCCATACCAACAAATTATAAACTAGAATTTTCGAATTTTAATATGTATAAAACAGATAATCACACGATATACAGCGTGAGGGATCATAGCGTAAGGGAAAGAATTAAAAAAATTAATGGAAACAAATTAAATTCAGAGAATTAATGGACACAAATTTAAATTCAGAGGAACGGTCCTCAATAGAGAATTTAATAACTTCATACCCTGATATTTTCTTGTTAGAAGGAGATACATTATCATATACTTCTGTTTTTAAACGCGAAATTCAGGTCCAAGCAGATCACCCGCCAATAAATCAGAAACAGTATTCATTACCTCAGGCCCATAGGGAGGAAATTCAGAACCAAGTAGAACAGCTTTTGAGAGACGACAAAATTAGGCCAAGCAAGTCACCTTTGAACTCGCCATTACTATTAGTGCCAAGGAAAGCAGGAAGTGATGGAAAGAAAAAGTGGAGGTTAGTCGTAGATTTTAGAAAGGTAAATGAAGCCACCATCAAACAAGTTTTTCCAATTCAAAGAATTGATGAAATATTAGATCAATTAGGGCACTGTAGATATTTTTCAACTCTAGATTTGGCAAGTGGGTACAATCAAGTCCTCGTAAGCAAAAGTGATAGAGAAAAGACAGTGTTTAGCACGGCATTTGGGCACTATGAATTCAATAGAATGATATTTGGACTCACCGGAGCTCCAGCAACTTTCCAAAGGTTGATGAATCATATACTGACGGGACTACAGGGAATAGATTGTTTTGTATATTTAGATGACGTAGTAATTTATGGCAAAAACTTGCATCAACATGAGGAAAGACTAGCGCAAGTATTTCAGAGACTAAGGGAAAATTGTTTAAAGTTAAATACGGAAAAGTGTCAATTCCTTCGTATAGAGATATTCTACCTAGGACACAAAGTTTCGGAGCTAGGGGCCTTACCAGACCCACAAAAGTTAGAATGCGTAAAAAATATTCCAATACCAAGGAATAGAAAGGAAGTTCAAGCGTTTTTAGGGTTAGCAAACTATTACAGGAAATTCATAAAAAATATGCCACAATTGGCATTTATTTATTTAGTTAAACCAGTTTAAATTGTTAAATACATTCATTTTACAATTAATAAACCATAGAGGGATTATAACCCCTGTACATGGACTGGTATCTTACAAACTACTCACTAACTAAATTAAAAATATAAAATTTAGAATTAATCTTTAAATAAGTTTGTTTTTTGTATGGCAACTATTTTTGATTTTTATATTATTTTTATTTAAAATGAAAAAGAAATTCATTAAATTTTTTTTTTAAAGAGAAACAATAGTAGATAAGATCTTTTTTGAAGAAAAAAGAAAAAAACAAGAAATATACATTTAAAAAATTTAAATAATATGTTTAATCCAATAGATAATTTTTTTTCCTTTTTCTTTTTTTTTACATTTTTCTTACTCAAGCATAGTGTTTTGAATTTATTTGGCAGCATATTAAAAATTTTGATTGCCTTAATGTAGCTACATTTCTTACTTATCATTTTTTCCATCTTAGTTAAAATAATATTTTCATTTCGAGTTCTACTAGTCAAAGATATATTATTAGTCTTTAATACTTCATAATGGTAAATAAGTGAATCAACAGAAAAAATTTGAACAAGATTAAGAGGCTTTTTATCAATTTCAAACGTATTTTTGCTGATAGTTTTGAGTATTCTATTTTGCAGCCTGTATCAGATTTAAAATATTATTATATGCTCCACCCCATGCTATATTACCGTTACTGATAATACTATGGAAAAAAGCATAATATATTATTTTCATTGTAGCAATATTCATTATTTTTTTAATTTGTAAAATATATAAACAAGATACTTCGTTTTGTTAATTATAAGTTCAATATGTATTTGTTGTTAAATGAGCACATGAGAGTGTTCAATGATGTGAGGTACATCATTGATTGCTAAAATAAACCATAAGAAGTGGACCAAGGTGACTACCCTGAGGAACACTTAATTCAGCAGTAAATTCAGAAGACAATACGTCTCGAAAACATATTTGAGAGATCGCTCATCGCTAATACGACTAAATCCAGTTCACAAAATATTGTGGAAGTCTCATTAACTTGAGTTTAAATAAGACAAGATTGTGTGGTAGTTTATCAAGTGCCTTACGTAAGTCAGTGTAAACACAATCGACATGGTTACCAGAATTTATAAAATTGAAGCAGAATGTTGTAAAATCGAGAAGATTAGACACAGTTGATCTGCCGTTCACAAAATCATGCTAACGAGTTGTTATGACTTCCCCATAGTGAATTTTCACCCCGTGATACAAGATCCGCTCAAAAAGTTTTGGAATCGTTGAGAGCTTAGCGACAAGCCTATAGTTATCGACATTGTCCCTGAAAAATGTCCCCTGATAAATAAGACTTATAAATGATTTTTTCCAAAAGTGTGGGAAATAACTTTCGTTAATAGATTTATTGAATAATAAAGAAAGTGGTTGACTCAAAACGGAACAGCATTGTGCTAACACTGCGGCAGGGACACCGTCGGGTCCAGCACCAAAATCCCCATCGATCGATCCAGTATACATTAAAATATCCTCTGGAGTGAAGGATATATGTTCCAAAGAAACTCTGGGTGTGGAATTTATATATTCAAAGTACTCTCCATCAGGATTAAAAGAATCTGAACAGAATGATTCTTTAAAAAGATTTAATAATATGCCACAAATTTTGACGGGATTGCCAGTAAATCCCTCAAAAGTTCCAAACGATGAAGGAAATCTATCGGATTTCTTCTTTGTGTTTATGAATCCTAAAAATTTCTTTGGATTTGTCAATATTGTCAGTTTAACGTTATCTAAATATTCGTGATATAATGTAGCTGAGCAATTTTCAAATTGCAGAAACAAACGTTTGTAAGTTCCTAGGTCGTTTGAGCCTAAGCTACAGACGTATTTCTTCCATGCCCTATTCATGTTGTTGCGAAGAGTCTTTAAATCCTTTTGTACCAGGGGTACGCAGAATTTCTCGCAAATTTGAGACTGTAAGGTACGGATTGAGAAAACAAAGCAAAGATTTCCATATAAAAAAATGTATGGAGTCATCAAGGCAATTTCCATTTATATATTCTAAAATTGCATCAAGCTTACCATGAAGCAACTGATTCAACTTCAAATAGTCAGCTTTTTCAAAATTGAATTCATAAAGCTTATCTACTGAATTAGAATTTACTATATCTTCTGTCAGATTTGTGCCAAATACTCTTGATGATATTCATCAACAGTAGTTAGAGCATGAAAGGCCCTCTTAACAAGATCACTGTTACTGTCTGTAGTTAAGACCACTTGTTGTAAGTCTGAACATATATTATCAACAAATATATGTGGTAAATGAATACCACATCTTGATACACACACATTTTTATCATTAAAAACACTTTACATAAAAACACCGAGTTATAAAATATTATTCAAACTAAGTTCATATAATTTTAATTTTCAAAAAAATTTTATATAAAAGTCAGTTGTGAAAAAATATTCAAAAATAAGAGTTCAAAAAATAAAACGTTAAAAAAAATATATTGTTTGTTACCACCAAAACTGGCGATCCTGCACGGCAAACCTCATGGAACAGCAATCCCCAAAGCAACAACATTCATAGCAACACCAACTGCATCATCATTCAAACAGCCAAGATTCTCACAAGAAATCCTACAACTCAAAAAACGACTGTTCGCGTCCAACCATAACATTACAAAAGGGTACCGAGAAAGACATCTTAGCCAACAGTTCTACAAAATTCACAAATAAATATTTTTACCAAAAATATACCAGCCGCTACTAAAAACAAACGAGCTTTTTGGTACCAAACACCATTCAAACATCTTCATCATCATCATGATCTTCATCATAATCGCTATCATCATCGTCATCGTAATAATCACTCAACCGCAATAATATTACGATAACTCTATTACAAAAAGTTGCTATTATGACAACAGCATCAGCAACAACAAAACGTCAAAAACAAGAGCTACTGTCTCAGCGATCCACCAACAATAATAACAACATCAACAGCACAGCCAACGTTGACAGCGCAGTCAGCAACACTGCCAACGTCAACAGCGCAGTCAGCGACACTGTCAACAACAACAGCGTAGCAAACGTCGGCAGCGCAGCCAGCGACACAGCCAACGTCGCAGTCAAAGTCAGCGTTGCTGTCAACACCAACAAAAATTTTTTTTGTTAATAAATTAAATTAAAATTTTTAAAAAAATTATAAAATTTACTGTCAATTTCAAATTGTAATAACTTAACACAGACACACATACACCTTAGCTTTTACGGAGCACTATAACGATTGGGACAGAAAGTGTCAATCGTTATAATCTTCAGGCACAACACTGCACTAGGTAATTCAGTTAGGTACACATATTTTAATTATACTTGTCTTTAAAATTCAACATACACCTCCACGTGCTTCACTTATGGGTGCAGGGTATGACACACCCTTAATAGGTTTCGAGGTAAATCCTTTCGATTATCATCCAGAAATACATGCGACAGCTATCAAGCTACCTACATTCTGGACAAATTGTCCAGATGCATGGTTCGCGCATACCGAAATTCAGTTCCAATCTAAATCTATTACTGTGGACAGAACTAAATACGAATATCTAGTTACTGCTCTTCCACAAGAAGTCATAGTAACGGTACTAGACTTTATTCAGAATCCTCCGTCAACAAATTTATATGAGGGATTAAAAAAGACCTTAATGGATAGACTGTCAATGAGCGAAAGCAAACGCTTGGACAAAATCCTTTCGGAATCTGAGATGGCTGACCAGAAACCATTTCAGTTTTATCGGTCACTCCTTTTATTAGCTGGTACAACAGTCAGTAGTGAGTTAATCTATAAACTCTGGCTTCGAAAATTACCGAAAAGTCTAAAAATCGCTTTGACCGGGTCAGGTTACACAGAACTAAATATACTTCTTGGTCTCGCTGACAATTTGTGGGAAGTTATTGCTGGAGGTGAACTCTCCGTCGTAAGCAATAAACCCAACCAAGCCATGAAAGCTGAAGACCTAATGGCGATGACGCAGCCTTTTGCTCAAACAACCAACAAAATCATGGAAAGTTTCAATAAATTATCCATCGAAGTTCAGGAACTTAGAAATGAACATCGAAATCGATCACAGTCTAGGAATTCGAATTTCCGAAGTTCCTCAAGACGTAGGTCATTCTCTCGGAATGAGTCAAGTCAACGACCGGCCAATTGGGTATGCAAAAACCATATCAAATTTGGTAGCGCGGCCAGAAAATGTGATCAACCATGTTCATACAGACAAAACGACCAACAAAACACACAAAATTCAAAAAACTACAAAACTCCATTATTGCAACGGCAAATGATGCGAGCTCCAACACACTGACACGCCGTTTATTCATCTACGACAAGGACAATCGCATGAACTTTTTGATTGACAGTGGTGCAGAAGTTTCAGTACTTCCTTTTTCCAAAGCCAAAATAAAAAGTCAGACCTTATTTTAACTGCAGCTAATGGCAGTACAATTTCAACTTACGAAACAAAATTACTTAACATAAATTTAAAACTAAGAAGAGATTTTCTATTTACTTCATTTTGGCAAACATTACAAGACCTATAATTGGTGCAGACTTTCTCACTAAATACGGATTATTAATAGACTTGAAACACAAAAAATTGATTGACCCTTTGACTAAGTTATCAGTCAATACAATCTCTGCGTTATCCGGAACATCATTACCGAAGTTATTCACACTCGACAATAAATACACACAATTACTCAAACAGTTCCTCTCTCTCCTCATTGAACCAGATTACACTACACCCGTTAAACACAAGACTGAACACTACATTACAACTGAAGGACAGTTACCTTTCACGAGACCGAGACGTTTGGATGTTTCAAAAATTAAAATAGCAAAACAAGAATTCAATTTCTTAATAAAGTCAGGTATTTGTAGACCATCAGATTCGAAATCTTCTTCTCCATTGCACCTCGTTGCCAAACGTGAAGCAAATAACTGGAGACCATGCGGTGACTACAGACGATTGAAAGCCATCACCATACCTGACCGTTACCCAATACCACATATATATTTTTTTTTCTATTAACTTACACAACACTAACATTTACTCGAAGTTAGACTTATAGCCTTATTCTGTTGATTGACAACTGTGAATTCATTGAGAAGCTAGTCTTTTATGTGCTATTTTTTGGTCCAAGGGGTTGAAAACATTCAAAATGTTTCGCTTATTTATTTGTTCTGAATATTTTTTTATGTTGCTAACAATTTTGTAATGTTATGAGTTTTGTTTGTATTTAAGAATGACATATTTACAGTTGTCAACAAATTTACAATTGTCAATCAACAGAATAGGGCTATTAGCCGACATTCTTATTGCTAGCGAGACTGAGACGGAACATTTCGAACATTTAAAACAAGTTTTTCAGAGACTTTCAGACAACGGTTTAAATGTTAAGCCTAACAAATGTATTTTCGGAGCAACAGACATAAATTTCCTCAGTTATAACATTTCTGGACAAGGTATTCGACCTTCAGAAAAACGAACAATGTATACGTGACTATCCACAACCAGTTACAGTAAAACAAATGCAAAAGTTTATAGGTATGACAAACTACTACCACAGATGTATTCCAAAACTTGCACACATGCTAGGTCCAATTTATGACATGGTCACCGTAGCATCAAAAACAAAAAACAAACACGTACTCTGAACTGACACTACACTACACACCTTCACAGCAATTAAAGATAGTTTTGCAAAGCAAACACTACTCAACAAAAAAGACCTGGACGTTATCCTAAAAACACTAAGCAACTACCACAAAAACATACAATTTACTTCTGAAATGGAACAGAACGGAAATATCGCATACTTGGACGTTAAATTAAAAAAAAAAAAAAACGAAATGGCCATTTCAGCCCTTGAAAGGACTTTGACCGAGCTTCTTATGACCAACTGTGTTGTGTGTGATGTGAAATGTTTGCACACAAATGATCAAGAACTGGACCTACATGTTTTACGCCGACTCCGAACGGCTTATGTTCTCAAGAAGCTTTTCATGGCAGTTTTTACTCTCTGAGGTTTGCCATTGTCTGCAGAGAGGTGACGGCCGAACAGAAAAATTAATTCAATTGAAAAAATTGTCTGTGTCAGATGGAGGATTCGAACCTGGGTTCTCTGGCATAAGAGTCACACACTCTACCCACTACGCCACGGCCGCCACACGGACGTTAAATTACATAGAAAAAATAGCGAAATAAAATTTGAATGGTTCACAAAATCGACTTCTTCAGGTAGACTCATAAATTTCCACTCAACGCAACCTATGCAACAAAAAATCAGCACTGGAACGAACATAATAAATAAGGTATTTACTCTGACACACAATTTTTGGATAAAAATGTTATAAAAATAAAAAACAATATTAAAAAACAATGACTACCCTAACCATTTAATCAATTCTCTTATTAATTCAAGGATTTTAAAAAACAAACAAAATCCGCAAACAACAGAACACATAACTCAATCTGGCATTACTCAACAAGTTAACAAAAAGTACCACGCCAAACTTACAAGTCACACACACATACGGACAATAATGAGAACGGAATATTTGCATACAGATCGAACGCGACTTAAAACCGAATATTCACGAAAACAAAAATAAGAATAGAGAACAAAGAAAAGAGCAATGTCGTATACGAAATACAATGCAAAGGCACAGAACACGAAAATTGTAACAAAATATACATAGTAACAACAAAAAGAGCGCTAAAAACAAGAATGGCAGAACACAAGCTGGACATACGAAACAAAAAAACAACAACAGCGTCAGCACAACATATATTGACGACAGGCCACACAGCTGATATTGATGCTGTTAAAATATTAGATGTAGAAAACAAAACAAACAAAAGATTGACACTGGAAAGTTTACGAATACAGCAAAAAGGCGACAGAGCTGTTAACTTAAAATAAGATACTGACAATATAAACAATAACTATGCAGTTGTACTAGACAAATAGATGCTTAAGAGTTTTAATTTTTTGTGTAAATTTTTAACGTTTAATGTATATTTTAAAAATTTTTTTGTGTTTATATAATGTTATAAAGTAAGTTAATGTAAATTTCCAATTGTTTAAATATTTGTTAAAACCAAAAATTATTGTGTTTTCTAGAATTAATTGAAAATTCCCCTGAAGATGTCAACAAAAAATTGACGAAACGTTGGGAGATAAAATTGAATTTTTGTTTTTAATAAAAATTGCATTATTAAAGCATTGGGCAAAAACCTCTGTATATTATCTAAAATAAATATTGAAATTGGCCCAAATAATCAAAGAACTACTCAATCATATTGGCAGTAATGCAAAACTATCAATTGCTGTAGACGCATCGAACACCGCAATCGGTGGCGTTTTACAACAACAAAATAACAATTTACTTGAACCATTAGCGTTTTTCTCAAAGAAACTTTCCCAAGCGGAAACTAAGTACAGCACATTCTATCGCGAATTGCTTGCGATATACTTGACAATTAAATATTTTAGACATCATCTTGAAGGTAACAATTTCACGATCTACACTGATCATAAACCGTTAACTAACATTCTTCATTCGAAAACAGAACGTAGTCCCAGACAAACTAAACATTTAGATTACGTATCACAGTTTACCAATGACATAAGACATATTAAAGGTAGAGACAATGTTGTAGCAGACGCACTTTCACTAACCGAAATTGACGCTTTCTCTTCTACAGACATTAACTTTAAAATATTGCACAAAGAACAGACTACTGATACAGAACTACAGGTAATACTGGACAAACACACATACAATTTGGAACTGATGCACATCCCATTTCTTAACACTAAAATTTGGTGCGAACAAACAAATTCAGTAACACCATACATTCCACAAACACTACGAAAACAATTGTTTAAACAACTACATAATATTTCACATCCAGGAACACGAGCATCACGACGACTAATAACACAGAGCTACTTCTGGCCAAAAATGATCACAGAAATTAATAAGTGGTCTCAAGAATGTGTTAGATTAGATGTCAACGTTCAAAAGTACACAGACACACTAGAACATCACCACATAAAATTAACATTCCACACGGTCGTTTCGAACATGTACACATTGATCTGGTTGGTTCGTTACCAATTTCGGAAGGTTATAGATACCTTCTCACTGTAGTTGACCGAAATACTCATTGGCCTGAAGTATACCCATTGAAAGATACAGATACCGATACGACTATTGACACATTCCGAAGGGAATTTATTTCATGTTTTAGGGTTCCGATGGAAATTACTTCCAATCGAGGAGCACAATTTACTTCGTATACATTTAAAAACTTTATTAAAGATCTTGGTTGTCGACATATCACAACTTCAGCTTATCATCCACAAGCTAATGGTATGGGCGAATGTTTTCACCATCAGCTTAAAGCTTCCCTCATCGCGAGCAACAATCAAACAAATTAGTATAAAGAATTACCACTGGTTCTGTTAGGCCTCAGATCTTCGGTCAAAGAAGATATACAGGCGTCACCAGCTGAGATGGTTTTTGGTTAACTTCTCAGATTACCACAACAATTAGTCGTCCATAAAGATCAAATATTTAATCCTTCAGAAGTATTACCTAAAGTAAAAGAAGCAATCGAAAACACGCAGTCACATATTTCACATCACAACACAAGATTTCAACAATTTATTCCTAAAGAGTTAAACAGTTGCAAATTTATTTTCGTCAGAAATGACACCATTCATAAAAAACATCAGGAACCATATGAGGGTCCATTCGAAGTAATTGAACGAACACAAAAATACTTTAAGATTCTTAAAAACAATTCAATAGTTACAGTTAGCATAGATAGAATTAAACCAGCCTTTATAAACACAAAAACTACACACTCACTTACAGGAAAACACAAACAAATTAAGCAAGTACACTTTAACACATTAAATAACAAAATTTTTTATTATGAGGGGGAATAATGTGGTCACTGAATACCACATCTTGATACACACACATTTTTAACATTAAAAACACTTTACATAAAAACACTGAGTTATAAAATATTATTCAAATTAAGTTCATATAATTTTAATTTTCAAAAATATTTTACATAAAAGTCAGTTGTGAAAAATTATTAAAAAATAAATGTTCAAAAAATAAAACGTTACAAAAAATATATTGTTTGTTACCACCAAATATATGTTCCTGTCGGGTCTTCGAATTAGATGCATAATAAAGTATATCATCGTCAGAAGAATGTCTTTTTAAATAAGGTAGATTAAAATCACCCAATAATAAAATGTCGTCATTAACGTCAAGTAAATTAATTAATACTAGAATAGAAGGGGAATAGGGAGCGCACCTTCACATGGCAACGTGTCTGACTGCCTCAACCTGGTGAGGACAGTATTATCCATGTCGAAATCATCCCAAGTCGACTCAAACCTCCTCGTGATAATTTCTGGGCAACGGCAAACTGGCATCCGGTAGTTTGACGGCTAATTTGAGCGGCGGGTAGCTCCGTGGACCTTAACCATGGAATGTGGGTAGGGTTTGGGTCCCGCCACATTACTACTGCCCAATGAAAACTAAACCAGCCTCGGATAAGAGCCCCAATTACGTTGACGACCACCGCAAACGAAGAACGGACAATAATTTACGGATATGCACCTGGAATGTCCGGATCCTTTATAGGGAAGGTGCTATTATCCAACTGGCGAAATCCACCAAGACAATAAACTCAGACATCACCATCATCCAGGAAATGCGATGGAAAGGGCAAGGCTGCTCTAAACAAGCACACTGCGATATCTACTACAGCTGCCATGCGGAGAAGCGCGAATTCAGATGGGGAATCGTCGTTAGCCGGAAACTACGCCACATTGTTTCCCGGTTCACACCTGTGAACGAAAGATTGGCCACGATCCACATTAAGGCAAAATTTTTCTTCATCAGCCTTATTTGCGCGCACGCCCCGACGGAGGAAAAGGACGAAGTGGTCAAGTCTTGAGGACGTATGTATACGACCACCTTTCGGCCAATGACGTGAAAATAGTCCTCGGCGATTTTAATGCGAAAGTCGGAAGGGAAAGCATCTTTGGGCCCACTGTCGGTCAGTTTAGTCTTCATGAGATCTTAACATGGTAGTTAGTAGAACCAGATTTAAGCACTTTGACATCCACAAGGCCACCTGGCTGTCCCCGGATCAAAAATGCTCTATTTGAATAGATTCTTTTATTTTTTTCTTTACTGCACTTGGTTTCTATACGTAGATACATAAAGAAATATGTAAACAATTTCCTAAACTGCTCTAAGTAACTTAAGAGTTATTATAAGTAACTATTACTACTCGTATTACATAATTTTAGCCGCGAAAAATTGTTCAGTTAAAAATGTTTTCAAATTGGGCAACCTATTCCTGAAATCTCATCCTGTCACCATTCAGCAAATACAAAGAACCAACAACATTCGTTGCACTTGTATCAAAATAAATAATTCCTATCAACAAAAAAACATGCAAAAAACAACAATCGTTGCTTACAGCACTCTTGTATTTCAGTTGTTGTAGAGCTGTTTCTCTTCAGTACAAACGCAACATCGATAAACGCTTAAATGGATTAAGCTTAAAAACACTGAATGACTGAAGCAGCAAGCCACAGCAATGAATTATTGCTGTTAAGCAAGCACAGAAAAAATGTTCAAACTCTGCATTAACTATTTCTTTCGCCTGCATGAACTAGAGCGACAAAAAACTTAAGTCAAAGATTCAGAAGAAGGGGGACATATCTACGAGAATATAGAAATAAAACATAATTTAATGAATCTAAACGCAATAGCTAAGACCGTGAATACTCTGGTCCCATTATTCTCGGGAACCGACTCACCAACGGAGGCTTACAGGTTCATTCAAGGGCGCGATCTTGCAATAAGAGCGTTCAATGCTAGCGAGTTACCACGCGTTATAGAATGTGTTAAGTTGAGATAACACGGGGATACTTTTGATTTATGCAGGGGCAGACAGTTTGCCAATATTTAGGAATTTTACCTCTTAATTAAATCCAATACCTAAGGGAAACAACATACAATTTAATTCTAATGGAATTGTCAAAATCTGTTCTAAAGCCAGGGGAAATTACAAGCATATGCAGAAGATTAAGTTCAATAGATTCTTTAGGGTAGGATTGAAGGACCCAATAGTGTTGACTATGGAGGGCAAGAATTTAGCCGAGTTAGTGACTAAGGCGGCCGAAATAGATTATATGTTGAGGAGCGCAGATCAATATGGACCCGGGGTCACAACGCGGAAACAGGTGTATGCCGTAGTGGACGAAACAAGGAATGTTGACAGGCAGGTTAGCCAAGATCGAGGGGATATAGATAGATTTTATCCCGGTAATAATAACAGGAAACAAAGTTTGCCGGACAAAGATGCTGGAACCTGAATTAAATGGTATTTTTGTGGGAAATTGGAACATACTAGGGATGAGTGTCTTACAAGGAAAAACCCTCCATACTGCGAGAAGTGCCAGATATATGGTCGTGAGAAACAGTGAAATTGTGCCCAAGAATTCAGACCTAGAAATAGACAAATTCAAGGGAAGAACTTTGAGAGTAAAAATAATAGAGGAGTCAATACAGGAAACCCATTCAGAGATAATTGTGGAATGAATTTTGGTAGGGAGCAAAGACCGGTAGTGCAATGCAAATGGTGTAACAAAATAGGACACACGAAAGGGGATTGTTACGCAAAATAAATCAGGGTTTCAGACAGGGAAACTTCCAAGAGCTCAGCAAAGGCTATTAAGCTGGGAACCCCGTGATAAGAGAGTAACACGGCCGCTAAAGGCAGTAACAGAGAATTCGACGTCTGAAAAGATTGTGAATATCTGTACATCTAAGCCTATAGAGAGAGTAGCCACCTAAGCCAAGTTGTTGCTGGCACTTGGTTTATTAACTACAATAAAGAGATAAGAATTAAAGCAAGAACGGCACAAATAGTGAAAATAAAAATAGAAACAAAGATTCCAACAATAGTGGCACATAAGCAAGAAATTGAGCCGGGAGTTTATTTAGGAGAAAGTTTAATCAACGTAGTTCACAATACAGCATGCGTATTAGTTTTGAATGCAACGGAAAGAGATACGGCCATACCAACAAATTATAAACTAGAATTTTCGAATTTTAATATGTATAAAACAGATAATCACACGATATACAGCGTGAGGGATCATAGCGTAAGGGAAAGAATTAAAAAAATTAATGGAAACAAATTAAATTCAGAGAATTAATGGACACAAATTTAAATTCAGAGGAACGGTCCTCAATAGAGAATTTAATAACTTCATACCCTGATATTTTCTTGTTAGAAGGAGATACATTATCATATACTTCTGTTTTTAAACGCGAAATTCAGGTCCAAGCAGATCACCCGCCAATAAATCAGAAACAGTATTCATTACCTCAGGCCCATAGGGAGGAAATTCAGAACCAAGTAGAACAGCTTTTGAGAGACGACAAAATTAGGCCAAGCAAGTCACCTTTGAACTCGCCATTACTATTAGTGCCAAGGAAAGCAGGAAGTGATGGAAAGAAAAAGTGGAGGTTAGTCGTAGATTTTAGAAAGGTAAATGAAACCACCATCAAACAAGTTTTTCCAATTCAAAGAATTGATGAAATATTAGATCAATTAGGGCACTGTAGATATTTTTCAACTCTAGATTTGGCAAGTGGGTACAATCAAGTCCTCGTAAGCAAAAGTGATAGAGAAAAGACAGTGTTTAGCACGGCATTTGGGCACTATGAATTCAATAGAATGATATTTGGACTCACCGGAGCTCCAGCAACTTTCCAAAGGTTGATGAATCATATACTGACGGGACTACAGGGAATAGATTGTTTTGTATATTTAGATGACGTAGTAATTTATGGCAAAAACTTGCATCAACATGAGGAAAGACTAGCGCAAGTATTTCAGAGACTAAGGGAAAATTGTTTAAAGTTAAATACGGAAAAGTGTCAATTCCTTCGTATAGAGATATTCTACCTAGGACACAAAGTTTCGGAGCTAGGGGCCTTACCAGACCCACAAAAGTTAGAATGCGTAAAAAATATTCCAATACCAAGGAATAGAAAGGAAGTTCAAGCGTTTTTAGGGTTAGCAAACTATTACAGGAAATTCATAAAAAATATGCCACAATTGGCATTTATTTATTTAGTTAAACCAGTTTAAATTGTTAAATACATTCATTTTACAATTAATAAACCATAGAGGGATTATAACCCCTGTACATGGACTGGTATCTTACAAACTACTCACTAACTAAATTAAAAATATAAAATTTAGAATTAATCTTTAAATAAGTTTGTTTTTTGTATGGCAACTATTTTTGATTTTTATATTATTTTTATTTAAAATGAAAAAGAAATTCATTAAATTTTTTTTTTAAAGAGAAACAATAGTAGATAAGATCTTTTTTGAAGAAAAAAGAAAAAAACAAGAAATATACATTTAAAAAATTTAAATAATATGTTTAATCCAATAGATAATTTTTTTTCCTTTTTCTTTTTTTTTACATTTTTCTTACTCAAGCATAGTGTTTTGAATTTATTTGGCAGCATATTAAAAATTTTGATTGCCTTAATGTAGCTACATTTCTTACTTATCATTTTTTCCATCTTAGTTAAAATAATATTTTCATTTCGAGTTCTACTAGTCAAAGATATATTATTAGTCTTTAATACTTCATAATGGTAAATAAGTGAATCAACAGAAAAAATTTGAACAAGATTAAGAGGCTTTTTATCAATTTCAAACGTATTTTTGCTGATAGTTTTGAGTATTCTATTTTGCAGCCTGTATCAGATTTAAAATATTATTATATGCTCCACCCCATGCTATATTACCGTTACTGATAATACTATGGAAAAAAGCATAATATATTATTTTCATTGTAGCAATATTCATTATTTTTTTAATTTGTAAAATATATAAACAAGATACTTCGTTTTGTTAATTATAAGTTCAATATGTTTGTCCCATTTTAAATTAAAGTCAAATTTTATATATATATAAATATTTACATTCACTCACTCTGTTTAGCTGTTTATCATTAATTTTAATTACACTTTGTCTTGGCACACTATCACAGTAGTTCCCGAAAGTCATTAATACCGTTTTATCTACATTTAAAGAAAGTCTATTTAATGCTAAACATGTAGCAATTTTATTTAATTGACTGTTCATCTTGTTCTGCGCATCAAACCAATTCTTACTGAAGGAAATAACTGCTGTGCCATCAGCATAAGATATAATCGCATCTTTTGATAATTCTTCAAGCAGATCGTTTATATATAATATAAACAAAAGGGGACCCAAAATAGTACCTTGACGAACACCCATTTCAATTATTTTATATTTGCTTTCCTTACCATTTATTATTACTTTTTGCATTCTATCACATAAGTAACTACTCAAAAGATTATAAACAATAATTTATTGAAACAATTCCCCATAAACAATTTATTGAAGAAAAACACAAAGTTTCAATGGTCAGAAAAATGTCAAGAAGCATTTGAAAAGATAAAAGAAGCTATACCTTCATCACCCGAGCTAGCCTATCCCGATTTTGAGAAACCATTTTTACTAACGACTGACGCAAGTGGAGAAGCGATAGGAGCAGTTTTGTCACAGGGTGAAGTAGGAGAAGACAGACCAATTGCCTTCGCAAGTAGATCATTAAATAGCGCAGAAAAAAGGTATTTGACAATAAAAAAAAGAATTTTTAGTGACTCGTCACAATGTGCCAAGATTGTTAATAACCGACAATGGGTCAAACTTTATTTCACGTCTTTTCTCGGACGTATGTAAAATATATATATATACATATACAGGGAAAAGATTGTTTTGTATATTTAGATGACGTAGTAATTTATGGCATACGTGTGGTGAAAGCTATCTAACGTACCTTCAGCAGCTGCTTTCTGCCATGCGCACCAGCTTGACGCACCGGTGGGGCAATTTTGGTGTTGCGGTTTATCATCGGTGGAGCACTTATGGTAAAAAGTGGCAAAAATGTCCACTTCAAAAGACGGCGGATCGCAAGGCCATAATATGTGGTCAACTCGGATATTAATTTGTCGGTGAGCTTGCCCGCACCTTTGCCTCCAATGCCCTTATTTTCTTTTTTTATTTTTCGAAGTCGCGTGCCCATTCGCTTCTGCACATGCCCAATGCATTCTTTCTTTTCCACTATAGGGTCACCGTCATAGGGGTCGACATCTAATACACCTTTGAAGGTCTGCGAATCACCATCGCCGATATACTTTACATATTTTATGCCGTGTGTTTCAAACGACCTGGAGAACATCTCTATTACAGCGTCCACCTCCATTTTCCCAGAGCTTCCTTCATGGTTTATGGTGCATTCTTCGCCATGAGTATCAAGCCAAATTTGGTAAGCCTCTGGCTCTTCTTCCTTCTTGGCTTCCCAATATTTGCAGCTGTTACACAGACGAGATTTTACGACAGTGTCAACAATTTTTTTGGTATGCTTGGCAATCAAAGTTGTGACACCATAAAGGGAAGCAAAGCCACGCTTCTTCCAAGTCCCATCCCCCGACACAGTAAATAAAGTGGGATCGCACTCTGGATTCGCTTCGATCATAGCCTCTTTTTCTTCTCCAATAGCTTTTGAAATGACATGTTCGTACATGGCTTTTCCAGCAACGTACAAATTTTGTAGGATAGTATAGTACAGATTGTTGGACAAACTTTGTCCGAGGTCCATGAGGCCACAAAACATGGTTATACCTTTTGGCCCAATCCCTAAAAGCCGCATGGCAACAACCAAGCGTCGATTAATTTCATATGATTTTACGATCATAGGTGACGAAGGAATATATGTTGTGCGTGGGCAGGCGCAGTTCAAAGCGATTTTAAATCCAACTCCATTTGGTGAGGCTTCTGAGAACTCAATTTTTTGCTTGCATGAGGCACAAATTACCAACGCTGACAACGTGGTAAACACAGAACAGAACTCGAGAATGCAATACTTCAAATTGTTTTTGATTGATACTTCGTCGTCTTCGTTATTCTTGAATTTCTTGGCCGATGTACTGGTATATTCAGAATCATCTGGTCTAAGATGCTGATTTCCACTAAACCCGCGTTTTTAAGCACGATTCTGACGCTCACTTGGGCGTTTTTTTTTTTATTACTTTTCCGATCCATTTTACAAAAATCACAATAAATTTATGAAAAATTTACTTTTCCGTTCACTGAAGCGCACGCGCCTGTTGCTCAACTCGATACAAACTGAACTAAATGATGCTTTCAGTTGAACACCTGGACTCAAAAAATGCTTCAACCCCTAAAATAAGCAGAAATGTGTATTCGTATGTTTGTATGAATATGTGTGCAAACACGTTTTTACCTAACAATAAACATTTTCAACGGAATTCGGTGGTTACTTTATGCCGCTTCGTTCGAAAATGAGTCGAAAAAAATAGCTCATTTTGACGAAGACCTTGCTTCACAAAAAAGGCTGTATCTTCTAAAGTATTTCGAATTTCTAAAAATCCTTTTTAGGGGCATATTCACAACTACCCAAGCTATAAATAAATGCAAAAAAAAGTCGAAAAAAAATTGCTCAATGAGAAGACCCCCTTAATTGTTCTGTGGGATCGCCACTGGTCCGCTCCAAGCAAAGGAAAAAGTACTCATTGGTGTCTGCTTAGATATTCACATAGTGTCTTTTATTTAAGCTGAAGCACAAAAATTTATAATAAACATCTGGTTTCCAAAATCTTTACATTATTGCTTCATTTCACATTATTATTATAATTTTCTATAATTGACAGTTTTTTGTTACATTGATAATCTTAATTGTTAACCTTCCTAATTAAATTATATACGTATACAAACATACATACATTGTTTATGAAGCTTTGGCAATTATGCATTTTCAGATGGTCACAAAATAGCGACCAACAGCTGCATGAAATAAAGTAGACCAAATATCGAGTTCACTGCTTGTACGACATTTCCCAATTTCGTCAAACAGTAACGCGGCTCAAGTATCAGGCGCATAGCGTCGTTCACCTGTGTGGCTTTATTGAGTTAAGGTAGCATATTACTAATTACTGCTAAAACTTAAGCACGCGCTCTGAAGTGCTTTTGTTTTTCTTTGTGCTGCGTTTTATTTTACTATCTGTTTCTGCATCACGATTGCTCCATTCATGATCAAGGTTAGCCGATATTTGATATCAGCATTAATTTATTAAAGTTTTCCTCCAGTTCCAAGTCACAACATTCCTCCACCCTTTGACAAAGAAAAAATGATGATATCCAGCTAGCCATAGTTTTTTCGATATATAAAACGTGTGTTATTTATTTTTTTAACTATATATATGTATGTTTGTCTTGGATTTTGTTACCCTGTACAACATGAAATAAATTTTAATTATTTCCTTATTTGTTCTGAATTATATATTCTTGCTTAATTTTTCTGTTTGAAATCAATTTTTTTTTTTTATTGCTTGAACGTGTTTCATTCACAGCTTACAATCATAGTTTCTTCATTTTCATATATTTGTTTAATAAGCTTAGTTTGTTTTCTTTAAAAGATTCCTTGTTTCTTTCTTGTAAAATTTTAATAGTTGAGCCGCTACCGAATGTTGAGCTGTTACCCCGTTCTACAGGAACTTGTCTTATAACCGGCGGTGATGATGATTATTTTGTGTTACTACAAGAGTTTGTTGTTATACAAGAGAAGCAGACCATTTTTTTTAAGCTTCCTTATGTTACGGGTTCACATCCAAGAGTATATTTCTCAGCTTCAATAGTTTCTTACTGATTGCTTACTTTCGCTCAACAACAGTCTGACTATTAAAATCAATATAACTCGGCTCTCATGTATCATCTCAGGTCACTGAAGTTTTCAAATTTAATTTAGATGATTTGAAATTTCCTGTGTACGTCTTACTTTTTGTTCATGTATTATGCAACACTTTCATCACTTCAATTATGTTGTCCCCAACGAAACATCACCTCCTTATCAGGATTGGATATCTACGATGTTCTGGTCTGTCGGTCGCTACCTTGCCTTTTAAATAGATATGTATTTTTAAATTTTTAAATTTTCTTTCATTCTTCGTATCCTATTCTTTAAATGCTAGATTCCTAACAATTACAATTATGCTATAATTTCAAATTTAATCGACCTTCTTACATGTTTATTTCTTTTTACTACCGTTACGTATACTTTATTTTATAAGAGGATTTCCCTTTTTTTTTTCATTGTCATAATGAATAGACAAAGAACAAACACAGTTTATTGACCTCTTCGACAGTTCAATGCTGGTTTTTTCATCTATAATACTTTTTCTGTTAAGTGAAACGCATTTATTTTTCAAAAATAAAACGTCTTAATAACGGAAGTCGTATCTTTTAGAATTAATTTCATTCTAATATATTTAAATACTATCGACATATATTCTCTTTATTCTGATATTTATTTACTATCCGTTTGGTAGTAGAGTTTAATCTCATTTAATTTAAGTTTCCCGGAACTTAATTCATGCATTATTACAATGACTAACAAGTTTGTTTTATTTCAATATAACGTTGACATTCTAATTTCGATTTTATTTTTTTTTCTCATTCAATTTCCCTTCCAATTGAATTTCAATTCATTGATTTATTTGCTTTTCTTTTCAATTTTAATTTATATAACACTTCGTGTTTTCCCCTATTTTTTCTTATTCCTCTGTATTGCGTTTAAGCTATTTTAATTTATTTTGTATGATTGCTATTTTTTATGTATATATTTTTTATTGAATTATCCGGCAACAACTTTTTGGTAAAATGTTTTCTGAATGAATAACAAAAATTTTTTCTGATTAATTAAAATTGACAAAAATAAAAACAATTTTTTGTTAATATCTTGTAACATGGCGTTACAAAATAATATTTAACAATATTTATATTTCATACTAATTATACACATTATATCTACTTGATAAAATAATATTATTATTAGTAATGTAATATTACTGTAAAATTCTCTATAATAAATCATATCATAGAATTATCATTTAAGTTATACAATCAGCCACAGATAGGCTACACACAACATAACATACACAAAATAACAACAACCACTGCAACTAGCCAAACCAGTAGGCTACCAACAACACGACATACACAAAATAACAACAACCACAGCAACTAGCCAAACCAGTAGGCTACCAACAACACGACATACATAAAATAAATGACAAGCAAACAACAGTACCAAAATAGACTCTGCATTAGGGGAACAACAAAATCAATGTGCCCATAGCCAGCAAGCACTATTTGCATACGCATAGGAAAATAGAATATAGTTCGCAAACTGTTTTCTGTACGAGTTTCGTAAATAGAGACGACAAAATCGGTTAAGGCAGCGTTCTAGGTAAGCTCACAGTATCTGCCTTGATCGACCGCAAGGTCTTCCTCGAAGCAGAGTAGTAGCCGTTGCCTCGACCGGCCGCAAAGTCTCCTTCGAGGCGACGGTAAACTGTTCACCGCGTCGCTGTCCTGATCGACCGCGAGGTCTTTCTCAGGGCAGTGCTAGACAGTTTTTGGTTCATTTATATTTAGTAGGGTATAAAAGTTTTCTTGTGTTGACTTGTGTTATTTTCTTCTACCTATTTGCCACGTCACTGCCTCGACTGACCGTTAGGTCTTCCTCGGGGCAGCGACGCAGGCACTGCCTCGACCGACCGCTAGGTTTTACTTGGGGCAGCGCCGCAGGCACTCGCTACTGCGTAACGTATTCTCTTCTTCTTTTGCTTGTATTTTCTGACGCGTCACTGCCTCGACCGACCACTAGGTCTTCCTAGGGGCAGTGACGCAGGCACTCGCTACCTCATCCCGTGTTCTCTTCTTCTTTTTTTTATTTACCGCCGTTATTTACCTTTTTTTATTTTTTATAGGAGCGTTCCTCTCTAGCCTTAGCAACTGCTTACCGATTACCAGAGCGCTTACCAACCGAATACCGAGGCACTTACTAATTACCGAAGCGATTACCAAGTGATTACCAGTTCCTAAAGCGATTACCGACTACCGCAGTGCTACCGACCGATTACCGAGGCAACTACTGATTACCGAAGTGCTTACCAACCGATAACTAAGACATTCACTGGCTACTGAAGCGATTACCAAGCGGTTACCGAGTGCTCAAATACTTACTGAGACACTAGCCAGCGCCAGAGAGCTGACCAACCGATCACCGAGGTAATAACTGATTATCCAAGTGCTTACCAACCGATTACCGAGGCACTTACTGGCTACTGAAGCGATTACCAACCGAATACCAAAAGACTGAGACCGTAACCCACCAATACCCACGCCAACTCCTATCTACGGCTGCTTATTTAAGATACCAAGTTAGTAAATTGTTCAATAAAAGGAGTTTTTGAATTATTGAAAAACCTGCGTGTTTTTATTTCAAAATAATTTTTGAAAGTTAATGGATCTTTCACAGGATCCTGGGGCGGTTTTACCTCAGCTTTAGAGAAAACCATGTCACAATCTAAAGTATATTAAAGTATATTTTTATTATGTCTATTGTAATCATATATGCATAGGTGTGCTTCTATATGTATGTCATTAGAACACTACATTATTCCCCCCTATAGTTTTGATTGTGTTAAATAAAAGATTAAAGTGCGCTTTCTTTGGTGATGGTGTCTCTGGTGTGTCTCTGTTCACGAATGCTGGTTTGAGTCTGTCAATGTGAATTGTGCTTGTGTTATTATTTTGAAGTATGGTAAAGAATTTAGGTGTTCTGTGTAGAACTCTGGAAGGTTCATCGCATTGTTCTTTAAGAGCTCGATGTGTTGCGTCGTCGTTAATAAAAACGAAATTACATATTTTAAGTGCTTGTGGGATATATTGTTGAAATTTGTTATTGTGGTGTAAAATGAGTGCTCGATTAGTTTCAAAGACTTCTTTGACTTTTGCAAGTGTATCAGTTGGAGTGAAAGTTTGATTGTCTTGTACTATTAATTGATTCGGTAACCTGAGTGTTTGATCAAAAACCATTTCTGCTGGTGAAGCTTTAATATCTTCCTTAACTGTCGACCTGAGCCCTAAGAGAATTAATGGTAATTCTGCGTACCAATTGGTTTGGTTATTGCTTGCGATCAGATAATTTTTGAGTTGACGATGAAAGCGCTCTATAACTCCATTAGCTTGTGATAAGCCGAAGTTGTTATGTGTTTGCTACCGAGATCTTCAACAAATTTCTTGAATGTGCTACATGTGAACTGAGCTACTCGATCGGACGTAATTTCTAGAGGGACGCCAAAGCGTGATATAAATTCTCTTCGTAGTGTGTCTACTATCATATCTGTGCAGATATCTTTAAGTAGATATACTTCAGGCCAACGTGTGTTTCGGTCAATTTTGGTAAGGAGATATCTATGACACTTTGATATTGGTAATGGCCTACTAGGTCAATATGAACATGTTCAAAGCTCCCGTGTGGGATGTTTATTTTATGTGGGAGTGTTTTAGTGTGTCTATGTATTTTTGATCGTTGATATCTCACACATTCTTGTGACCATTTGTTGATTTATGAATTCATTTTAGGCCAAAAGTATCTCTGTGTTAGTAGTCTTCATGAACCACGTGTTCCTGGATGTGAAATATTATGTTTATGTTCAACAATTTGTTTCCGTAACGTTTGTGGAATGAATGGTCGTGTTTTCGAATCTGTTTGCTCGCACCAGATTTTTACTTTTAGTAAAGGTATGTGTATATGTTCCAATTTGTACATGTTTTGTTAAGGATGTCTTGTAATTCTGTGTCTGTAATTTGTTCTTTATGTAATATTTTAAAATTAATATCTGTAGGTGTGAAAGCGTCGATTTCGGCTCGTGAAAGTGCGTCTGCTACTGCGTTGTCTGTACCTTTGATATGTTTGATGTCATTTGTGAAATGTATTCTAGGTGTCTGGTTGGTCTTGGACTACGTTCTGTTTTTGTGTGAAGTGCGTTGGTTAAAGCTTTGTGATCAGTAAATATTGTGAAATTGTTGCCTTCGAGATGATGTTTGAAATGTTTGATTGTTAAGTATATTGCGAGTAATTCACGATCGAGTGTACTGTATTTGGTTTCTGACTGTGTAAGCTTTTTCGAAAAGAATGCTAGAGGTTCAAGTCTCTTGATGTACTGTTGTTGTAGTACGCCACCGACTGCGGTGTTTGATGCATCTACAGCAATTGATGGTTTTGCATTGCTATTAACATGATTAAGTAGCGTTTGCGTTGCAAAACTGTCTTTGATTGTTGTGAAGGCATTTAGTGTAATGTCAGTCCAAATTAAGTGTTTGTGTTTTGTTTTTGATGCTACGGTGACCATGTCATTAATTGGACCTAGCATGTGTGCGAGTTTCGAAATACACCAGTGGTAGTAATTTGTCATACCAATGAATTTTTGCATTTGTTTTACTGTCTGTTGTTGTGGATAGTCTCTTATGCATTGTGTACGTTCTTCTGAAGGTCGGATACCTTCTTTAGAAATGTTATAACTGAGCAAATGTATATCTGTCGCTCCGAAAGTGCATTTATTAGGTTTAAAGTTTAAACCGTATTCTGAAAGCCTTTGGAAAACTTAAGTTAATTGTTTGATGTGTTCTGTCTCAGTCTCGCTAGCTATTAATATGTCGTCTAGGTAAACAAAAATAAAGTCCAGTCCACGTAAAACTTTGTGTATAAATCTTTGGAATGTCTGTGCTGAGTTCCTCAACCCGAAAGGCATTCGGAGGAATTCGAACATTCCGAAAGGTGGTGTTATGGCTGTTTTATGAATGTCGTTATGAGCCATAGGTATCGGGTGATAGGCTCTAACAAGGTAAATTTTTGAGTAAATATTTGTGTTGTGCAAGTTGATGGAAAAGTCGTATATATGTGGCAAAGGGTAGCGGTCGGGTACAGTGATAGCATTTAGTCGTCTGTAGTCGCCACATGGTCTCCAGTCATTTGGTTCAAGTTTGCCTACAAGGTGGAGTGGAGAGGAAGTTTTTGAGTCGGACGGTCTGCAAATTCCAGACTTTACTAGAAAATCGAATTCTTGTTTAGCAATTTTTAGTTTTGGTAAGTCTAACCGTCGTGGTAGTGTAAATGGTAACTGTCCTTCTGTAACTATGTGGTGTACTGTTTTATGTTTGATTGGTGCAGTGTAATGAGTAGCTGTATTTATTGTCAAGTGTTAATAATTTTGGTAATTGTGTTTCGGAATATTTAGATGAGTTTCTTGTGTTTTAAATCTATTAAAAGTCCATATTTGGTAAGAAAGTCTGCGCCTATAATAGGTCTTGTAATGTCTGCTAGTATGAAAGTTAATGGGAATTCTCTTCCGAGTTTTAAATGTATGTTTAATAATTTTTTTCCGTGCCATTAGCAGCTTGGAATGTCAAATCAGATTTTTTATTAATTTCGAATTTAGAGGATGGCAGTACGGAAGCTTCGGCACCACTGTTGATCAGAAAATTTATGTTGTTGTCGTTGTCAAATATAAATAAACGGCGTGTTAATGTTTTTGCATTCCCATCATTAGCCGTTGCAATGATGGTGTGTTTTAGTTTGTTGCAGTTTGTGTATTGTGTTGTTGGTTCTTTTGGGTGAATGAACATGGTTGTTCACATTTTTTAGCGGCTCTACCGAATTTAAAATGGTATTTGCAAACCCAATTGTTTGGTCGTTGGCGTGACGTGTTTCTAGTTCGACGCGGTGAGAACCTTCTGTAGTTGAAATTTCGTAAATTGGATCGAGAGCGATTATATTCTTCATTTTTAAGTTCTTGAACTTCTAGTGAAAGTTTGTTGAAACATTCAAGGATTTTTGTAGTTGTTTCAGAAAAGTTTTCTGCAATTTTCGCTAGTTTGTTGGGATTATAGGGAGAATTCTTTCCAATTGTTGAAATCTCTGATCCAGGTATAACCTCCCTTAGGTTGTCCGCTAGTTTCATTTGGTCTTCGAGTTCGTTATGGTTAGATCCTGTAAGGGCGATATTTAAGCTCTTAGGTTATTTTTTCAACCAGAGTTTGTATACTAAATTATGGTCTACTGTCGAACCAGCTAGGAGTAATAATGATCGGTAAAATTGAGATGGTTTTTGGTCGCCCATCTCGGTACCTGACAACATTTTGTCGAATCGTTTATTTTCGCTTAATGAGTGTCGATCTATTAAGACTTTCTTCAAACCTTCGTACTAATTAGTCAAAGGGGGTTTTTGAATAAAATCAAGTACTGTGATAATGACTTCTTGTGGAAGTCTTCTTGGCAGTCACTAGATATTCGTACTTGGTTTAATCTACGGTAATCGCTTTCGACTTAAATTGGATCTCTGCATGTGCGAACCATGCATCTGGACAACTGGTCCAAAATTGTGGTAATTTAACCGACGTCCCATGCATTTCTGTACTGGCTGACGTATTGAACGGATTGGTCAGAAACTCTGTCTCTAAATTTGTTAAGTGTGTGTTGGTATCACCTTCTCCGTGGTGAGCAATGTGTGGGGGTGTATGTTGTAAGCTCATTTTTAAAAATTTGTGTAAATTAAATTAAAAATGATCGTATTTGTATTTCTATTTGTTTCCTATCTGTAAATTGGGTGTAGTGGAGTGTCTGCGGTGTGAAACAATTGGTTTCTTACGTCCTAATTGTTGTACTACATTGTAAGAAGCTACCTCGTATTAAGCTAAGTTTTAAATCATACAAACAATAATAATATATATGTACATAATAAGTTATATAATAAAATATATAAAATTTTTTATAATTTTTTTTATTATTTTATTTACTGTTGTTGTTGCTGTTTGTTGTTACTGCGGTTGGTTAGGTGGGTCGTCGCTGCTGCTAATTTTGATGTCGCTGCTGTTGATGTTGTTGCTGTCGCTGCTATTGTTGATGTTGCTTGTAACTGTTGTTGTAATTGTTGCTTGCGATATGGGGTCACTATGCCTTGCAAAGCAGTTAATTGCCTTGGAGGTGGTTTAAAGTATGCTGCTTGAAAAGTTGTATCGGCTGTTCAGGCTATTCTGCAGACTGCCTAGAGTGAGGATGTGTGAGGATCAAGAGTATAGGATGTGGATGGCCTGCAAGTTCTTGCAGAAGTATGTTGGTCGATGGTAGTGGATCTGGATTAAAGAAATATATTTGTTGCGATTTGTCTGGTTTGGCAAAACTTCTTTATTTTCTTTTGGTAGCAATGTTTAGGGACCGAATAAGGTTGAACTTTGTTCTGCAGGTGCAACAGTCGAAGTAAATGGATTAAAAATTGATTGCGGAGTTATATACACTGCTGGAGGCGGTGGTTGTATCAAAGAAGGTAGTTTTTTGCAAACGGAAGCTTGATGGCGTCGTTTGTGTAAGAAGAGTTGGCGCGTTGGAATTCTACTTGCTGGTATCTGCGGTAAAAGTTGTGGGTTCGAATGAGTTGGTTCTGGTGATTAGGCAGGATCGCCAATATAGCGTTTAAGCTATTTTAATTTATTTTGTATGATTATGTATACATTTTTTATAGAATTATCCAACAACTTTTTGATAAAATGTTTTCTGAATGAATTACAAAATTTATTTTTTTGATTAATTAAAACTGACAACAATGAAAAACAATTTTTTTAATTAATATCTTAAGTAAATTAAAGTATATTTTTATATGTGCTGTAATCATATATGCATATGTGTGCTTCTATTTGCATGTCATTAGAACACTTCCCTCCGCTTGAACTATTCCATTTACTTTCTATTCTTATTCTTTATTTTCTTTAAAAAAAGAAATGTTTTTCTCTGTGTAGGCCCAATTTGAAACTGGCTTTGAAAATCATTAATTTTGTTTCTTCTCTTTTTTTATTAAAAGAAGTTATTTTGTCCTCTTCTTGTAATTTATTAAATTATTCTGCATCTTCCATATGTTGGAAATATTATTTATCTGACATTTGTTACCTTTCTCTTCATAATTTTCTAATTTCCCAATTTCTTCTTGGTCGGATAGAATTACTGTTTGTTTTGTTTTTCTAAAACTTCTTCAATTTTTTCATTTTCATTTTCCCTTTCGCTTTTTCCGTCCTTTGCCTTGAAACCTGTTTCACTTACGCTTATACCCTTACATTGCTGCGGTATATTTATTTTCTGAATCGTTCGTTCATTTAATTTTATTTCCTCATTCATTTTTGCTTTATTTATCTTTATATCACCATTATTCTCTCTTTCACTTATTTTATTTTTTCTTCACAACTATTATCTTCGCTCCAATTTATTTCATTATTATTCATTCTTTTACTTATGCTTTTTCCATCATTAATTTTCGCCTCCTTTACTTTTAATTCATAATTATTTTTTCTTTCCTATTGTCTCAATTCATCATTAACCCCTGCTTACTTAATTTTTATTTCATAATTATTCTTAGTTCTTATCCGAGGCTGGTTTAGTTTTCATTGGGCAGTAGTAATGTGGCGGGACCCAAACCCTGCGCACATTCCATGTTTAAGGTCTATGGCGCGACCCACCGCTCAAATTAGCCGTCAAACTGACGGATGCCAGTTTGCCGTTGCCCAGGAAACACCACGTGGAGGTTTAAGTCGACTTAAGACGATTTCGACATGGATAATGCTGGCTTCGCCAGGTTGAGGCGGTCAGACCCGTTGCCATGTGAAGGTTCGCCCCCTGTTCCCCTTTATGAAGTATGAGCTCTACGAAGACATTGACGTAGTTCGGCGTATAACTGTGCAGCGACTACGTTGGCTGGGTCATGTCCATCGTATGGACGACGAAGCTCCAGCGAAAAAGGTGCTTGAGGCAAGGGTCGCTAGTCAACGACGATATTTACAATCTTTTCAGATGTCAAATTCTCTGTTACCACACTTTCTACAGGTGTAGTTATACAGAATTCTCCCATCTTCTTGGATGTTAACTCCTCCTTTACTACCTCCTCCTTTCTGTACTGAGCTGTACAGATGTTCACAATCTTTTCAGACGTCGAATTCTCTTCTACCAAACTCTGCCAAATGAGCTGAACAGATATTCACAATCTTTTTAGACGTCGAATTGTCTGTTTCTATCCTTCACACCCCTTTTTATTACTTATTTCGGGGTTCCCAGCTTGTTGCAGCAAGGCGTTGCCGACTGTCGAAGCATTAGAATGCCCCATTTGTTTGGTGTGTATTGTTCATTAAGGCTCACTAGCCCCTTTATACTTACTTAATTGTTCTGTGGGATTGTCACTGGTCCGCTCCAAGCAAAAGAAAAAGTACTCGTTGGTGACTGCTTAGACATAATGTCTTTTATTTTAGCTAAAGCACAGATATTTATAATAACCATCTTCCAAAATCTTTACATTATTGTTTTATTTTACATTATTAAAATTTTCTATAATTGATAGTTTTTTGTTAAATTGATAATCTTAATTGTTGACCTTCCTTGTTAAATTATATACGCATACAAACATACATACATTGTTTATTTAGCTTTGGCAATTATACATTTTCAGTTGGTCACAAAATAGCGACCAACAGCTGCATAAAATAAAGTAGACCAAATATCGAGTTCACTGCTTGTACGACATTTCCCAATTTCGTCAAACAGTAACGCCACTCAGGTATCAGGCACATAGCATTGTTCACCTGTGTGGCTTTATTGAGTTAAGTCAGCATATTACTAATTGCTGCTATAACTTAAGCACGCGCTGTAAAGTGCTTCTGTTTTTCGTAATTGGATCAAGCCTGATATCATCAATTGAGGTATGTCAGTGCTTTGTGCTGCGTCTTATTGAGAAAATGTACCTCCAAATACTTATCAAGGATGAAGATCAATAGTTCCAAATGATAGTATGGCGAGAGGATCCCAAGAAACAACTAAACTATTATCAGCTTAAAACAGTGACATACTGAACCAGGTCAGCTCCATACCTTGCAACAAAGTGCTTACAACAATTGGCGCTTCAATTCACACACAATTTACCACTCGGATCAAGGGCTTTATCTCATGATTTCTATGTCGATGATGGTTTGCTTGGTTCAAACAGTCTAACTGAATTAGTTGAAACCCAGCAACAACTAATTAAGATTTTATCAACAGCAGGTTTTAAATTGCAAAAATGGTGTGCCAACCATCCAAATTTACTGCAAGGCATTTCAGTTAAGGACCAAGAAGTAGATTTAAATTTTGAGAATATAGATAACACAACAATCAAAAAAAAACTCTTGGCCTTATCTGGCATCCAAAGGCTGACAAACTTCTCATAAAGGTTATTCCGAAGGAATTTACTACTGTAACAATAAGAACTGTTTCATCAGATCTCGCACGCCTTTATAATCCAATGGTCCTGGTTGCACCAGCAGTGGTAACAGCCAAAATATACATTTAAGAATTATGGCAATTAAAATCAAAATGGGATGATCCTGATTCTACCGAATTTCGTAACTAATCGTTATCATTTTATCAAAAGTTACCAATGCTCAATGAAGTTCAATTTCCTCGACATATCTTCAAATGTCAAATTCCTCAATCAGTTCAACTACATGGCTTTGCAGACGCTTTTGGGTAGGCCTACGGTGCTGTGATGTACATTCGTTCGAAATTTCCAGACGGGTCAGTAACAGTGACCCTATTGGGCTCCAAGTCTAGAGTTGCCCCAATAAAACACAGACTATACCCAGACTTGAACTGTGTGCAGCATTACTTTGCGCTGAACTCATGGCAAAAATAAAAAATTATCTACAATACAACAATCATCCAACCTATTATAGGACAGACTCACAAATTGTTCTGTCCTGGCTTCATTCTTCTCCTGCAAACTTTCATACATTTGTTGTAAACAGAATTGCAAAAATTCACGAGTTAACTCACAAACAAAAAATGGTATCACGTGCCATCAAAACAAAATCCTGCTGACGTATTATCTAGAGGAATAATGCCAAATCAGCTCAAGACCTGCTTATTGTGGCTCCACGGACCCGTTTTTCTTCATGGAGAAAAATCTGTCTGGCCATCAGCATTTCGTGCAGATCTAAAAATAGACACAGACGAAAAAAAGAAACTCAAGAGTCACACATTGGTCATTACCAACGAACCTTTAGAACAAATCATCTATAATATTTATCACCATAACTCATTCCGAACGCTGCAAAGAATTGTAGTCTTTATAATCCGATTGGCAAGGAATTACAACTATCACCACAAGAACTCGATGAGTCTCTGACACTCATTATAAACAGTACAACAGTCAGAATTTAGTGAAGAAATCAAATCATTATCGAAACGCGAGCAAGTGCACAAATCAAGCTCATTAGCCACCTTGGACCCGTTCTTGGGTGACAAGGGAGTGATTAGAGTAGGAGGTCACTTGACATCATCGTTATTAAGTTACAATGCAAAACACCCAATACTTGTCCCGTATAATGACAAGATAATAAAACTACTTATAAAAATGATACACGACACCCAACTACATTTCGGACCACAAGCCCTCCTAGCTCGAACCCGACAACGCTTCTGGCCAATAAAGGGAAAAATAATGGCAAGATCTATTGTTGAAAATTACGTACGATGCAGTAGAGTCAAACCAACTCTACTAAATCAATTCATGGGAGATTTACCAAAAGAAAGAATCCAACCTTTACGACCATTTCTTAACAGCGGTGTAGACTATTGTGGACAATTTGAAATTCACTACAAAATTCGAGGAAAAAGACCCCATAAGGCGTACATAACTATATTTTGTTGCTTTGCTCTCAAAGCAGTCCATTTAGAACAAGTGTCAGATCTAACAACCACAGCTTTCATTGGAGCCTTAAAACGTTTTATCAGTAGAAGAGGGCACTGTATAAACATATTCAGTGACAATGCAACAAACTTTGTGGAGGCAAGCAACGAGCTGCAAGAACTAATAAGTTCAGTCCACTCAGCAGAAGGTCAGGAAGCCATTATCAAAGAATGCAGCAACAAGGGCATAAAGTTCAACTTTAATCCTCCACGGGCACCTCATTTTGGAGGGCTTTGGGAGGCCGCGGTAAAATCTGCAAAGTATCTTTTATCAAGCAGTGTATCATCTGCATCGCTGACATACGAAGAACTTGAGACCGCGGTAGTTGAAGTTGAAGCCATTCTTAACTCAGGACCAATTATGCAAATGTCATCTGATCCAAATGACCTAACAGCACTTACACCGGGAATTTTCTTATCGGAAAAGCTCTTACGGCTAAAATCATGGATACCAGTTTGCCGATAAGGTGGAAAATGGTGATACATCTCAAACAAGAAGTCTTGAAGCGATGTTCTACTGAATACCTCAATCAGTTACAGCAACGCACAAAACGGAGAAGTCGATCCCCAAACATTGAACTTGACATTTAGTAATAATTAAGGAAGCCAACGTTCCTCCATTTAAATGGCCATAAGGCAGAATAATTAAGACGTACAAAGGAGACGATGGTTTTGTTAGAGTAGCAAAGGTAAAAACTTCATCAGGAATCTGGAAGCGTCCTATTCACCGATTAGCTCCACTACTTACACAAGAAGAACCGACAACAAGCGTAAAAAGAGACGAAGCAGATAGTAATATTGAAGATATTCCATCTAAAAGAAGGAAATTCTCTACTGGAACTATATTGCTATGTTGTTTATTGCTTTTACCAATTGATCTAGCTTAACCCATTACATTATCAAGACTCAACTCAACCCCAAGCATTCACTTCGAAGGAATTGGCGCAACACAGTTGGTAACAGCTGAATCGAATCTCATAGCATCCTTTAGTTTACAACCAATCAAAACTAATCTTGCTATCTTTGTATATGGTATAATCTCCTTGAAACAACTTGAAACAAGTTGGTAATAGCTGATTGGAATCTCATAGCCTTCTTCAATTTACAACCAATCAAAACTAATCTTGCTATCTTTGTAAATGGTACAATCTCCTTGAAACAACTTTGTGAAAAATTAAACAAATTCACACATTGTGATTTGCTGGTTAAACAATATGAACAAGACATAAATCATCTTCAGTGGAACAACAAACTATTTGTAAAGGGCAATTGTAAAGCAAATGCCTTATTTGGGGTACTAGATTCGACATACACTGAAGAAATGTCTTCTACAATCAACAGTATAAGTGAAAATTAAGATCACTTGTTAACTTTGTTAAAAAACCAAAAATTCAATCGTTGACTCAACAATTAACATTATTTAAGAGGATCACAAAATAATATCAACAAGTTTTCGACAGCTCGGTGAACAACTTGATGCAATTTGCAATCATATAAACAATGATCAGGAAGACTTGGTGCAACAAAATCTCTTCCAAGTCTTCACTACCTTAGCAATTCAACTCACTATGTTAAGGGCTGATATCGAATAAATACAGACAGCCCTACTTTACATATTAACAGACAATCATCACGGAAAAATGCACCCATTATTATTATCACCTTACCAACTTAAAAAGGAGATTATCACCATTCAATCAAGTAAAAATCAAAATCTAATGGAAAATCAAAAAACGCTTCAATTACGCTTCAATTACCAACTGATCAAGACAATTTATTAACCCTCTTCAAACTTATGAAGGTTGTACCCGGATTAACCGAAGATCATATTCTGTTTAATATCCAAATTCCACTGAGCGATCAAAGAAAATTTTAAATATTCAACTTATTACCAATTCCACGTGTGGTCAACAACACAATAAAAACAATAAAGATCTCAACGCATTACTTGGCCATCTCTTGACACCGGGACAACTATTTTCCAATGAACTCTACCTTGTTGCAGATTTGTTTGACAATAAACAGCAATAAATATTTGTGTCTACATATCCAGACTGTGTACAATTATGGGTCTGGAACCAATTCTTGTGAAGTCGAACTATTCAACAACGCAACTAAGGTCAACTGTGAAATAATGGAAACTCATGACAGTTTTACATGGAAGCAGATGGAAAAGTTCAATCAATGGATATTCGGTGCTACTCTTCCAACTCGGATGAACGCAGTCTGCGGATCTGAATCTCCACAAGTCACACTTATTGGTTCTGGAATTCTCTCACTTAAGTCAAACTACATGCTTAAAAATAATACTATGACGGTCCACGGTCTTCAACTAGTCAACACTACTCAACAAATTTCATACACGAGTATGAACAACATAATACCTATTAATTCCGAGCACAAATCATTGCACCTTATAAAAAATATGAGCCAATACATCGTAAAGGTCGATCAACTGGCCACTCTTCACGAAAAATTTACCAAACAAAACATTTTAGAGCTGCCTCATCAAATTCAGAGGAGTAACAATCATTACCTGGCGATTAGATATTCATTACTCATCATTGACATTTTAATTATAGCTGCACTAATTTGGAAAGGGCAAAAAACAAACTCAAAACTACAACAATAAAGGCACCTGAACCACTTCCCCGTCATAAGAAGTCATTCGAAATCAGTGTCAGTTAAACTTCGTTCAACGGGGCGCAGAATGTTAAGAACAAAAACGGTATCAACAATTAATGTAGCGCAGACATGCTCATCTAGTAGCTCATCTTGCTCGCGTTACCCACCATACAAATTTTTTCCATCATGAGCTTTGCCTTTGCGCTTATGCGAATGCCAAACCTCCTATAAAAAACAACATAATCTAAAAAAAAGCAAATAACAGCACCACAAGCCGCTGTGACGATCATCTAATTTTGAACTCGTAAACAACAACAACAAATGCATGCAAATTATCCGTTGCTTGTGTGAAAACATCCACAGGATCTGTTTTTATTTTTCATTACCAAAAGTTACGAAGCGCAATTTTTTGCAGTTATTTTGTTTTTTAAAAATCATTTGCTCTTCTGTAAAATTTCCTGAACTCCACTGATGTAGCGCACGCCTTAAGCAGAGCATGCATTAATTGTTGAAACTATTAATGTAGGCTTAAGCAATGTAAGCAAAAACTTTTATAAACTGTTTTTAGTGGCTTACGATGCTTAGAATGGATTAATTCACAGATAATGACATTCATTTCCGCATAGTTAGTTGCATAATATTTTAAGCTTGTTTTTATTTACTTTGTAATATAAATTTTAGCATAATCATTTTAACCTTTAAGAGGTACAATAAATAAATATGTCAATCAATTACGTTAAAACAATTCAAAGTGTTACATTTAAATTAAAGCCCTACTTAATTGGTTTCAAGTGCCAATTAAGTGCCCCCTCTTTATCAATTACAAGTGTTGATAAAGAGTCTGTTAGAATTGTCTAAGATTCCAACTAGGGTAGGGTTTAAACTAGATTAGGGACTATCGGACCCAAGGAAGAGTGGGGATGCAACCAAAAATGATGCCGTTGGACCAGAAAAAGGAATTAAAGAAGAGAAAATAGAAGAGATGAGATATATGTACAACAAGTTTAACTAAAAAGAAGTATGTAACGCTAAGGCGGCTAAAGCGAAGTGCAATAAAACGACGGCAGCACAAAACTGTGAGAAGAAGGTGGCAGTATCTGAGGGCAAAACTACAAGAAAGCAGCAACAACTACTAAAACAACTTTGACGGGAGGGAGCACGTTAGTGCAATACGACAATGAAGAGCGATGACAAACATTCAGAAAGTTCCAGAGAGGCAAGGCGGTACAGTCCGGATGAACAACTGATATAAAGAAAAACAAAAATACAACGACCAAACAATAGAGATAAACATTCTTCTACAGTAAAATAAACCAACAAGTGTCAGAAACTACCATAAAAAGAACAACGCCGACAAAATCATTTAACGGAAGGAATTAAAACCCTTTCTAAAATAACTAAAAAAAAATACTTAAACAAACAAAAACCAACTTCATAAAATAAACCAACCGAAGGTATGAAAAACTTTACTAAAACAACCTAGTAAGCCAAAAGTGTTAAAACTTTAATAACAACAACAAGCCTGGAAGATAATATAATGAAAGGAACCAAACCCTTTCTAAAGAACAATAAAGCAAAATTCTAAAATAAATTAAATAAAATCTAATTCAACCATTTAATGTCAACGAAAATTAAACAACGAAAAACTATTAGAGAGCAGTGATTAAGGAAATTAATCAAGAATTGATGAACTGTCAAAGAAGAAGACAACATAAGTAAAGCTCGAGTCGCGAAACATCTTTATATCACCACAATACACACTTCATCAATGTAACGCATAAGAAAGCACCAATCGTGTGAAAGAAAACAACCTTTATAACCCCCACAAATACCAACAAAAGTAGGAACCAATAGGTTATAGAAATAGAATACAATACAATAAATAAAATATAATTAAATACAAATAATGTAAAGGAATAATGAATTGAGGAGTTATAAAAATAAGAAACAAAAACAAAAATTTATATATATATTAAATAACAACTATAAACAAATGATAAATAAATTTGAGTAAGAATAAAATGCGAAAAATAAAACACAAGAAATAAACGAAGATATAAGAGATAAACAACGAAAAAATTATTGTTTGGTTTTTAACAATAATTTTTTTACTTTTCGAAGGGCGGAGGAATGTTGTGAATTAATCACAAACGAAACAAATAAACCAATGCATATTTGTAGGCACTACCTTTTGTGCCATACAACAACCTTGAATTTCTGAATTTAAGGCCAATGCAAGTCCAAGTGCGACTGCATAAAAATGCTGCGTCAGCTGTTACGCGCAAAATCCCTCGCTTGTCGAAATCGAGTTTGGCCGACTCAGTGGATAAGGCCGTGGGTAATGTTTTAGTTGTTGTTGATTTTGGGCGCCACGCGATACACCCAATTCCGACCGGTTCCAGATTATCGCGATGCTCGAGAACCGTAGCGAATTCAATAAAAATAAAATACCAATTTAAATTCAAATACAAAATCCCTCAAATTTATTAAATCAGTTTATGAATATCAATTTATTCGATTAGAATGTAAATAATTAGTTAAAACCGTTAATCCCCAAACACTAACTCTCCTGCCGCAAACAATCGATTGTTTACCCTAGGATTACAATTCGTGGTACCATATAAAAAATCGAAAAGAATAATTTCTTAACGTATAATAATTGTAATCTTAAGTTACACGCAAAATGGCTTCCATCAAATACTTAACAATATACTGAGTTTTTCTCTCAGTGTAGGGTAAAATTGTAAATCAATCCAAATAAATTATAATACTTATTACATCAAGAAAGATCAAAAATATGTTACCGGTTGATAGCTGGAATTTAATATTTGTATTTTAATATTGGTCGCTTATAAAATTTATGAACGTGAATTATATTTTTCTTAATGTAAAATTAACGCAAAAAAATATAAACCACCCTGATTAATATACATCTCAAAGAATGTGTTAATATATTTCTTCGACAAAAAAAAATAAATTTTTCGATTTTTCTTCTCTGAAAAATTCATAAAAATGATTCCACGACCGGGATTCGAACCCAGGACTTCCGCGTGATATGCAGATGTTTTAACCACTGGTCTACCGCGACTATTAATAATCTCTTGGCTAAAACCGCACTTAATCTGTGAGTGTGTATGTGTATCTTCACAAAATGAAACCAATATTTAGCCAACGCGGAAAAGCACATGAAAATTTCCGAAAAGGGGGAAAACCTCAGGACGTAGTATTGGTATCTATAAAGAAAATTAGACATTGAAGCAATTTTCCGAACCAGTCCTGGGGCTTTCTTGTCGACTTCCTACCTTGCACTTGGATCCAATTTATGACCATACTATGCCTGCGATCATCTCGTAGCATCTGACTCCAGCAATTATAATAATGGCTCTTCCAATTCCTAGTCTCCTTAATTGCACGGTATCAGCAAAAAAAATCAACTTTCTTTTAAACAATTAATATTTAAAACTCTAATTAAAATTACTCCAAAAAAAACACACCAGCTTACTCTCGACCTGTCGTAGCTCAGCCAAGCTCGCCTTTAATTTTCTTACTTAAACCACTGATATCACCTAAGCTTTTCGGTATCTATCTGGTAACTGTTCCGCTGAATAGCCCAAACCTGAATTTATGTACCCTTATATTTATTTTCAATTATTTACGGACTTATATATTTTCCACTTATAAGTAGTGCTTCCTTAGTTACATTATTAGCTCCAGTTCTAAAAAAAAACAAAATCAACCGTCCGACGTATTCGAACCCGCTATCCTCTGCTTACCAGGCCAGCACACTACCATTGCGCCACCGCTCTATACTAGCAGATTCTGCCTGCTCTGCTTTCGACAGGCCCAAAGCGATTTATCGTGAATCTTGTCTTGCCAACAACACCCACACATGCGGCCACTGACTGTGATCTATTTATAGACCAACTAGCTAACTAGCTAGAAATAATTGCCGGTAGTGATGTAAACTTTCTTTCCAAACGAGTACCCGAATTTGTACACTACATATAGTAGTATTCGTGTTTAATATTTTCATTTCTTTAATTTTTATTTATAATTAAATGATTATTACTATTATTATTATTATTATCATTATCATTATCATTATCATTATCATTATCATTATCATTATCATTATCATTATCATTATCATTATCATTATCATTATCATTATCATTATCATTATCATTATCATTATCATTATCATTATCATTATCATTATCATTATCATTATCATTATCATTATCATTATCATTATGATTATCATTATCATTATCATTATCATTATCATTATCATTATCATCATTATCATTATCATTATCAGTATCATTATCATTATCATTATCATTATCATTATAATTATCATTATCATTATCATTATCATTATCATTATCATTATCATTATCATTATTATTATCATTATTATTATTATTATTATTATTATTATTATTATTATTATTATCATTATTATTATTATTATTATTATTATTATTATTATATTATTATTATTATTATTATTATTATTATTATTATCATTATCATTATCATCATCATCATCATCATCATCATCATCATCATCATCATCATCATCATCATCATCATCATCATCATCATCATCATCATCATCATCGTCATCATCATCATCATCATCATCATCATCATCATCATCATCATCATCATCATCATCATCATCATCATCATTATCATCATCATCATCATCATCATCATCATCATCATCATCATCATCATCATCATCATCATCATCATCATCATCATCATCATCATCATCATCATCATCATCATCATCATCATCATCATCATCATCATCATCATCATCATCATCATCATCATCATCATCATCATCATCATCATCATCATCATCATCATCATCATCATCATTATTATTATTATTATTATTATTATTATTATTATTATTATTATTATTATTATTAATATTAGTCATATTATTAAAATTTTTATTATTATTGAAAATTCAATCCGTAACACTCCCCCCCACCTTTAAGAAGTTTTCATTCAATACCGCCGTAATATCTCCGTAAATCCTTGCTGTGCCATATTCCGTCCTCTTTTTTGGATAGGGTCTCTAAACTATAAGTCCACGGTGACAGCCTTTTCTTAACCCTAAATGGACCAATGAAAGTAGGTGCTAATTTGGCACTAAAATATTTCGACGCATCCGATAGCACATAATTTCGGCGCAACACTAAATCGTTAGGCTGATATTGGGCATCACGATGCCGCAAATTGAAATTATCGCGCGCTCTATGCGATGCCTTTAACATGCGCGTACGTACATCGTTTAGAATAACGCCCATATTCCTGAACCAAGGGCAATTACCATTGCTGCGATCTACCAAAATACCCTCAACAGGAAGTGGTTCCCTATCACGTTTAAGCGTCATTTCTCGACCAAAAATTATAGAAAATGGGGTTCTGGCCGTTACCTCATTCCGCGACGTACGAATAGCGCAGGCTACTTTTGGAAACAAAACATCCCAATCTCGATGATTTTCGGCGACATAAGCTCTCAATTTTGTTTTTACAGTCTGATTAAACCTTTCCGCGGGGTTAGCTTGAGGATGATACAATGGGGTGAAAGTTGGAGTTACCCTATAACAATTCATCAAAGCACTTAATTCTCTACTTTGAAATTGCACACCATTATCACACACTATCCACTTCGGCACTCCAAACATTAAAAACACCTGCTCTTCCAAGGCTTGACATACCGATTTAGCTGTAGCTGATCGTAATGGAAAGAAAAGAGGAAACTTCGAATAATAATCCACCACTGTTAAAATGTAACAGAAACCACGCGTACTTCTTGGCAGTGGCCCAATCAAATCTGTGCTCAGCATTGACCATGGTTCTTTTACTTCGTTAGCTCTAGATTGCATAGAACCCTCTGGCTTTTGCAAATCCGACTTTGTAGTTTGACAGACTTGACAATTTCGAACATACTTTCTAATGTCTTCTTTCATACGTGGCCAAAAATATTTCAACTGTGCCTTGCCAAGAGTCGTTTTAACCCCTCCATGTCCCCCAAGTATATCATCGTGAATTTCTTTTAGCACCTCCGACCTCTGCCTATTTGGTACCACCATTTTCCAGCGATTTCCCTCATCGCCGCTGGTCGGATCTCTAGGTGTAAGATAACGATATAATTTATCGCCCTCGATTCTCCACGACGAAAATTGGTCAGGATGGTTTTTCACCTCTTGCAATTTACTCTTGAGCCATCCTCTTCAATGCAATCAACAGCTTCTTCCGGTACAGCTCTTGGTAGTGTGTCTGGCACCAAATGCTCCTTTCCCTTGCGATGAACAATATTAAAGTCGTACTGCTGGAGACGAACTGCCCATCTCGCGAGTCGGCCTTAAGGATCTTTAAGATTTTGCAGCCAGACCAACGAATGGTGATCGGACCTCGAGATACGGGCGTAGCTTTTCAATGGCCCATAAAACTGCTAGACACTCTCGTTCTGTAGGTGAAAAATTTTTCTCCGTACGAGACAACGTTCTACTTAAATAACACACCACTTTTTCGCTTTCCTCGTTTTCCACTCTCTGAGTTAAAACCGCGCCTATGCCATAACCTGACGCGTCGGTATGTAGGAGAAAAGGACGAGCAAAATCTGGGCAAGATAAAATCGGAGCTTCGATTAGCTTTTTTTTAATGTCCCGGAACGATTCTTCGCACTGTTCGGTCCAACAAAACTTAACCTTTTTCTTCAAAAGCGCTGTTATGGGCGCTATGACATTTGAAAGTTGGGAACAAACTTCTTATACCACGAAATCATACCTATTAACCTTCTGACTGCCGTTACCGTAATTGGACAAGGATACTCGACCATAGATTTCACCTTCTCTGGATCTACCGATAACCCGTGCTTATTTACAATGTACCCCAAGTATTTTAACTGACTCTTGCAGAGCTCGCACTTATCTTTATTAAGAGTCAAACCAGCCTCCTTAAGCCTACTCAGCACTTCCTTTAATATTTCCAAATGTTTGGCAAAAGTGCCCGTGACAATTATGACATCGTCCAGGTATACGAAAACATAGGGATCTAACTCAGGACCCAAAACCCTATCAATAAACCTTTGCCATGTACTAGGGGCATTTGAAAGGCCCATAGGCAGTCTTCGGAACTGGAACAACCCCTTCCCCGGAATGATAAAGGCAGTGTACTTTTTTGAACTCTCTGAAAGAGGAATTTGAAAATATGCCGCTTTTATGTCCAAAGAGGACAAAAAATGTGCATTTCGTAGTTTATCCAATGTTGCCGACACATAAGGGATGGGGTAAGCATCGCGTTCCGTAACCGCGTCGGCGATAGTCCACTACAAACCTATAACTGTTGTCCTTCTTTTTAATTAAAAGTATTGGCGCTGACCAACCGCTATCCGAGGGCTCTATAACACCGTCTGCAAGCAGTTGATCAACCTGCTCATTAATGTGCTTTTGGAGTACTGGCGAGACTGGGTAATATCGACATTTTATGGGTAGTGAGCTCGTTTCAATGACATGCTCAATCAATGTAGTTCGACCTAACTTCCCATCATCGGTACCAAAAGCCGCCTTTGCCACCTGATCTAATGCTGACCTTTCAACCTCTGACAGTACATCGGTGTCCATTATCGCCGCAATTTCTGGACTAAACTCCCACTTGTTACCGCGTAAGTCTGGTTTTATTGCGAACACTTTCCAGAAATCTGACCCAAAAATTACTTTATGAGGAAGATCCGGCACCACTAAGAATTCAAAAACCCTAACTCTATTTTCAACAACAACCGGAACACTCACTGACCCCCATACGCGGACTTTATTTCCGTTAGCCACCGTCACCGATGAATGAGCTTCTCGAAGGCTAAGGTTCTTTAACCTCAGAATATCCCATCCTGGACCTCCAATGAAAGAACTAGTTGCACCAGAATCGAGTAGCCCAACTATCTTGGTTCCATAAATGCTTATTTCTAAATAAGGTCGATTATCACCGCCGTTGGGAACAAAAAGATAATCAGCCAACTCTACTGACTGCTTCCTGCTCGCATCAACGGTGACCCCCGACCTGCTCCACCTTGCTAACTTTTCCCGACCTAGAAAACTAGCACCAGCGGAAAACCCCTTAACCCTGCTCAATATACTGCTTCCTATTGAGGGGCCCGACCGTTTCCCGACGGATTGCACGTGGTACAACGGCTACGTATAACGCCCACTGCTCCGCAACCATAGCACTTGACAGGCTGAGGGCACACGCTGACCACATGACCCGGCTGACAACAACGAAAACATGTAATTGGCTGTTGAGGATAATTCACAGCGTTAACCTCTTGGGTAATAACAATCGGCGTTTCTAGGTAGGCTAGGTCTGGTTCCAAAAGCTGGCCTTGACGACGATCCGTTTCCACGTTCACCTGCATACGATCGCATTGCATGCAGGTAGACAAACTCTGATATGCTGACACATATCAGGTGGGATCTGCCTAGTCAGCAGCTTTAGGGTAGAAACTAAGCTAGCGTTTTAGGCAATAGTATTAATTTCATAATAATATAAAGTTAGTTACATTTTGGTAGCGGAATAAACATGTTTAAAATAATCTAATTGTTTCCTTTAAGGTAGGCCCGTGGGGCATTGGCTAGTCCTATGCCAGCGGCCACCTACTAAATTTTTTTAAGTGTATCCTGGGAGGATACGTTAACTTTTATATTTATTTTCATTTATGCTTGTACACGCTTACAAGATAAATCTTCTCTGTTCAATATATTATGGTCAAAATAAATAAATAAAACAAAGAGGATACGCATTACTTTGTACAGCACGTGTGATTCTGGAATCTACATTTAGACAAGCAATTGAATGCAGAGCTTAATATTATATCCGAGCGAATCATTTTGGGTATTAATTTTTTTTTTCAAAAAAAAATGTTTGCAAACAAACATCTCTTCAAATTGAAGGAATAGGAAAAGAAACAAAAATTGCTCACAAAAAAGTGTTCCTCACACTAAAATCCAGTTTAAATAGGTTTTCTGCACACTTTGAAGACTGCGTTACCCAGCATTGTTTCCGAACAACCAACACACCAATTAGACTCATCAAATTGGAATATTTCGGCAAACATAGAATTCGCCGATACAATGTTTTATCAACCATGCAAAATTTATGTACTTTTGGAAGCAGAATTCTTTTACAAAGTACTGACAACCGGAAAATTTAAAAATCAAGCATAGTGGGCCAACTCTTCGCAACACAGTTTTTGATCGATTGCCTTTGGGAAGGTTGACAGCTCTTTACAACAAGTGGCCACGTACAGTTTCGCTACTGAGAATAACGAAAACCTCAACAATCAGCTGAAGAAATTCTAGGAACTAGTGGAAGGAAGTGGCTTTCGTGGCATGCTTTCCAACTCTTTGACTCCCCTTTTGCTAGCATACAACTGATGTAGATTAGTTGTATTTTATTTACGTTAGTTTTTACAATGATTTCTGGATTCCTAAGTATATTTTATATAGTACTTCATTATCATGTGTTTATAATAATCCATAATAAGCGTATGATATTACATATTTATATGCTTTTATTGCTACACAGATATATGTATGAGTATTAAATTTTTCCAAATTGGTAATATAAGTTTTTAATGCTACACTGAAAAAATTAATTGTAATTAAGAAAAATAAAAGTTTTGATATTATTCTAGATGTAATAGCAATTAAACAGTAATATTAAGATTGTTTATTTCTAATTGCCGCTTTCACTTGTTTTATGGATTTAACGGGAATATCAAAGATAGAAACTTATTTTTTTTTTGTAGAGGTGAAATTGTAATAAAAAGAAAGTAAATCGAAAATGCTTAAGTATATAATAACTCCTTATAAAAGTTTAAGTTTTACTTTATCTATCGTCTGAACTATAGTTTTTCATTTATAATTCACATGAAAGAAAAACTAAAATGCGTAGTTGAAGTTAAAGTTGAAGAATTTTAATATTTTTTAAATTCTATTATTTGAACTTGTAAACTGTTTCTTTAATTAAATTATTTTGCATCTTTACAAAATTTTTAATAATGGAAAAAAAACTGGAAAATGTATATTCTAAAAAATTAATAATTAAAATTTTGTAGTGAATGTTTTATAAAATACTAAAAAAATGTTCTTTATCTTATGTTGATCTTATCTTATGTTGATAAATAAGTTGGATATACTAATTAAAGCTACTGAGTTTATAATAGTAATTTTTATCATGGAATTCTATGCTTTTCTAAGCCTGTTTTTGTGTATAGTTCCTTCCTTTTTATTTTCCTCGTCATAAACAGTTACATTAACTCTATCCATAGTTTTAATAGTGTATGTACCTTCATAGATGTTGCCTGTAACCAGCCACAACAACAACAACAAAAAAAAATCGCAACAAAAGACACCGGTGTCATATTCTCCACTCGACAACGGCACTGCATTTTTGGCCGCAACTTGGCATTGAAATTGTTTAACTGCAAAAAGAATAAAAAAACTGCAAGTAAACAGTTTTTTCTGAGGAGTCAACGACATGGCCTTGGACAAGTGCTTGAGCTGCTGAGTGCTTTTGTTGTTACTTTATATATTTATATATTTATATTTTAATACTAGTGTAGTTATATTGTAATTGTACATAGTGTATATAAATTTATATAATTGGTAATAATCAACTGTTAAAGTAAGAATCTTATTCAATAAAGTTCAGTTATCTTTTACTATCGAACGAGGGTAGTTTCTCAGTTTGTTTAAACCCAAAATTCTGCACAAGTACCAAGAGCTTGGGCACAAAACAGGTAACAAGTACAAGGAATTAAAGGATTCAATTGTCTAGGTAACAAGAGCCTGGATACAGCGGTGGACCAAGAGGTCCATCGTGTTCAATAAAAAACATTTGTGCACAAGTACCAAGAGCTTGGGCACAAAAGGGTGTCTAAGGTAACAAGAAGCTAGACACGCAGCGGTGAACAAAACAGTTCATCGTATTCAATAGAAAACATTTGGTGAACCCGACGTGATCACGCCAAGGTGATTAACGATTCTACTAAAGACCAGTTGCAGACTTACCAACAGCGACCATGGCCAATTTCCTCAAGTTTGTGCAGGAGCAGACTCAAACGGGTACCGAGATTCAACAGCTCATCAGAAATGTCAAAAGGGACTCATCGGAGAGAAAAACTTTGGCCTACTTTCAAGAACGGGCAAGGCGCCTTGAACAAGCCTGGTTGAAATTTGAAGACGTGGATAACCAAATTCGTCTTCTAGATAAGCCACCCTTAGACCATGAATATTTTACGTCTGAATACTACAACCAAATATAGAATTCGGTACGGCAATATCAGAAACTATTTTCGATAGAAATAGCAAGGGCAGCACCATGCCGACACCGATAATCCCATACCAACAAGAAGTGTATCAAAAGGTGCACAAGAAAAAGCACAAGCGCTCGACGATGACATCATAAGATTGCTACGCCGGCAATCTGTGATATTTGCCTCAATTCGCCGATTTGTATCAACATTACCAGCAATAACCGAAAATCAGCCAGCTCAATATTTCGATGTCAAATTAAAAACATTAAGTCATCTCTGGCAACAATGCGAAGACGGAAATCTCGCTATATGGGAAATGTGTGAAAACCCAGAAACATCAGGGTATAATGTTCACGAATATCTGGAGATGGAGGACTTGGTTCAAGAGCACACAATTAATTTATCAATTCAGGCAAAGGAGCGACATAGCCATTGCACAATGAATGTACCAGACTCAAAGTCAGCCGAAAACCCAGTGCAATTACCAAGAATCACTATACCAAAATTTGATGGTAATTATATCACCTGGTGACAATTTTACGAATTATGCAGCGAAATTGTCCATAAAAAAGCAATGCCAAACATACAAAAGTTTTGGTACCTTAAAATGAATGTAACTGGCGAAGCAGAGACTTATACATCATCTCACGTTATCCAACGAGAATTACGAGACAGCATGGAAAATGTTGCAGGATAGATACAACAATCAACGACTCCTGTCCTCCAGCCTTATACAACAAATTGTAGGACAACCTGGTTACTCAACAAGAACTGCATCAGCATTTGATCTAAAAAACATGCACGATACTACACAAGAAGGATTATTGGCACTGGAAAATCTAGGTGTAAATATAACATCTTGGGACCCACTATTTTTATACTTATTAATAAAAAAATTGGGCAATTAAACCCACATTTTATACGAACAATCATTAGATGATCCTAAAGAAATCCAGACAATAAAATCCTTTTTAAAATTCTTAGAAAATCGTTTTCAATCTTTAGAAGCCATAGGTAATAAGCCAAAACAAACCTTTGAACAAAAGGGTCATTCCAATCCAAGAAGGCTGACTACGCTCACAACAACTGTTGCTCGATGTGCAGTTTGCCAAGAAAACCATCCACTTTACGCATGCAAGGGATTCATCCAGCTATCACCAGAAGAGAGATTAAAATTGGTGCAAAAAAATAAATTATGTGTAAACTGTATGAAGGGCGGACACGGCAGTAAACAATGCACTCTAAGAGGCTGCACAGTATGCGGGCGAAAACACAATAGTTTAGTTCACCTGAACAATGAAGCACTGAAAACCTCAAGAGGTTCATCAGGACAAGGCCATCAAAATCAACCACAATCAAGCAAATGCACGCATTCACCTCCGAACATGGATCCTAAGTTGTCATTAACAACCTTTACTAATGTCAGCCCTAAGAGCTATGTAATGTTGAGCACCGCCAAGGTAAAACTAAGTCTAGACAATGGAAGTATGGATGTAGAATGCCGTGCATTATTGGATTCTGGATCCCAAGTAAACAAAATAACAACGAATCTCATAAAGAAACTCGGAATCCACCCCAAGGGCAATTCCACAACAATTCAAGGCATCGAAAATAGACGTTTACAAATTGAAGGTAGAGTTAACTTCATTTTAGGATCAAGAGAAAACAATTACACTACTAGAATGGAAGCTTTCGTGCTTCCCCAAATTACATCTATGCAACCATCTTGCGAAATAAAAATTGCGTCATGGCGCATCCCTAAAAACATTAACCTTGCTGATCCAGAGTTCAACACACCAGGTCCCATTGACTTACTGATTGGAGCAGAATTTTAACATCAATTAATTTTTGTTGGACAAATAAAATTAAGTAAAAACTTGCCAACTCAAAAAAAAAAAAGGTCTTTGGATGCGTAGTATCAGGGAAAATAGATGAAACACAACAACAGATTTCAACCTGTAATGTTATAACCACAAACAAGTCTCTTAATGAAGCTTTAAAAAAATTCTGGGAGATAGAAGATGCAGATGAAATAAAGACGACCGTGACTTGAAAGGAAGAACTATGTGAAATCCATTTTAAGAATACTATCCAAAGACGAGGAGATGGACGATTCATTGTTCGCCTTCCATTTTCAGAGAATACAGATAAGTTGGGAGTATCTAAGGACATTGCGTTACGCCGATTCTTGTCACTCGAAAAAAGATTATGTAAAGACAATGATCTACGAGAGCAATACACCAGCTTTATGGATGAATATTTGGCATTAGGCCATATGGAAGAAGTAAGGGAAATCGACATTCGAATACCCAATTACTATTTGCCACATCATTGCATTTTAAAACCAAATAGTAGCACGACTAAATTAAGAGTGGTTTTTGATGCGTCATCGAAAACTTCTTCTAACGTATCACTGAACAATCTTCTCCTGGCAGGGCCGACACTACAGGATGATTTATTCACAATACTACTCCGATTCAGAATGCCACGGTTCGTGTTCACGGCAGATATTGAAAAAATGTATCGCCAGATCATCCTTCATAAGGAAGATCAGAATTTTCAGCTCATCTTTTGGAGGGATAATCCAAATAAGCCGCTGAAAACATACCGGTTGGCCACCGTAACGTATGGGACAACGTCAGCCCATATTTAGCAATTAAATGCTTACAATCATTAGCGGACCAAGGAAGAAAACAGTATCCCCTAGGTGCAGAAATATTAAAGCAAAACTTTTACGTCGATGACTGCATGGCAGGTTCAAATAGTCTTGTTATCGCAAGGGACTATCAACAACAAATCAGTTCATTGTTGGAGTCGGCACGGTTGAAATTAAGGAAATGGTGCGCAAATAATCAGAAGTTATTGGAAGACATAGCTCCAGAAGATCAGGAAATTGAATTAGACTTCGACAAAGATGAAGAAACCCAAATTAAAACATTAGGCCTAATGTGGCTCCCAAAGTCTGATTTGTTTCGTATCAAATGCAACCAAGCAGAAAATGGTAAGGTAACTAAGAGAATAGTGGCTTCAGATATAACTCGACTTTTCGACCCATTGGGACTAATGGCACCCATTGTGATAACCGCAAAAATCTTCTTGCAGCGTTTGTGGCAACTTAAATTAGATTGGGATGCAGCGCTTCCACTGGAAATGCATACTCGATGGATCAAGTTTCGTGAAAACATGAATGCGCTCAATGAAATCCACATCCCACGACATGTATATGCACGTGATATTCCTAAGGAGGTGCAACTACATGCATTTGCGGATGCCTCTGAGAAGGCTTACGGAGCTGCAGTCTACATTCGGTCGATCAATCAAAGCGGAATAGTAATAGCAAGATTACTTTGCGCTAAGACACGCGTAGCTCCGCTGAAAAAATGTACTATTCCACGGCTGGAACTTTGTGCTGCCAAACTTGCAGCAGAATTTACCGGACGTGTTAAGGCGGCACTAAAGTTAACCAATGTAAAGGTATATTTTTGGTCGGACTCCGAAATAGTATTAAATTGGATCAATTCTACATCCACAAACTTTCATACCTTTGTAGCAAATCGAATTACGTCAATTCAAAATATTTCTGTAGCACACCAATGGCGACATGTAAGCAGTAAGGAAAACCCAGCCGACATTCTATCAAGAGGCATTTCACCAGATAAATTAATCTCATGCAACCTTTGGATTTACGGCCCACTCTTCCTGCATGGTAATGAATCCTTGTGGCCACCACCATTTCAAAAAAACACTAGTCCCGAATTGGAACGAAGACAGCGCACCATTCATAACTTAGAGGAAGAACTGGGAAGGGAATCAAACACTCAATGCAGCCAAGGCAGAGAACCACAGGTGGAACCAATCACACTACTTGAAGAGTTAGGAAGTGAATCAATCAAGCAATGCAGCCAAAGCAAAGAATCACAGATTGAACCAGCTACATTATTTGCTTTAGAAAAGAACTCAGAAGTGAATATAATTGACCAAATAAATCATCGGAATTCATTTAGAAGACTGCAAAGAATAATAAGTTATATGCTACGTTTCAGACAGTTAGCCAAGGATCAGAAGAGGTCTACCTCAAAGCATCTATCGTCTACCTCAAAGCATCATTAAGTTGATGCAAGCTGAAGAATTCAAAGAAGAAATACGGTATTTAAAAAATAAGAGTCAGTTACCAATGAAGAGTCCTCTCATTGGGCTTACACCATTTCTGGACAGTTGCGAAGTGCTACGAGTTGGAGGGCGGCTAGAAGCGTCACAATTATCATATGATGCCAAACATCCAGCACTTCTACCATATTCACACCCCTTAACCAAACTACTAATGGAGGCGCTGCATCGAGAGAATTTACATATCAATTGTGCAACGTTGTATGCGTTGCGCCAGAGCTAAGCCAAAGATGCTAAATCAAATAATGGGAAATTTACCAACACGCAGAGTTCAGCCAGCTCGTCCATTTGTGAATGCAGGTATAGATTTTTGTGGGCCTATTTGGATCCATTATCGTCTCAGAGGAAAACGACCCCAAAAAAGCTACGTCGCACTATTCATCTGTTTTGCTACTAAGACAATACATTTAGAAATAGTAAGCGATTTGTCAACGGAAGCTTTTATTGCTGCCCTAAGAAGATTCATTGGGCGTCGCGGTCATTGCAGCCACTTATATTGTGATAATGCCACAAACTTTGTTGGCGCAAGAAACCGACTAGATGAATTGACTGAAAACATTTTCTCAAAAAGAGGAAGGGAAATGGTACAAAACGAATGTAGCTCAAGGATGAAGGAGTTTCACTTCATACCACCAAGAGCACCCCACTTCGGTGGATTGTGGGAGGCTGCGGTCAAGTCAGCCAAGCATTTGATGCACAGAAGTATCGAAACTACATCTCTTACCTACGAGGAATTGGAAACCTTGATAATAGAAATCGAAGCTATCTTGAATTCTAGACCACTAACCGCCATGTCAGACAACCCAAATGATTTAACGGCATTGACTCCTGGTCATTTTTTGATAGTAGAGCCTTTAACAGCCAGCATACACCCAAATGCAGAAATAAATCAACAAGGTTTATTATCACGATGGAAATTGGTTAATTACATCAAAAATGAATTTTGGGTAAGATGGTCAGTAGAATATCTCCACGAGTTGCAAAATCGAAGTAAGTGGAAGGTGCCGTGCAGCAATATTGAACCAAATACCCTAGTTATAATTCAAGATGACTGCAAACCTGTGATGAAATGGCCCTTGGGAAGAATTATAAAGACTATTAAGGGGCAAGATGGTTTCGTACGTGTAGCAGATATCCAAACTTCAAAGGGAATTATTCGAAGACCCATCAGCAGACTATCACCACTTCCTTGCAAGCAAGATAATACGTTTACCAAAGGTAATCTAGCACAGCCAAATGAAACAAACATCGCTTATGGTGATAAGACAGTACAACACGCCGAGAAACACAAAGCCAGCACCACATCATCAAATGATGACAAAATTGTCTCTAAAAAAAGGAAACCTAACTCATTTGCAACATCAATAATGACGTTATTATTAACCTGCCTCATCGTACCGTTTTCTAAGGGAACACCCATCAACATTACACAATTTCCATCGCAGCCTGGAATACACTTTGACACTTTGGGAAATTCGAAATTAATATCAGATGAAAGGAACCTAGTTGTTTATTATGACTTAAACCAGTATTGGAATGAATTTGAGATGTTAAACAATGGCACAAACCTTCTACAGCACTTATGTAGCCAAATAAATCAGAAGAGTAGTTGTTTATCGCTGATCGATCAAATTCAGTACTCCATTTCTGAAATAGTTGAAGACAACGGATTGCTTGCACGTCGTCCTGTGGCCGTCAGAGCAAGACGAGGAGCTGTAAATTTTGTGGGCAACATACCCAATTCACTTTTTGGAGTACTAGACAATCAGTATGCAGAGGAGATGTCAAGGAAATTAATACAATTTTCAAGCAATGATGAGTTTATTTTAAATTTGTTGAAAAACCAGACATCTGTCATAGAGTCAACGATTAAGATCATCAAAACAGATCAAAAGAATGCAGAGAAGAAATTCGAAAGTTTAGATTTTCAGATCACCGAAACCATCAACCGAATAAACAATAATACAGAAGAACTATATCAGCACAGAAAACAACAATTGTTCTCATCATGGTCAATGCATTTACTTCTAATTATAAGGAAACTTCAGCGCATCCAATCCTCCATTATTGATGTTATCACTGATACTCATCATGGAAAAATAAGCCATCTTCTTCTATCTCCACAGCAACTAAGACAAGAAATAACAAAACATAACATCAGAAATAACATCAAGACTCACCTGGCGCCAACCTCTCGCCTTCCAGCCGAAAACATAGTTCAAATATACAAATTAATGTCTGTTGAAGGAACTATCGTAAATAACCACGCAATATTCAGACTTAAGCTGCCACTACTTTTTCAAGACAAGTTCGAGATTTTTAAGTTATTCCCCGTGCCAGCCACAGTCAATAATACCCGCGTTTCCATAGAAATTTCTACGAATTTCCTGGCCATAAATTTGCATCGAGATAAATTTTACCCAATGACCGAAACTGAGGTCTCAACATGCGTCAAAATTGAAGAAACTGAGTTCTTGTGCAACCAAGTTCAGCCGATATTTTCAAGAGTGACGAACGGAGATATTTGCGAAGTAAATGTATTCAACAACAAATCAAACACTGAATGCATATTAACAACAGTCTCAGACAACCCTATCTGGATACATTTATCACACTTTAGCCAATGGATGTACGCCGTGACAAAAAAGACCATGTTTAACGCAATGTGTAACGAAACAACCTTTGCAATTACGATTGATGGATCCGGAATAATATCAATACCACCAGGATGTACCCTAAGCCATGAGCTGTTAACAATCAGAGGTCATCACGAATATGTTAGTCAGATACGTTCATCATACACTGTTCTGAGAGAACCAACTACTTTCGAACTACCAGCAACCGATGAACCCGTACAAACCCATTTGCTTCACTACAAAACTCAACAAGCAAAATTAAATGAGTTTATACATCAACTCGCATCGCAAACCTTAGAGCTTCCGACAACCGACAATAACAATAATGCTCATCATTTTATTGTGAATTACGTACTTTTGGGGCTCGCAGTCATCATCATAGCATTTCTGATACTACTAACATGGAAGATGAAAGTTACACATAACAGCCGTAAACCGACTGAGCAGCCTATTCCATTGCCACGACGATTTGAGAATTTGGACTTCTCTGTTAATGCCTGAATACAGATTGTTGAGCTCAAGGCTCAACGATGGGGAGAATGTATGTAACCAGCCACAACAACAACAACAGCAAAAAAAAGTCGCAACAAAAGACACCGGTGTCATATTCTCCACACGACAACGGCACTGCATTTTTGGCCGCAACTTGGCATTGAAATTGTTTAACTGCAAAAAGAATAAAAAAACTGCAAGTAAACAGTTTTTTCTGAGGAGTCAACGACATGGCCTTGGACAAGTGCTTGAGCTGCTGAGTGCTTTTGTTGTTACTTTATATATTTTATATATATATATTTTAATACTAGTGTAGTTATATTGTAATTGTAAGTAAAAATCTTATTCAATAAAGTTCAGTTATCTTTTACTAGTGAGCGAGGGTAGTTTCTCAGTTTGTTTAAGCCCAAAATTGTGCACAATTACCAAGAGCTTGGGCACAAAACAGGTAACAAGTACAAGGAATTAAAGGATTCAATTGTCTAGGTAACAAGAGCCTGGATACAGCGGTGGACCAAGTAGTCCATCGTGTTCACTAAAAAACATTTGTGCACAAGTACCAAGAGCTTGGGCACAAAAGGGTGTCTAAGGTAACAAGAAACTAGACACGCAGCGGTGAACAAAACACTTCATCGTGTTCAATAGAAAACACAAGTGTTGTGGGAAATCCAGCAAGAGATAGCTTTAAGACTAAGAGTTTATCGCTACCTTAATATAGAAAGGCCCTAACTCAATTTTTTTTACATTATAGGAGAAGAAAAAACTTAACAAAACTAAGTTCTGCAATTTCTGCAGTAAAAAAATTGTACCATCATTACATCACTTATACTTTTTAATAAAAAAACGTTTGCAAAAAATTCGGAACTAAAGAACTTTATTTATTACAGTTTTTTCCTTCTCCTATTGAGTTAGGGCCTTTTGATATAGGGCCATTCTATATTAAGGTAGGGTTATGATTAACAACATCAAAAGCTTTACTAAAATCTGTGTATATCACATCAGTCTGTAAACCTTTTTCAAAATTCTCAATAGTATTGGAAGTAAATTGAAGTAGGTTTGTAACCGTAGATTTTCCAGAAACGAGTTCATGTTAGAGTTGAGACAATAAAGATTTAACACTATGTGATAATTGTGAAGTAATGATTGCCTCGAAAAGCTTCGGCAAAGCGCTTAATTTTGCAATTTCACGATAGTTATCGATTTAGACCTGTTACCAGACTTGTGCAACGGAATAATAAAAGACGACTTCCAGGCAACTGGAAAATAGCAAGATTTTAATGAAGAAGAAAAAAGCAAAGTGATTGGAGTAACTAATTCATCACAGCAATATATTAATATACATGACGGTATATTGTTGGGACCACTATTATATGACGTTTTAAGAGCTTTTAAGTATGGTAAAACCGTGTATCAATTATTGGGAGACAAATATCCCCAGATTGAACACTAAATGGATAGCTCAGATAACACTGAGGAACAAATTCAGGTCAGCAAAAGTTAGGTCGATTCTGAGAGTGAGGGGTGAAAATAGAGGCTAAATTAGAAGACCCGTATCGCGGCGTTAGTTTATATTAGTTCGAATTTTTTTTTTTAATCGACCTTCGAACTTTGCAGTCAAATGCCGATTTTCAGCATATTGTTTATATGGTTTTTTGGCTATAACTCGTCGACTAATTGATATTTTTTCAATCTGTAAAAGCCAACTTATTGCTAGAGACCTGTGCAACAATTATTTTTAAAAAATTGATTTAGAAAATTTTCGTGGTGCATATGAAGAAAAATGTTGGAAAAATTATTTTTTTCATGCTTTTTGAAAATATTTTCAACAAAACTAAGTCTTTTTTACTTTCTGTTTGATCTATAATATGCTTCTCAGTTTCTTCACTAAAATTCATTTGAAAAGAAAACAATCATAACATAACAATCAAACTTGCGTTTTCCAGCTTAATATTAATTTACTTCTCATTTTTTATGTATCAATTTTGTTCAGTGATGGTTTTGAAGAAACATTGAAAAAGAAATTATAAAAATATGGAAAAAAATAGAATTTTGCAATGTTAGTTATGAAAAGTTTCAAGTAAAAACATTAAATAAATTAAATTAATGATTTGGCCAGTAGCCGTTAAGCAGGCGACTGTGGATCAACATCACTGCTCTCTCTAAAATCTTGGTCATCGTCATCATCATCAGAAAGGTGGATAATTTCGTCCAACAGATATTCTGGAATTTCATCTTTGTCTTCCCCTTCTTTCTCTTTCTCCTCGTCTTCCTCTTCTTCAAAGGTATTTTTATACCACCAACAAATTTCAGCGAGTACTGCATCTGGAGATTTCTTTCCTCTGTACCTGAAACGAAAATAGTTTACAATCGTGAACATGTTTAAATTGTGCACTCTGATAAAGATATTAGAAAAATCTAGGAATTCAAAATATGCTCACTCTATAGTTACCTTATTTCAAATGGAAGCGCTGTTTGGTGATACCGTTCGCCTTGCTCATCAGATTCAGTTGGCAACTGTAGAGCGAGTTGATCAAGATGCTGATGCAAGAGATGAATTTTGTAAGCCCAATTTCATCGAAAGCTGCCAACATGTTTGCAACAGATTGCCTGTAGTTGTCTTTGCGTTCTTTAACCAAAAGTCCTTTAATAACTGCTTTCAATTGGTCAAAATCTTGACGACTCATTAGTTTCCGTATGTCGAGACCATTAACAACCCCTTCCTGAATTTTGGCGTTACTTTGTCTTAGGAAAATGTCTTTTAAGCGGTTGAATACTGCTGGTCTTTTTGCGATACATTTCAAAAAATGTTTAGCAATGCCAAGTTTAATGTAGAACAACGGCAACAAAATTTTCATTTCAGGAACAAGACTTTCGTGTAGCCTATTGTCTTTAGGCCATTTCCGTCCAATGCGACTATTCCAGTTATGCTGTTTGTACTGGTTTCTTCCTTTAATACCTTCTCCGTATCGTGAATCCCAATCGCACAAAAAACACGAATATTTTGGACGGCCAGATGCTGTTAAGCCTGTCATCAATGAAACTATTTTGAGATCGCAGCAAATGCGCCACTGGTGTTCGTTACATTTGACTACTTCCAGAATGTGTTTCAAATTATCGAAATTTTCACTAGTGTCAGTGCTATACGCAATTGGAAGAGAAGGCATTCTATTTGTCTTGTGCAAAAGCACAACTTTTAAGCTGATTAGTGAACCAACGATGAATAAACGCCAATCAACTTTTTTATAGGTTAACCCTATCGTCTCCATTAACTTTTCAATATCGTTGCAATAAGCGAAATGTTTTGCATCATTCACATTGAAGAACTTTTCTAACTCTTTTTGGCGTTTTCGATATGCTGTTACTTTGGTACCTTTCGCCAGCAAATTATTTCCTTTCAAAAATGAAGCCATTAGTTCTGATTTTTTCTGAGTCAAACACAAATTTGCAACAATTCCATCCAATTGTTTGTTTGTGACTAGGATTGGGTTCTTTGATGTTTCATAGGATGTACCTTCACCAGGGTAGTATTCTGAGAAGAAATCCATGGATGTAGCAGCGGCGGTTGTAGTACTGATATCTGTTTGAAGATCAATACTTCGGTATGTTGGTACTGGAACGAATTCTGAGTGCGGTAATGGTAATTTGGCACTTTGCACTGCTACATAAGTTTTATTCTTTGCTTTCCTTCTATTCAAAGTTTTATGGTAGTTGATAATTTTCTAAATAAATTTATAAAAGTTGAGCAATTTTCTTCTTGATGCGGGCTGTTGTCTAACCACATCATTGGTATACTAAAAGGCATAGCCTTCTTCTTTTCACTTTTCCATTGCATAAGAGTTGAATAGCAATTAAAGCAAACCTTTTTTAGGGGCATAGTTAACGTCAGTGATAAACTCTTGCGAGAAATATTGTTTATAGGCGGCTTCCAAAAAAAAAAATCACTCGCATTGCTCCATTTTTCATCACTTCCTATGAAACGTCCACAAACATTACAAAAATGGTCCATTTTACATTTTGGTTCCGACATTTTTAATACAATATATATTATACAATGTTTTCTTTGTTATTTTTATGAAACCGATGCACTTAACTTAAATCACTCACAAAATGAAATAAGTCCCAAAAAAATTAATAGCGAATTTTATCACTAGGGCTATCACTATTATGATCTAGGGCATTTTTTCAAAATTAATTAACGCATTATTCCAGCCCATTTTATGGTAATAATAAAAAAACAGAATCGACCCATTTTTAAATGAGATACGATATTTTTTGTAAAAGCATAAAACTTTTTTAAAAAAGCGTAAACTCTAATAATTCTATTGTATAGTGAATTTTAAAGGAATTCATTGTGAATGGATTTTCTTGTGCTGCATGCGTTCAGAAATATTGGCTTTTGTTGACCGCATGGAAAGATTTTGCAATGGTTTTCCATCACGTGAAGTAGAGCCTGTTTTTCCGCTTCCAATGACGTCACTTTATCGTTGTACCTCGACATAAGATTTAATGCTCTCTCAGCAGCATCGTTAATGACTGAAATGTTTTTGATGACTTCTTCTGCGCGCAAGTATTTTTCATTTTGAATCCAACAACTTGTATCGATTTCAAAAAAACTAAAGCTATCATCATCACTCGAGTCATTCACAAACAATGAGTGAAATGAATGGACGCTTTTTTGACGTTCTTTATTTTTCCAGCTTTCTGAAGTGCTGTCACCATCAATCGTTTTATCTCTACGTCAATACTTCTATCAAAAAACAGCAGCCATTAACTTTTTACCTGCTACGTCAAAATTTTTTCAAAGTTTTTAATTTTTAAATCATTAATCAATTTTTGGCAACTTGGTGTTATAAATTACTCGTGTTCCATGAATGCGAACTGATTGCTGAACGAACATAAATATATAATTAACTTTGTTCGTCGAATGTTGCACCTAACCTCAAAGTTCATGGGTACATGCTGTGAAATCTGCAAATCGCAATGGAGTACGGTTGGCAGCTTCATTGGATGTGATGGATGCTCCAGAATTTTCCATAATAAGTGCGTCAAGATCAAGGGGCTTATTGCGGATGCTCTTTACGGTCATGATTCTAATGGCCTGCAATGGTTCTGTTCCTCATGTAGAAGGTTCTCAACATCAGTGCTACTTAGTTTGTTAGTTAAGAGCATATCATCAGCCGTCAAACTAAAGGATGAAGTAGCCTGACTACAATTACTGGTTTCTGATCATGAGTTAAACATCAGCTCGCTGTTGGAATTGTCATCTCTAAAGAATGCAGCTTCATTAGCCGATGTTGATAATAATTCCAATGATGGTGGCTCATCCAGATCAAAGCGTGCCAAAGCTAGAAATATGCAACTGGATTCTGTACCTACCTACTCTGCAACGCCTCACACTGGTACTGTGACTGACTCTGTGGCCACTTTGTCATCCATCTCTAACCCTGCATCTATAGTGTATACAGCTGCCGAAACTCAGACTTTCGCTACTATTGATCTTACTGCCGATGCTCTGACAATCGACGCAGCGCAAATTTTTACTGCCACGCAAATTGCTACAACTGCGCAATCCTTAGCAACTTCGCAATTATCCGGTGCGCAGACTTCAGCTGCTCGGAAATCTAATGCCATTACGCTAACTACTACTGCTACACAAACTCTTGCAACAGCGCAACCTATCGTTGTTGCACATAGTGATGCCTATGATCATTCTATCGCCACAGCGCAAGCTATTGCTGCTGTGCAATCTACTCTTGCCACGATATCTACTCCTGCTATGCAACATCCTGCCATATTGCAAACTATTGCTGGTGCTCAACCTACTACTGACATGCAACCTGCTGCCGCTGCTCAATTTTTGGCTATGCAGCCTTCTATTGACATGCAAACTTATGCGTTTGTTCAGCCTACTTTAATTTCAGCCCCAGACTCATCGCCTGAAGCTGCAGCATCAATTGTTAACCTAGTTGTTGTTCAAAGAGCACTTCATGGAGCCATATTTCTGTCAAGACTTGCCGCCGACACGTCTGAGGAAACTATATTATCCTACATCAAGCAAAGATTGCCATCATCTTCCTTCAGATGTAGGAAATTCAATTTTAGCACTCCACGAGAGATCGCATCTTTTAGATTATATGTTCCTGATGAGAATTATCAAATGATAATTGCCCATGAGTATGTTGGTAAAAGTCGACGTCCTCCATCTAGAACTCAGCCAATTGTTTTGCCATCTCAGTCAAAAAACTAATTGATTCATCTATATCTCCATCGATCTCATCGTCAACAGCATCGGAAATGCTCATTCCTACCGCAACTATTCCGCCTTCTACTCAAGTGTACTCTCCAGCATTGCCGAGTGGCCTGTTATCATCGTTCCCGTCATCGGATATAGTTCAAGATTCATCATCATCATCATCATAGCCGGTATCGTGTTCTGCCTCCACTATTTATAATTAATTTTATTGCCAAAATGTGGGTGGGTTAAGGACTAAGATTTCTGAGCTATTCTTAGCCACTCATTCTTGTAATTATAATATAGTTACTCTTACTGAAACTTGGCTTACCGATAAGCATTAAACCTCAGAATTAATTAGTAGTGCATCGTTCAGTGTCATCCGTAAGGATCGTTGTTCAAATACTACGGGCCTATCGAGAGGCGGTGGAGTTTTAATAGCAATTAGAAATGACTTTTCTAGCTGCCAGTTGACTCTTCCTCATCTTGAATCTAATGAGGTCAATAGGTTGGACATTGATCAACTCATTGTAAAAGTAAACTTTAGACCTAATTTTGAACTTTGCATTATCGTGTCTTATATTCCTCCTGCTAGTTCAATTCTTCTTTATAATACTCATTTAGAAAATTGTCGCTCGCTTCTAGAAAATGCTACTCAAGTTCAAAACTTCATTATTGCCGGTGATTTTAACTTAGTACACTCGTCTGGAAACCGGTTTGTGATGAATTCTAGCTCGTGCCCTTCAACGTTAATACTGAAACTGATGCGCTGGTAATTGATTTTTTTTGCTCAGTTTGATTTAGTTCAAATTAATAATATCTTTAATAGTCTAAATCGTATTTGGATTTAATCTTTGTTGACAAAGAATTTGTTGTTTTTCTAGATTCGCCCTTCCCCTTAATCGGGAATGTTTTATAACATCACGTACCATTAGGATTGGAATTCTTCACCTATAGCTATTAACCTGTAACTTCTACTGTTTCTATTTTTAAAGATTATAATAAAGCAAAATATGATGAATTGAATAATGCTCTGAACGCTGACCCCTGTCCCCTGGTCGGAATATTTTTTAGGTAAGGAACTCGATGATACGTATCGTTATTTTCTTTCAGTCATCAATGATTGTTTGCACCTATGGGTCCCTAATAGGCGTGTTTCTCCCGTTAAGAATCCTATTTGGTCAAATAATAGACTCGCTAATTTGAAAAATAAAAAGAATAAATCCTATAAGCGCTATAGAGAGAATCGTGATAATTCAATGCTCAAATCGACTTATCTACCCTTTCAAAAGGAGTTCGATGTTCTTATTTAAATCATATATATTTTTTATTGAAAGTAAAGTTAAACAAAATAGCAAACATTTCTGGACCTTTGTTAATAACAAAAGAAATAACAATGGCCTTCCAAAATCCATGGCGTATAAGGATATGAGTTCGGAGGACATTATCACTATCTGTAATTTCTTTGCTGATTATTTTAAATCTGTTTACGCACCGTCTTCCGAGGCACTTTTTCCAACATCACAATACCATCCTAGATATTGGTATGCTTACTATTGATTAGTTCGAAGTTGAATTAGCCTTAAAAGCTCTTAATTCAAATTCTAAACAAGGTTACGACGGCATCGCTCCGATTGTTTTAAAAAATTGTGCCATATCAGTCGCTCTTCCACTGTCTATAATTTTCAATAAATCTTTAACAACTAGCCATTTCCTGGACGCTTGGAAAGTTTCGCATATTGTTCCAATTTTTAAATCGGGTCCTAAACATGACGTCTGCAACTACAGACCAATCAGTAAACTCCTTTGTATTCCTAAATTATTTGAACAGATTGTTTCTAAAAAGCTTATTTTTCTTGTGAAAAACATCATATCACCGCAGCAACATGGCTTTATTCCTGGCAGATCGACAGCAACTAATCTTACTATCTTTTGCAGCTATATTTTAAAAAACTTTACCAAGGGTCAGCAAACTGATGTTATATTCACTGACTTCGCTAAAGCCTTTGACAAAGTAGATCATAATATTTTACTTTTTAAACTTTCCTCCTTGGGTTTTCACTCAAACTTCCTAGGTTGGATTAAATCGTATCTTTTAAATCGTAGAAAAATGTAATTACTTGTGATCGCCTATCGGAGCCAATTTCTGTCACTTCTGGATTCCCTCAGGGTAGTCATTTGGGTCCACTTCTATTCTTACTTTTTATTAATGATCTTCCTAGTTTTGTCAAAAATTTTAATGCCCTTTTGTTTGCTGACGACTTCAAATTATTTCGAGCTATCTCATCTACCAATGATTCTCACTTATTACAAAATGACATTAACGATGTAATTTCTTGGTGCGAGATTAATAAGTTACCTTTAAACATCTCTAAATGCCAATGTTTTACTTTTTGTAGGGTCTCTTCTCCATTATTTTGGGACTATTCTATAAACTCAACTATTCTTAATAGGGTCTTCATTAAAAAAGACTTAGGTATTTTGTTGGATGTGCGTCTTAATTTTTGTGATCACATTGATTTTATAATAAATAAGGCTAATTCGATGTTATGTTTCCTTAAAAGAATCTCTCGAGACTTTTCGGACCCTTATGCTCTACTGACGCTTTTTCCGCGCTTGTGAGGCCACATTTAGAATACTGTTCCACTATCTGGAATCCATTGTTTCAGATACATTCAAATCCCATTGAAAATGTTAAAAGAAGATTTACTAGGTTTGTGGTATACAAGCTTAATAGGCATTTACCCGCCGTGCCTTCATATAATACTCGTTGTGCGCTAATTGGCATTTGCTCGCTTGAATTAAGACGCAAGGTGTCTTCTATCCTGTTCATCTGGGACCTTATACACCACAATGTTCAGTGTGATGATCTGTTGTCTCAACTAAACTTACATTTTCCATTAAGGCACCTCCGAAGCCAATTTCACTTCAGTGAATCGCTATATAGATCCGTTTATGCTTCTAAAAAAACAACTTAGAAATCAATTATTTTTGCACCTGTTGGCGCGTAATGTTGTGAACACCTCGTAACTTCCCTTCCTTTTTATTATATAATTTGAGTTATTATAATTTGAGTAATATGATTTTATTTCTTGTGTTAACATTCTATTGTAGTATTAGTTAATGTTTTAAGATAAATTTCTGTATTGTTAGTCTGTAAGAGTTGTTCTCTGTTAGATGAAGAAATAAATAAATAAATAAAAAATGAAAATCCTATTAGGGTTTCAGACAAGTACCATAAATGATTGCCGAACTTGGTCAAAACTTTGTTAGCGATTAGTTCATTTATGTGCCCAAATTCAATAAGATTTCCAATTAATTGAAGAGCAAGCTTCGGCGCTTCAAATGGTATAGTACATTGGAACCAGTAGGTCATATACACCATCACTATGAAAACATTAATTTCCTGTAAATTTTCAAGTTCTTTATCTGTGAAATAATCAAAAATAATGGAGGATTTGACCAATTTCTTAAACACATAGTCGATTTTTATGTAACATGTCGTAAATTTATAATATATAAATAATATATCATTATTATACCTGTTAACACAAATTGATCTCTAAACAGGTATATTTTGAGAGCATAAATCCCATGCGCCATGAAGCGGGCTCTTGAGACCGAACCAGGTACTTTAATTTTTCGAATGGTTCCTTTTTGGCTGAGTGGGGTTTCTCCAAGGAATAGAAGCGCTGAGTGGGCAAAATCAGCGTAGTCATCTCCTGCGTGATGTGTCTCTAACTGTTCGTATGCGAATTGAATCAGTTTATCGCGAATGTTGGGAGGAAAATGCTGTTTGACGTAACAGTCATTAATCGAACTGATTGCGTGGATTGTATCGTAATCGACTTTCAATTGTGGCCACATGACTTGGAATTTCTGAAACATGATTATATTTGGTGCATTTGATTCGGGCTCTAAAGTTATTTTGAAGGCGAGTTTCAGTAGCAATTCTGCAATGTGATGGCGACAGGCAAGAAATAGAAGCGATTTGTTGAGCAATTTCTCTAGAACAAACGCTTTGCTGTTTTTCAGGCCGGTGTTTGATGATGTTGTCGAAATTTAGCGAACGGACTTTATAGGCTAAATTCCATTCTGCAAGGATATCGCGAACAAATGTCGCAATCGTTTTCCCAAGACCATTTTCAATCTTCGGAATAGCCAGAACCTTAAACTGGTTTTGGAATGATATCACCACAGCTAATCGGTTCACTACCGCGTTTTGTCTATCGATCCCTCCTGTGAAGTCTTTAATTTTTTTTTCGTCGTTGTGCACTGTCACTAAAGTGTTACCAGTGTCCAGTTTGTTCTTGATGTCTTGCGCAGCCTGCGCTCGTGCTGAGCGACGACATTTTGCAATTGTGGATGCCGATAAGTTAACATTCTAAATATCGAGCCCTGCCGCCTTAAGTGTTGAAGACAACAACACAAAAAAGTTTAATGCTTTTACAAAAAAAAATCGTATCTCATTTAAAAATGGGTCGGTTCTGTTTTTTTTATTATTATTATTACCATAAAATGGGCTGAAATAATGCATTAATTAATTTTGGAAAAATGTCCTAGATCAATGCAAAGGACATATATGAATAAAAAATTATATGAAAAAATTTTGACTTTAATCGCGTTTATTGAGACCGGACTTCATTGTATGTCAAATCTAAGTCCGGAATCAGATTTTTCAGCTAGTTTAACATAGAAGGTAGGTACTTTTATTTTTTTTTCGTAATTTTGAAATGCATTAGAAAAATTTAAATACATTTCATCTAAAATTACACTCCGAAAACCGGTTTTTCGAACAGAACCGAGTCATTTTTGACAATTCTTGAACTTTTAAGAGCTCTAATTACTTAATTTGCAACTGTCGTGTTTTTCAGGGGGGGGTGGCACGGAGGATCCCACATACTTTAACAAAATCCATACAAATGTGACTTGGTCTAGTGTACAGGGTTGCCAATATTCGAAGCGCCCATCTGGCAACACTGTAACTTTCCGCAGTGATGCCAAATCGACTAATGACATACCGCGTTTGAAGCGTCATTCCAAGCAAATGTTTACAATGGAACAGTACACGCCACGCGAACGCTCTAAAATTGTTGAAATTTACATTCAACAAAACAAGTCAATAGTCAAAAAGTCAATAGTGAGCGATGAAGCTCATTTTCAGTTGAACGGAACGGTAAACAAGCAAAATTGCCGTATTTATGCCACTGAAAATCCACAAGAGATTCAAGAGGTACCTCTTCACGATGCAAAAGTCACTGTTTGGTGCGGCGTTTGTGCTAAAATGCTCATTGGGCTGTTCTTTTTCGAAGATGATAATGGCCACAGAGTTACTGTCAATCAGGAGCGTTATCGCGATATGATAAACAATTTTTTCATGTCAATCGTTCGTCGAAAGCGTATCAGGCACTACTGGTTTCAACAAGACGGCGCGCCACCACACACAAGCCGCACTACAATCGATTTTTTGAAGCAATTGTTCCCTGGCCGTTTGATGTCAAAAAATGGTGATTTCGATTGGCCGCCAAGATCACCAGATTTAACGTCTCCAGACTTCTTTTTGTGGGGTTATTTGAAATCAAAGGTTTACGTCAACAAGCCAAAGGCCCTAGAAGAGCTGAAAACCAACATCCGTCAAGAAATAACCGCCATTCCCATCGAAATGTTGAAGAAAACCATGGAAAATGCTGCAAAACGGGCACAATATGTCGTAGAGGCCAATGGCGACCATTTACGAGATATCATATTCAAGAAATGATGTAAGCAAATCTACTTGAACCCAATTAAATGATATTCATGACGAACAGACAAAAAATTGTGGTTTCTTTGATTTATTTAAAAATAAAATGGGCGCTTCGAATATTGGCAACCCTGAATGTATATCTATATAAATATGGATTAGAGCACAGCTCACACATGCAAAGCTAGTCGTACGGCGTCAAACCGGCATATGCCAGGCGAGATTGACGTAGTCTCGGTCTGGATAATCATATTAAACTACACAGCAAGATTGTATAAGTTGTTGCCGAACATCACAGGAAAATATTAAGTATCCTTGGAAAGCATGATCCAGATTAGTGGCGGTACTGTAGATAATCTAAAATATTAAATTTAATTGAGTAAACGGATTCATTTAAAGAAATTGCATCTGAAACAAGAGTAAAGTCCCCACAAGCGCTTCTGAGTGGTTCGTTTTGCAAGTTATTAGTTCTACAAAAGTTCATGTAAAGTAACTCAAAAGATCTTCTAGTTCGGAGAGGAATATTAAAGTAAATTTTGCTCAGTAAATATTGACTGTCTACATATCCATGTAAAAGTTTGAAAATCCAAGTAACATTTAGCATAATTCTCCGATTATTTAAAGTAGGAAGATTTAAAAGTTGCAGACGATATTCATAAGGTGGTAGACGATAATTGAGATTGTGAGATTGTGGAGACGGCACTTCTCCAATTTACTTACTGGCGACGATTCCACGAATGCCGCCCATGGAGAGCGCAGTTCAGGGCTACCAATCAACAATGACGGAGTGGAAGTACCACCACCTAGCCATGAAGAGGTTCGAGTTGCTATTCAACGACTCAAAAACAATAAAGCAGCGGGTGCTGACGGCCTGTCAGCTGAATTGTTTAAAACCGGCGGCGATGAATTGATAAGGCGCATGCATCAGCTCATCAGCAAAATATGGCTAGAAGAAAGCATGCCCGACGATTGGAACCTCAGCGTACTGTGCCCTATATATAAGAAAGGAGACCAAACAATCTGCGCCAACTATCGAGATATCAGTCTTATTCCCATCGCATATAAGGTTCTCTCAAGCGTACTGTGTGAAAGATTAAAGCCGATTACAAAAACACTGATTGGACCTTATCAGTGTGGCTTTCGACCTGGTAAGTTCACCATAGACCAGATTTTCACGCTACGACAAATCCTGGAGAAAACCCACGAAAATCAAATTGACACACACCATCTCTTTGTCGATTTTAAAACTGCGTTCGATAGCCCGAGAAGGGATTGCCTATACGCAACAATGTCTGAGTTCGGTATACCTGCAAAGTTGATTAGACTTTGCAGAATGACGTTGAGCAACACACGCAGCTCCGTCAAGGTAGGAAATGACCTCTCCGAAACCTTCAATACCGAAAGAGGTTTCAGGCAAGGCGATCCACTGTCTTGCGATCTCTTTAACATAATCATGGAGGGAATCTTACGAAAGGCCGGTGTGCATCGTAATGGCACCATTTTCTACAAAGGCGTCCAGCTCCTTGCGTACGCTGATGATATTGATATTGTCGGCAGAACCAAGAGAGATGTTACCGCTGCTTTCGCCGCTATCGAAAAGCAATCAGCCAAAGTGGGTTTGACGATAAATGAGGGCAAAACAAAGTATATGCTGTCTACAAACCGCACTTGGTGTATCCGATTGGAGAAGGCGCGCGCAAAGCAGAGGCGCCTGGCGAGAGCTGATGAGGTCGGTTGAAACCCGGACACGGGTTGTTACGACCACCTAAGAAGGTAGGCGATAATTAAAATTGCAGTGAAGATGGTAAAAGCCAACTTATTGCTAGAGACCTGTGCAACAATTATTTTTAAAAAATTGATTTAGAAAATTTTCGTGGTGCTTATGAAGAAAAATGTTGGAAAAATTATTTTTTTCATGCTTTTTGAAAATATTTTCAACAAAACTTAGTCTTTTTTACTTTCTGTTTAATCTATAATATGCTTGTTTCTTCACTAAATTTCATTTGAAAAGAAAACAATCATAACATAACAATCAAACTTGCGTTTTCCAGCTTAATATTAATTTACTTCTCATTTTTTATGTATCAATTTTGTTCAGTGATGGTTTTGAAGAAACATTGAAAAAGAAATTATAAAAATATGGAAAAAAATATAATTTTGAGATGTTAGTTATGAAAAGTTTCAAGTAAAAACATTAAATAAATTAAATTAATGATTTGGCCAGTAGCCGTTAAGCAGGCGGCTGTGGATCAACATCACTGCTCTCTCTAATATCTTGGTCATCGTCATCATCATCAGAAAGGTGGATAATTTCGTCCAACAGATATTCTGGAATTTCATCTTTGTCTTCCCCTTCTTCCTCTTTCTCTCTGGAGAATTCTTTCCTCTGTACCTGGAACGAAAATAGTTTTCAATCGTGAGCATGTTTAAATTGTGCACTCTGATAAAGATATGAGAAAAATCTAGGAATTCAAAATATGCACAATCTATAGTTACCTTATTTGGTAACTGTTTGGTGATAACGTTCGCCTTGCTCATCAGATTCAGTTGGCAACTGTCGAGCGAGTTGATCAAGATGCTGATGCGAGATGAATTTTGTACGACATATTAAGCCCAATTTCATCGAAAGCTGCCAACATGTTTGCAACAGATTGCCTGTAGTTGTCTTTGCGTTCTTTACCCAAAAGTCCTTTAATGAGTGCTTTCAATTGGTCAAAATCTTGACGACTCATTAGTTTCCGTATGTCGGGACCATTAACAACCCCTCCCTGAATTTTGACGTTACTTAGTCTTAGGAAAATGTCTTTTAAGCGGTTGAATTCTGCTGGTCCATTCTGCTTTAGGCCATTTCCGTCCAATGCGACTATTCCAATTATGCTGTTTGTACTGGTTTCTTCCTTTAATACCTTCTCCGTATCGTGAATCCCAATCGCACAAAAAACACGGATATTTTGGACGGCCAGATGCTGTTAAGCCTGTAATCAATGAAACTATTTTGAGGTCGCAGCAAATGCGCCACTGGTGTTCGTTACATTTGACTTCTTCCAGAATGTGTTTCAAATTATCGAAATTTTCACTAGTGTCAGTGTTATACGCAATTGGAACAGAAGGCATTCTATTTGTCTTGTGCAAAAGCACAACTTTTAAGCTGATTAGTGAACCAACGATGAATAAACGCCAATCATCTTTTTTATAGGTTAACCCTATCGTCTCCATTAACTTTTCAATATCGTTGCAATAAGCGAAATGTTTTGCATCATTCACATTGAAGAACTTTTCTAACTCTTTTTGGCGTTTTCGATATGCTGTTACTTTGGTACCTTTCGCCAGCAAATTATTTCCTTTCAAAAATGAAGCCATTAGTTCTGATTTTTTCTAAGTCAAACACAAATTTGCAACAATTCCATCCAATTGTTTGTTTGTGACTAGGATTGGGTTCTTTGATGTTTCATAGGATGTACCTTCACCAGGGTAGTATTCTGAGAAGAAATCCATGGATGTAGCAGCGGCGGTTGTAGTACTGATATCTGTTTGAAGATCAATACTTCGGTATGTTGGTACTGGAACGAATTCTGAGTGCGGTAATGGTAATTTGGCACTTTGCACTGCTACATAAGTTTTATTCTTTGCTTTCCTTCTATTCAAAGTTTTATGGTAGTTGATAATTTTCTAAATAAATTTATAAAAGTTGAGCAATTTTCTTCTTGATGCGGGCTGTTGTCTAACCACATCATTGGTATACTAAAAGGCATAGCCTTCTTCTTTTCCCTTTTCCATTGCATAAGAGTTGAATAGCAATTAAAGCAAACCTTTTTTAGGGGCATAGTTAACGTCAGTGATAAACTCTTGCGAGAAATATTGTTTATAGGCGGCTTCCAAAAAAAAAAATCACTCGCATTGCTCCATTTTCCATCACTTCCTATGAAACGTCCACAAACATTACAAAAATGGTCCATTTTACATTTTGGTTCCGACATTTTTAATACAATATATATTATACAATGTTTTCTTTGTTATTTTTATGAAACCGATGCACTTAACTTAAATCACTCACAAAATGAAATAAGTCCCAAAAAAATTAATAGCGAATTTTATCACTAGGGCTATCACTATTATGATCTAGGGCATTTTTTCAAAATTAATTAACGCATTATTCCAGCCCATTTTATGGTAATAATAAAAAAAACAGAATCGACCCATTTTTAAATGAGATACGATATTTTTTGTAAAAGCATAAAACTTTTTTAAAAAAGCGTAAACTCTAATAATTATATTGTATAGTGAATTTTAAAGGAATTCATTGTGAATGGATTTTCTTGTGCTGCATGCGTTCAGAAATATTGGCTTTTGTTGACCGCATGGAAAGATTTTGCAATGGTTTTCCATCACGTGAAGTAGAGCCTGTTTTTCCGCTTCCAATGACGTCACTTTATCGTTGTACCTCGACATAAGATTTAATGCTCTCTCAGCAGCATCGTTAACGACTGAAATGTTTTTGATGACTTCTTCTGCGCGCAAGTATTTTTCATTTTGAATCCAACAACTTGTATCGATTTCAAAAAAACTAAAGCTATCATCATCACTCGAGTCATTCACAAACAATGAGTTGAGAAATTGTTTTGTATTCGATGAAACGAAATAATCGATTCTTAAACTCGAAAGATCGACGAAATTGAAATGAATGGACGCTTTTTTGACGTTCTTTATTTTTCCTGCTTTCTGAAGTGCTGTCACCATCAATCGTTTTATCTCTACGTCAATACTTCTATCAAAAAACAGCAGCCATTAACTTTTTACCTGCTACGTGAAAATTTGTTCAAAGTTTTTAATTTTTAAATCATTAATCAATTTTTGGCAACTTGGTGTTATAAATTACTCGTGTTCCATGAATGCGAACTGATTGCTGAACGAACATAAATATATAATTTACTTTGTTCGTCGAATGTTGCACCTAACCTCAAAGTTCATGGGTACATGCTGTGAAATCTGCAAATCGCAATGGAGTACGGTTGGCAGCTTCATTGGATGTGATGGATGCTCCAGAATTTTCCATAATAAGTGCGTCAAGATCAAGGGGCTTATTGCGGATGCTCTTTATGGTCATGATTCTAATGGCCTGCAATGGTTCTGTTCCTCATGTAGAAGGTTCTCAACATCAGTGCTACTTAGTTTGTTAGTTAAGAGCATATCATCAGCCGTCAAACTAATGGATGAAGTAGCCCGACTACAATTACTGGTTTCTGATCATGAGTTAAACATCAGCTCGCTGTTGGAATTGTCATCTCTAAAGAATGCAGCTTCATTAGCCGATGTTGATAATAATTCCAATGATGGTGGAACAGACTTTCGCTACTATTGATCTTACTGCCGATGCTCTGACAATCGACGCAGCGCAAATTTTTACTGCCACGCAAATTGCTACAACTGCGCAATCCTTAGCAACTTCGCAATTAGCCGGTGTGCAGACTTCAGCTGCTCGGAAATCTAATGCCATTACGCTAACTACTACTGCTACACAAACTCTTGCAACAGCGCAACCTATCGTTGTTGCACATAGTGATGCCTATGATCATTCTATCGCCACAGCGCAAGCTATTGCTGCTGTGCAATCTACTCTTGCCACGATATCTACTCCTGCTATGCAACATCCTGCCATATTGCAAACTATTGCTGGTGCTCAACCTACTGCTGACATGCAACCTGCTGCCGCTGCTCAATTTTTGGCTATGCAGCCTTCTGCTGACATGCAAACGTATGCGTTTGTTCAGCCTACTTTAATTTCAACCCCAGACTCATCGCCTGAAGCTGCAGCATCAATTGTTAACCTAGTTGTTGTTCAAAGAGCACTTCATAGAGCCATATTTCTGTCAAGACTTGCCGCCGACACGTCTGAGGAAACTATATTATCCTACATCAAGCAAAGATTGCCATCATCTTCCTTCAGATGTAGGAAATTCAATTTTAGCACTCCACGTGAGATCGCATCTTTTAGATTATATGTTCCTGATGAGAATTATCAAATGATACTTTCTAAGGATTTTTGGCCTAGTGGCATAATTGCCCATGAGTATGTTGGTAAAAGTCGACGTCCTCCATCTAGAACTCAGCCAATTGTTTTGCCATCTCAGTCAAAAAACTAATTGATTCATCTATATCTCCATCGATCTCATCGTCAACAGCATCGGAAATGCTCATTCCTACCGCAACTATTCCGCCTTCTACTCAAGTGTACTCTCCAGCATTGCCGAGTGGCCTGTTATCATCGTTCCCGTCATCGGATATAGTTCAAGACTCATCATCATCATCATCATAGCCGGTATCGTGTTCTGCCTCCACTATTTATAATTCATTTTATTGCCAAAATGTGGGTGGGTTAAGGACTAAGATTTCTGAGCTATTCTTAGCCACTCATTCTTGTAATTATAATATAGTTACTCTAACTGAAACTTGGCTTACCGATAAGCATTAAACCTCAGAATTAATTAGTAGTGCATCGTTCAGTGTCTTCCGTAAGGTTCGTTGTTCAAATACTACGGGCCTATCGAGAGGCGGTGGAGTTTTAATAGCAATTAGAAATGACTTTTCTAGCTGCCAGTTGACTCTTCCTCATCTTGAATCTAATGAGGTCAATAGGTTGGACATTGATCAACTCATTGTAAAAGTAAACTTTAGACCTAATTTTGAACTTTGCATTATCGTGTCTTATATTCCTCCTGCTAGTTCAATTCTTCTTTATAATACTCATTTAGAAAATTGTCGCTCGCTTCTAGAAAATGCTACTCAAGTTCAAAACTTCATTATTGCCGGTGATTTTAACTTAGTACACTCGTCTGGAAACCGGTTTGTGATGAATTCTAGCTCGTGCCCTTCAACGTTAATACTGAAACTGATGCGCTGGTAATTGATTTTTTTTGCTCAGTTTGATTTAGTTCAAATTAATAATATCTTTAATAGTCTAAATCGTATTTGGATTTAATCTTTGTTGACAAAGAATTTGTTGTTTTTCTAGATTCGCCCTTCCCCTTAATCGGGAATGTTTTATAACATCACGTACCATTAGGATTGGAATTCTTCACCTATAGCTATTAACCTGTAACTTCTACTGTTTCTATTTTAAAGATTATAATAAAGCAAAATATGATGAATTGAATAATGCTCTGAACGCTGACCCCTGTCCCCTGGTCGGAATATTTTTTAGGTAAGGAACTCGATGATACGTATCGTTATTTTCTTTCAGTCATCAATGATTGTTTGCACCTATGGGTCCCTAATAGGCGTGTTTCTCCCGTTAAGAATCCTATTTGGTCAAATAATAGACTCGCTAATTTGAAAAATAAAAAGAATAAATCCTATAAGCGCTATAGAGAGAATCGTGATAATTCAATGCTCAAATCGACTTATCTACCCTTTCAAAAGGAGTTCGATGTTCTTATTTAAATCATATATATTTTTTATTGAAAGTAAAGTTAAACAAAATAGCAAACATTTCTGGACCTTTGTTAATAACAAAAGAAATAACAATGGCCTTCCAAAATCCATGGCGTATAAGGATATGAGTTCGGAGGACATTATCACTATCTGTAATTTCTTTGCTGATTATTTTAAATCTGTTTACGCACCGTCTTCCGAGGCTCTTGCTACTGACTTTTTCCAACATCACAATACCATCCTAGATATTGGTATGCTTACTATTGATTAGTTCGAAGTTGAATTAGCCTTAAAAGCTCTTAATTCAAATTCTAAAGAAGGTCACGACGGCATCGCTCCGATTGTTTTAAAAAATTGTGCCATATCAGTCGCTCTTCCACTGTCTATAATTTTCAATAAATCTTTAACAACTAGCCATTTCCTGGACGCTTGGAAAGTTTCGCATATTGTTCCAATTTTTAAATCGGGTCCTAAACATGACGTCTGCAACTACAGACCAATCAGTAAACTCCTTTGTATTCCTAAATTATTTGAACAGATTGTTTCTAAAAAGCTTATTTTTCTTGTGAAAAACATCATATCACCGCAGCAACATGGCTTTATTCCTGGCAGATCGACAGCAACTAATCTTACTATCTTTTGCAGCTATATTTTAAAAAACTTTACCAAGGGTCAGCAAACTGATGTTATATTCACTGACTTCGCTAAAGCCTTTGACAAAGTAGATCATAATATTTTACTTTTTAAACTTTCCTCCTTGGGTTTTCACTCAAACTTCCTAGGTTGGATTAAATCGTATCTTTTAAATCGTAGAAAAAAGTAATTACTTGTGATCGCCTATCGGAGCCAATTTCTGTCACTTCTGGATTCCCTCAGGGTAGTCATTTGGGTCCACTTCTATTCTTACTTTTTATTAATGATCTTCCTAGTTTTGTCAAAAATTTTAATGCCCTTTTGTTTGCTGACGACTTCAAATTATTTCGAGCTATCTCATCTACCAATGATTCTCACTTATTACAAAATGACATTAACGATGTAATTTCTTGGTGCGAGATTAATAAGTTACCTTTAAACATCTCTAAATGCCAATGTTTTACTTTTTGTAGGGTCTCTTCTCCATTATTTTGGGACTATTCTATAAACTCAACTATTCTTAATAGGGTCTTCATTAAAAAAGACTTAGGTATTTTGTTGGATGTGCGTCTTAATTTTTGTGATCACATTGATTTTATAATAAATAAGGCTAATTCGATGTTATGTTTCCTTAAAAGAATCTCTCGAGACTTTTCGGACCCTTATGCTCTACTGACGCTTTTTCCGCGCTTGTGAGGCCACATTTAGAATACTGTTCCACTATCTGGAATCCATTGTTTCAGATACATTCAAATCCCATTGAAAATGTTAAAAGAAGATTTACTAGGTTTGTGGTATACAAGCTTAATAGGCATTTACCCGCCGTGCCTTCATATAATACTCGTTGTGCGCTAATTGGCATTTGCTCGCTTGAATTAAGACGCAAGGTGTCTTCTATCCTGTTCATCTGGGACCTTATACACCACAATGTTCAGTGTGATGATCTGTTGTCTCAACTAAACTTACATTTTCCATTAAGGCACCTCCGAAGCCAATTTCACTTCAGTGAATCGCTATATAGATCCGTTTATGCTTCTAAAAAAACAACTTAGAAATCAATTATTTTTGCACCTGTTGGCGCGTAATGTTGTGAACACCTCGTAACTTCCCTTCCTTTTTATTATATAATTTGAGTTATTATAATTTGAGTAATATGATTTTATTTCTTGTGTTAACATTCTATTGTAGTATTAGTTAATGTTTTAAGATAAATTTCTGTATTGTTAGTCTGTAAGAGTTGTTCTCTGTTAGATGAAGAAATAAATAAATAAATAAAAAATGAAAATCCTATTAGGGTTTCAGACAAGTACCATAAATGATTGCCGAACTTGGTCAAAACTTTGTTAGCGATTAGTTCATTTATGTGCCCAAATTCAATAAGATTTCCAATTAATTGAAGAGCAAGCTTCGGCGCTTCAAATGGTATAGTACATTGGAACCAGTAGGTCATATACACCATCACTATGAAAACATTAATTTCTTGTAAATTTTCAAGTTCTTTATCTGTGAAATAATCAAAAATAATGGAGGATTTGACCAATTTCTTAAACACATAGTCGATTTTTATGTAACATGTCGTAAATTTATAATATATAAATAATATATCATTATTATACCTGTTAACACAAATTGATCTCTAAACAGGTATATTTTGAGAGCATAAATCCCATGCGCCATGAAGCGGGCTCTTGAGACCGAACCAGGTACTTTAATTTTTCGAATGGTTCCTTTTTGGCTGAGTGGGGTTTCTCCAAGGAATAGAAGCGCTGAGTGGGCAAAATCAGCGTAGTCATCTCCTGCGTGATGTGTCTCTAACTGTTCGTATGCGAATTGAATCAGTTTATCGCGAATGTTGGGAGGAAAATGCTGTTTGACGTAACAGTCATTAATCGAACTGATTGCGTGGATTGTATCGTAATCGACTTTCAATTGTGGCCACATGACTTGGAATTTCTGAAACATGATTATATTTGGTGCATTTGATTCGGGCTCTAAAGTTATTTTGAAGGCGAGTTTCAGTAGCAATTCTGCAATGTGATGGCGACAGGCAAGAAATAGAAGCGATTTGTTGAGCAATTTCTCTAGAACAAACGCTTTGCTGTTTTTCAGGCCGGTGTTTGATGATGTTGTCGAAATTTAGCGAACGGACTTTATAGGCTAAATTCCATTCTGCAAGGATATCGCGAACAAATGTCGCAATCGTTTTCCCAAGACCATTTTCAATCTTCGGAATAGCCAGAACCTTAAACTGGTTTTGGAATGATATCACCACAGCTAATCGGTTCACTACCGCGTTTTGTCTATCGATCCCTCCTGTGAAGTCTTTAATTTTTTTTTCGTCGTTGTGCACTGTCACTAAAGTGTTACCAGTGTCCAGTTTGTTCTTGATGTCTTGCGCAGCCTGCGCTCGTGCTGAGCGACGACATTTTGCAATTGTGGATGCCGATAAGTTAACATTCTAAATATCGAGCCCTGCCGCCTTAAGTGTTGAAGACAACAACACAAAAAAGTTTAATGCTTTTACAAAAAAAAATCGTATCTCATTTAAAAATGGGTCGGTTCTGTTTTTTTTTATTATTATTATTACCATAAAATGGGCTGAAATAATGCATTAATTAATTTTGGAAAAATGTCCTAGATCAATGCAAAGGACATACAGTCATGTGAAAAATAATAGGGACACTTACATCAAATTAGTTTAAAACAGAACTCCGCTTTAATTTTCATAAAAAGATCAGAAAATTCACATTAAATTGTTTGCTGGGATATCATATAAGTAAAGTACTGTTATCAAAGCAAAAATATTTGGCGTCGTTTAGCAGTTGTTAATCATTTTGTGAAGTGAGTTCATTTTAACGTGTGCGAAATAATAGGTACGCGAATATTAAATTAACTTTGTTTTTGAAATATTGCGGTTTTCAAATACTTTTAAGCGATTAAAATATTGAGTATGAAATTGTAAATAATAATAAATTGAGAAAATAACCATATAATAATATTTAGGTGTTCACAATGGGAAGAGGAAAGCATTGCAGCGCCGATCTTCGAAAACAAATAAAAAATCTTAAAATCAAGGGATATTCATACCGAAAAATAGCGGAAACCTTTAATTGCTCTACGCGAATGGTAGAGAATGCTGTTAAATATAAGCCCCAGATGGAAACACGTGGAAGAAAAACAAAAATATCACCAGTTCTTGAAAGAAATATATTGAGGTTTGTGAAGAAGAACCCTTTTACAACTTCAAATGCTATCAAAAAGGAATTTTCTTTAGATGTCGACACATCCACTATTAGAAAATTTCTAATTAATAAACATTTAAAATCAAAGAGACCCAGAAAAGTACCTTTTCTGTCCAAACAAAATGTCTCCAGGAGATTACTTTTTGCTATGGAGCATGTCAACTGGCCAGTAGAGAAATGGCGCAATATACTCTGGTCAGATGAGACAAAATCCAATATTTTTTACCCTGACTGCGGTACTCAACATGTGCGTAGGCCAGTAAACACAGCATTTAAACCGCAATATACAGTGAAAACTGTCAAACATGGAGGAGGATCAATTATGGTGTGGGGATGCTTCTCCTACCAAGGTGTCGGTCCGATATATCGAATTGAGGACAGAATGACAGCAGTGACTTATTGCGAAATATTAAACGATGTTATGTTGCCTTACGCTGAAGATAACATGCCGCTTCGATGGGTGTTTCAGCAAGACAACGACCCTAAGCACACATCGAAGCTAGTAAAGAAATGGTTCTCGGATAATAACATCAGCGTTTTAAGCTGGCCTGCTCAATCACCGGACTTAAATCCGATTGAGAATTTGTGGCAAGAAGTGAAGGAAGCTTTGAAGAGTAAAAAAGCAAAAAACAAAGATGCACTCTGGTCACTGGTACAGGAAGCGTAGAAAGGTATTCCTCTGGGTGCGTGTCAAAAATTGGTTGACTCTATGCGTCGCCGATGTTTAGCTGTTATACAAAATAAAGGATTTGCAACAAAGTATTAAAGAATTAAGATGTTTTTTACACTTTTTTTTTTTAATAAAAATATAATTTCTTTAAAATTTTGAAATTGTACCTATTTTTTTTCACACCAAAATTCGGGTTTAGCTATTGTAATAATTTTTTTTTTTTCTTATTTTGTATTGAATTTGAGTTTTTTGCTTTTATTATCGTATGGTAGGAACATAAGCCTATTTAAAAATAAAAAATGTTTTACAAGTTTATAAAAATATAATTTTCCTTTGTATTCTTTCGAAAACACGCAAGGTGTCCCTATTATTTTTCACATGACTGTATATGAATAAAAAATTATATGAAAAAATTTTGACTTTAATCGCGTTTATTGAGACCGGACTTCATTGTATGTCAAATCTAAGTCCGGAATCAGATTTTTCAGCTAGTTTAACATAGAAGGTAGGTACTTTTATTTTTTTTTCGTAATTTTGAAATGCATTAGAAAAATTTAAATACATTTCATCTAAAATTACACTCCGAAAACCGGTTTTTCGAACAGAACCGAGTCATTTTTGACAATTCTTGAACTTTTAAGAGCTCTAATTACTTAATTTGCAACTGTCGTGTTTTTCAGGGGGGGGGTGGCACGGAGGATCCCACATACTTTAACAAAATCCATACAAATGTGACTTGGTCTAGTGTACAGGGTTGCCAATATTCGAAGCGCCCATCTGGCAACACTGTAACTTTCCGCAGTGATGCCAAATCGACTAATGACATACCGCGTTTGAAGCGTCATTCCAAGCAAATGTTTACAATGGAACAGTACACGCCACGCGAACGCTCTAAAATTGTTGAAATTTACATTCAACAAAACAAGTCAATAGTCAAAAAGTCAATAGTGAGCGATGAAGCTCATTTTCAGTTGAACGGAACGGTAAACAAGCAAAATTGCCGTATTTATGCCACTGAAAATCCACAAGAGATTCAAGAGGTAGCTCTTCACGATGCAAAAGTCACTGTTTGGTGCGGCGTTTGTGCTAAAATGCTCATTGGGCTGTTCTTTTTCGAAGATGATAATGGCCACAGAGTTACTGTCAATCAGGAGCGTTATCGCGATATGATAAACAATTTTTTCATGTCAATCGTTCGTCGAAAGCGTATCAGGCACTACTGGTTTCAACAAGACGGCGCGCCACCACACACAAGCCGCACTACAATCGATTTTTTGAAGCAATTGTTCCCTGGCCGTTTGATGTCAAAAAATGGTGATTTCGATTGGCCGCCAAGATCACCAGATTTAACGTCTCCAGACTTCTTTTTGTGGGGTTATTTGAAATCAAAGGTTTACGTCAACAAGCCAAAGGCCCTAGAAGAGCTGAAAACCAACATCCGTCAAGAAATAACCGCCATTCCCATCGAAATGTTGAAGAAAACCATGGAAAATGCTGCAAAACGGGCACAATATGTCGTAGAGGCCAATGGCGACCATTTACGAGATATCATATTCAAGAAATGATGTAAGCAAATCTACTTGAACCCAATTAAATGATATTCATGACGAACAGACAAAAAATTGTGGTTTCTTTGATTTATTTAAAAATAAAATGGGCGCTTCGAATATTGGCAACCCTGAATGTATATCTATATAAATATGGATTAGAGCACAGCTCACACATGCAAAGCTAGTCGTACGGCGTCAAACCGGCATATGCCAGGCGAGATTGACGTAGTCTCGGTCTGGATAATCATATTAAACTACACAGCAAGATTGTATAAGTTGTTGCCGAACATCACAGGAAAATATTAAGTATCCTTGGAAAGCATGATCCAGATTAGTGGCGGTACTGTAGATAATCTAAAATATTAAATTTAATTGAGTAAACGGATTCATTTAAAGAAATTGCATCTGAAACAAGAGTAAAGTCCCCACAAGCGCTTCTGAGTGGTTCGTTTTGCAAGTTATTAGTTCTACAAAAGTTCATGTAAAGTAACTCAAAAGATCTTCTAGTTCGGAGAGGAATATTAAAGTAAATTTTGCTCAGTAAATATTGACTGTCTACATATCCATGTAAAAGTTTGAAAATCCAAGTAACATTTAGCATAATTCTCCGATTATTTAAAGTAGGAAGATTTAAAAGTTGCAGACGATATTCATAAGGTGGTAGACGATAATTGAGATTGTGAGATTGTGGAGACGGCACTTCTCCAATTTACTTACTGGCGACGATTCCACGAATGCCGCCCATGGAGAGCGCAGTTCAGGGCTACCAATCAACAATGACGGAGTGGAAGTACCACCACCTAGCCATGAAGAGGTTCGAGTTGCTATTCAACGACTCAAAAACAATAAAGCAGCGGGTGCTGACGGCCTGTCAGCTGAATTGTTTAAAACCGGCGGCGATGAATTGATAAGGCGCATGCATCAGCTCATCAGCAAAATATGGCTAGAAGAAAGCATGCCCGACGATTGGAACCTCAGCGTACTGTGCCCTATATATAAGAAAGGAGACCAAACAATCTGCGCCAACTATCGAGATATCAGTCTTATTCCCATCGCATATAAGGTTCTCTCAAGCGTACTGTGTGAAAGATTAAAGCCGATTACAAAAACACTGATTGGACCTTATCAGTGTGGCTTTCGACCTGGTAAGTTCACCATAGACCAGATTTTCACGCTACGACAAATCCTGGAGAAAACCCACGAAAATCAAATTGACACACACCATCTCTTTGTCGATTTTAAAACTGCGTTCGATAGCCCGAGAAGGGATTGCCTATACGCAACAATGTCTGAGTTCGGTATACCTGCAAAGTTGATTAGACTTTGCAGAATGACGTTGAGCAACACACGCAGCTCCGTCAAGGTAGGAAATGACCTCTCCGAAACCTTCAATACCGAAAGAGGTTTCAGGCAAGGCGATCCACTGTCTTGCGATCTCTTTAACATAATCATGGAGGGAATCTTACGAAAGGCCGGTGTGCATCGTAATGGCACCATTTTCTACAAAGGCGTCCAGCTCCTTGCGTACGCTGATGATATTGATATTGTCGGCAGAACCAAGAGAGATGTTACCGCTGCTTTCGCCGCTATCGAAAAGCAATCAGCCAAAGTGGGTTTGACGATAAATGAGGGCAAAACAAAGTATATGCTGTCTACAAACCGCACTTGGTGTATCCGATTGGAGAAGGCGCGCGCAAAGCAGAGGCGCCTGGCGAGAGCTGATGAGGTCGGTTGAAACCCGGACACGGGTTGTTACGACCACCTAAGAAGGTAGGCGATAATTAAAATTGCAGTGAAGATGGTAAAAGCCAACTTATTGCTAGAGACCTGTGCAACAATTATTTTTAAAAAATTGATTTAGAAAATTTTCGTGGTGCTTATGAAGAAAAATGTTGGAAAAATTATTTTTTTCATGCTTTTTGAAAATATTTTCAACAAAACTTAGTCTTTTTTACTTTCTGTTTAATCTATAATATGCTTGTTTCTTCACTAAATTTCATTTGAAAAGAAAACAATCATAACATAACAATCAAACTTGCGTTTTCCAGCTTAATATTAATTTACTTCTCATTTTTTATGTATCAATTTTGTTCAGTGATGGTTTTGAAGAAACATTGAAAAAGAAATTATAAAAATATGGAAAAAAATATAATTTTGAGATGTTAGTTATGAAAAGTTTCAAGTAAAAACATTAAATAAATTAAATTAATGATTTGGCCAGTAGCCGTTAAGCAGGCGGCTGTGGATCAACATCACTGCTCTCTCTAATATCTTGGTCATCGTCATCATCATCAGAAAGGTGGATAATTTCGTCCAACAGATATTCTGGAATTTCATCTTTGTCTTCCCCTTCTTCCTCTTTCTCTCTGGAGAATTCTTTCCTCTGTACCTGGAACGAAAATAGTTTTCAATCGTGAGCATGTTTAAATTGTGCACTCTGATAAAGATATGAGAAAAATCTAGGAATTCAAAATATGCACAATCTATAGTTACCTTATTTGGTAACTGTTTGGTGATAACGTTCGCCTTGCTCATCAGATTCAGTTGGCAACTGTCGAGCGAGTTGATCAAGATGCTGATGCGAGATGAATTTTGTACGACATATTAAGCCCAATTTCATCGAAAGCTGCCAACATGTTTGCAACAGATTGCCTGTAGTTGTCTTTGCGTTCTTTACCCAAAAGTCCTTTAATGAGTGCTTTCAATTGGTCAAAATCTTGACGACTCATTAGTTTCCGTATGTCGGGACCATTAACAACCCCTCCCTGAATTTTGACGTTACTTAGTCTTAGGAAAATGTCTTTTAAGCGGTTGAATTCTGCTGGTCCATTCTGCTTTAGGCCATTTCCGTCCAATGCGACTATTCCAATTATGCTGTTTGTACTGGTTTCTTCCTTTAATACCTTCTCCGTATCGTGAATCCCAATCGCACAAAAAACACGGATATTTTGGACGGCCAGATGCTGTTAAGCCTGTAATCAATGAAACTATTTTGAGGTCGCAGCAAATGCGCCACTGGTGTTCGTTACATTTGACTACTTCCAGAATGTGTTTCAAATTATCGAAATTTTCACTAGTGTCAGTGTTATACGCAATTGGAACAGAAGGCATTCTATTTGTCTTGTGCAAAAGCACAACTTTTAAGCTGATTAGTGAACCAACGATGAATAAACGCCAATCATCTTTTTTATAGGTTAACCCTATCGTCTCCATTAACTTTTCAATATCGTTGCAATAAGCGAAATGTTTTGCATCATTCACATTGAAGAACTTTTCTAACTCTTTTTGGCGTTTTCGATATGCTGTTACTTTGGTACCTTTCGCCAGCAAATTATTTCCTTTCAAAAATGAAGCCATTAGTTCTGATTTTTTCTGAGTCAAACACAAATTTGCAACAATTCCATCCAATTGTTTGTTTGTGACTAGGATTGGGTTCTTTGATGTTTCATAGGATGTACCTTCACCAGGGTAGTATTCTGAGAAGAAATCCATGGATGAAGCAGCGGCGGTTGTAGTACTGATATCTGTTTGAAGATCAATACTTCGGTATGTTGGTACTGGAACGAATTCTGAGTGCGGTAATGGTAATTTGGCACTTTGCACTGCTACATAAGTTTTATTCTTTGCTTTCCTTCTATTCAAAGTTTTATGGTAGTTGTTAATTTTCTAAATAAATTTATAAAAGTTGAGCAATTTTCTTCTTGATGCGGGCTGTTGTCTAACCACATCATTGGTATACTAAAAGGCATAGCCTTCTTCTTTTCACTTTTCCATTGCATAAGAGTT